>CM046455.1:9350472-9720472 GCA_025506515.1 Flaveria trinervia | reverse complement strand
AATGGTCTAGCGGGCAAGTGGGAGAATGTTAGAAATAAAAAGTGACCTTTAGACCATTTGGCATTTATTTAGGTTATGTGTGTGTGGCCCTAATACTTGGGGTATATAATTTGATGGAAATTAATATCCTTAGGGGCCAATATGTAAATACTGGTGGTTAAAAAATTTAAGGGTTTGTTTGTCAAATTATCAATTCATCTTTCTCTCCCTATGTATATCCATCAATGAATGAGAAAAAACCCTAACACCATAACAATTTCAATCCATCGATTGAAGACAAACAAGACTCTCAATCAGATTATAATCATGAGTTCATCATCATCTCATAATCAAAAGATGAAATCTTCTCAATCAAGTAAGTTCTATTGAATTCATTATATTGATTGATTAGAGACTTGTATTGTAACACCCGGTTATTTATTTATTTTTTAAGCCGACGAAAAGAGAAAAAGAAATAAAGTCCAAAGTCGATGGACCAAAGTCGCCAACGAGAGAAAGTTGGGTGAGTGGGGGTATTTAAAGGGAGAGGGCAGCCCACACCCTCTCCCCGCACCCAAAATTTCAGCAAAGAAAAGAGAGGAGAAGAAGAAAAGGGAGAAAAGAGAAAAAAAGGTTGGTTCAGGTGGATTCAAGAGTGCAAAATCATCGTGTAGCGGGTCCAAACGAAGCTCTACTTCTCGGTGTGGTTTGTCTGAGTTCTAGGACCCCACTTTTAAATGTTTTTGGTCGATTTTAGGGCTGGAACACATCTGAAAACCCGTTTTTGTTTGTGTGTGTGTTTGACCCACTTGTATGTGTTTGCGTGTGATGCGTTTGGAGTTTGTTTCCAGGCTTGTGTGTGCTTGAATGGTGTTGTGGTATGCATTCCTAAGGTTTAGGATGGTTGATTTGGGCTTAGAAAAGGTTTGGAAGAGCTTGAAGGTCGAAAATGGCAGATTGGGTTCAGGAGTGAGCTGTATTCTACACAGTTAGGGCTATGCGACCGAATGGCATGCCAGTCGTGTGACTGGAGTCCACACGCATGCCAGTCATGCAATTGAGGTTCAATGGCATGTGAGTCCTGCGACTGGAGCCCATACGCATGCCAGTCGTGCGACTGAAGGTCAATCGCATGGGGAGTCGTGCGATTGAGGTTCATACGCCTAGTTCCATCCGCATTAGGTCCATTCCCATAAGTAGTCATCCGCATTGGTTCATTCGCATAGGTGTTAAATCGCATGTTATTCATTTGCATGATATTCAGTCACCTGGAAGGCCATGCGACTGAAGGATGCCCATACGCCCAAGTAGGGCTTTTGCACTCGGGGAAAACGTAGTTTATGTACTGACTTTTAGGAGAAGTGCAGATGTAAGTTTTGACGTGGAAGATTCCCGTAAGTTCATGTAAGATGACTGTTGTGACCTTAGAGGTTATGTTGGGCATGATGTTGATGTTGATGATGTATGATGTTGTATGTTTATATGATGATGCCCTGTATGATGATGATGACTGTGTATGTTATGTTCCTTGTTATGATGTATGTTTATCTTTCCCGCGACTTTACGTTGAATGTTAATGAATGAAATGAAAGTATTATGTAACGTAAAGTAAAAGATAATGAAAGAGGAACATGATGAAAGAATGCATGCATTAATGAATGATGAAAGTAAAGAAAGTCTTGCAACCCTTGTATGTCGGGACACGCCATTGTAAGGTGTTAGCCCAACGGTGTGTGGGTTCGCTACCCCGGGAAGATGCACATCGGGGTCTTTCTTTGTGATTGACCATTTTATAGAACCATTGCTACATACCTTAGGTGCTGTGACTAGAGGTGCGGAGCACCGTTATAAAAGGTCTATGATAGGCCTAGGTCCAGTACCAGGAACAGAAGGGTATTGCACATGGCAATGGTACACCTAAACTCTACCTTAGGTACTGTGGCCAGAGGTGCGGAGCACCGTTATAGAAGGTCTATGATAGGTCTAGGCCCAGTACTAGGAAACAGTAGGGTAAAGTTTATCGGTTGATGGAAAGAATGTGAAAGTTAATGACGTACGATGAATGATCGAAAGTTAAAGAATGAATGATGAAGATAATAATGATATTATCTATGTGTACGTATAATGTATGATCGCATGAAAGTAAAGAACGGTTTTAATGAAAGAAAAGTATGTTTTATTATAAATTTAGAACTCACTCAGCAACGCTGACTTTTATGTGTTTCCAGTTGGCAGGTAATGATTGCTGAGGATGGCACGGGTCGGCTACTCAGCTCTTTTGGATGGCATTCTTTTGTTTAATGTTTTTGCGTTGTAATGCGAACGAACGATGTTTTGAAAAAGAGAACGCTTGTATTAACTTGCAAAAGCAATTGTAATGATATGAAAAGTTATTTCTATATTCCGTTGCATTGTTTTATTAATGATAAATTTAAAGATATATGTTTTATGTGCAATGATTTACCAACTGTAAGCGTCCCGGGAACGGGGCCTTACATGTATAAATGATATCATATGTAGAATCTAATTCTACATAAACACATTGCATTTTGTTATTATTTAAAAGAATGTATAAATTAACAAATAGATTATATGGAAAATATTGACTTAAGATATAGAGTTAATTTTAATTTTGCTCTCTATGGTTTCACTAAATTAACTATTTTTTAAAGTATTAAAAACATCAATTTATCTTTAAAAGTTTAATGGATTGTTTCAGTTTAACTCTAAAAAGTTTATTATTTTGGATAAAGTTGAGACAAGTAATAAAACTTTAAAATGAAACTGAAACAACTTATGAAATTATTGAAGGTAAATTGATGTATTTAATCTTTTAGAGGAAGAGATAAATGATTATTTTTAACAAACCTCAAAAAGTAAAATGAAACTTAACTCTTACGTATATTATTTAGATTAATTTAATTTTGTACGCATATCTAAAAGATGTTTATGAATGTTATAACGACACAAAGGGAAGATTATAAATAAATTTAATTGAATCATACATCATGTTCCCATACCAAACTAGCGTAAATTGAAGCCAATTGACCAATTTAATCATCCATCATAATTGATTTTAGAGAATAACGACGCCTTGATTATTGATGTATCATGTACAAAGATCATAGTTAATGGTCTAAAAATAAGAATAAATATAGTATAAAATATTGATATTTAAATCTTGAGTAACAATATCATTATCACAAGTATGTGATAATGAATGAAGCTAATTAAGATTTATTTTCCAGATTGGAAATTAATTAGTCAACTAATGGGCTAATTAAACCCACAAACATTACAAGTTGCTTACAAAAAAAAGGTCCCATCAACTAAAATATATGGACTACTACACTCTATTAAGAGCATTGGTCAATTGGTTTCTTGCCACAAAGCCCCATAACCAAGCTCCTCGATGTTAGTTCCGTAAGAAATTTGGGAATAATCTTTAGCACCACCAAACTCAATAATTCCACCCATCACATCTTCATACCCTTGGATATACATATCATCCATCTCCATCCAATTATATTCAATTTCTTGGGATTTTAAATGGTTTTGACCGGTTAAAATCTGATGAGAATTTTCCCAATCAACATTCCATTCAAGCTCCAAACTCATATCACGATCGTCAATTACAAGTGGACTAATCTCAGCTTCTAAAGACGGATTACACTTGATAATTTCTCGTTATCACACTCGTCTTCAACATGTGATTCATCGAGTATCGACATCAAAAGGGTGTCATCGATTTCCAAGGTTTCAAAGTTATCAAAATCATGTTGATCATTGATGGATGACCAATTTTCTTGGATCAAAGAAGCCATCAAGCAAATCAAAGTGTGAAAATGAATGAGAGGGAAAAAAAGGAATAATGAGGTGAGAATATGAGAGCACAATGAGAGATTGAAGAAAGATGATGTGTTTATATAGGCAAAGTTCTCACAAATAAATAAATTCATTAGTGGGCCCTAATGATATGATGGTACAATTATCTTTAGATCTACAACTTAGAGGTTGCTGAGTAGGATGGACCATATCTCCAAAATCATAATAACCCTTCTTTTCTCCCTTTGGAATACCATTAGTGTCAAAAACATGTATAATTTTTAATAATATAAGCTAGTTTATTACTTCTTTTTAGTTTTTATAATTTATTTAAATAACTAATTTTTTTGGTCATCTATTTTATTTTGAAATAATCAATATGTTAATTTGTAGCTTAGAAAGAATTTAATTGACTTTTATATTCTTTGGTGTATATACATTAGGTAAGAAATGATACCCAACATGAATGATGCAAGTGCAAGAAAGGCCCACAAAAAGGAGACAAATAATGGAGCATTTAAGATTGTGTTAGATATGGTAGAACCAAAGTGGAAATCAGTTTGCATACTATATCTCCTATGTTTTAATGGGGTGACCCCACTCCAACTCAAAATTCCAAGCCTAAACTTACACCTAATTACTTTTGAACATAATCATTGCTCTACTTATTACCAAATTATATTTTTTTTAAATTCTACAAATGAGTAATACATTAAAGGTATAATTAAAAAACTGTTAGTACAATAACAATTAAGTTTTTGTATAATACAATTTTGGAATTATACATATTTAGGATCAATAATCTCTTACTTTTTCAAACATTCATTAAAATTTACTACAAATCTTTAGCCCTTTTTCTTTACTAATGCTATAGCATCAAACTTTAATTTGTTAAACCGATTAAAGATACAACAACCTTTTTCATCTACTTCATCATTTCTCTTGGGTCACTACTAACACCTCATCACTACCCACTACGCAATACTAAAGCCATTAACACCTTATAAGACCTTGCAATATACATACATGTCCCCTGGCATTAAGTCTATATGAAGGGTTAAAGGCATTGAAACCATGAAGTTAAGGGACATTAGAGTGCACCGCATAGCCTTTTCTATCCTTCCACCTCCAACCACAAACCACTATCTTTATCCTCTTCTAGTAATGAAACTCGATCTCAAATCAATATACAAAAACCTAAATTATACACCTAAATTGAAACCATGAGATCCAAGTTCAAACAACCAAAAACGTTTAAATATGTCAAACTTTAAAACAAACAAACATTTATAATACTAGAGTTCTTCAAATATTATTGCGATTGATTTGGAGACGAAATTGTGATTATGATCACCATGCTTGATGTTGTTATTACGAGGGCGAAAGAAATTAATATTAAGGGTGGGATTTTGTATATTGTGATTACTTAAAGAGATTGAACGTATAACCCCTCCATCCATATGAGGCTAGTTTTTTAATAGGTAATTGTTTTATTAAAATACTCTTCAAGTGAGAAATTTCTAATAGAAAATATTAACGGCGTTATCAAAAAGTAGTCAAATAGAATCTACAGACAATTTATATAAAATATTTAAATGCAAATAATAAAATTTAAACTTTTGAATTCAAATAACAATTTTATTAATCACATAAATAAAAAATCATTTAAAACTCAAATTAAAAGTATATGACAGTTGTGATAAATACAAGTGGCGGTACGTATGAATCAAGGTTCGTGGGTCTTGTTGCACATGCATACACGTATATTCGTGCACACTTTCATATAATACAAATACAAATACATATAAAATGTCGTTTTTGATTCGATGAACTTAATAATATATGTTACGGTCAAGTCTCTCTGACCGCCAGCATTTGCTCCCATCTCGATTATTAAAATAAACGACATCGAATAAAATTATTTTATTATATTTCTCCCTCGAATTTAATTTCTAAATAAAGAAAGGATTTGATGCGTTGTACTTAGAGATGTAAAAAACCTTTAATTAGATTCCACTAAACGTCTTCTAGAGATCTAAAATTGTTGCATTTAGAAACACCCCATGTAAAAGTTGTGTTTATTAGGGTTGTTCATGGTAGGGATGTTTATGATTCAATTTTAGTTAAATTTATGTATCAAACCAGTAACTAAGGTTTTCAGAAACTACAAACACAATTAACTAGTCAGGTTGGGTGTGGTTAATTTGGTCTTATTTTTTCTGAAAATCACACTATCTCGGAATGAAATATCTTTTTGATGTAGGCATATTGGTTGTCATCTATGTGAACTGCTTAAGATTGTAGGAGTCCATATGAACCACAATGGTTGTAGGCACAATAATCGTGGTCTTACTTTTGTTAGCGCAAAAATAGCACAATCACAAAGAACTAAAGAAAAAATATAAGGGAGTACTCTTCAATTACTGAATATGAACATCATGTGGGCTTTTTATTAATATTCGAGCGAGTCAACGAGGAAGCTTTATCTAAACGAGTTGCAAGTCCCAACCTATTGAAAGTTCTATCAAATTTCAATGCCTCTAACCACTTCTAAATTAATGTTAAAGTTATTAATTTTTCTTTATTTGTGACAAAATTGTTAACTCTTTTTCTTTCATGCAACATTGTTGTCTTTCTTCTTTTATGTAACATGATTGTTATTTTTCCTTTATCATGTAGGAAGTCTTTAATACAAATACACTAGGTATAATTGTTTAATTGCTACGTTAGGAAAACAATGAAATCAAGATACTTATCTTTACCCATTTGATTTTACACGTAACAACATGCTTATTTGTCAAGTTCCCGCATGGTCTAAAACTTTAGATAAAAATATGTAAATTGTTTAAGGATAAGTAGTGGTAACTTTAGCAACAAACATATTTAAGGTTATTATGTAATAAAAAAGTAATATGTACACATTAAATACTATTTAAAAAACCCTATCTTATTGTAAAAAATATTCATATAATCATAATTAGAATAAATTACAGAAAATAACACTTATTTTGTAACTATCTTCATTTTCTAACATTTATATCTAATAATTACACTTGATAACATTTATGTATATTTTTTTCATAACTTTTTTAACGCTAACTCAATAAAAATTTAAATTTAAATCTCTCATATGCTTAAAAGACCAATAATAAACTTAATATATGAAAATTTGAATGCCCACGGTTCCATAATATCATAATTATTTTAACGCCATATGTTTCCGAATTAGGATCCAACAAATAATGCGGTTCATAATACCATAATTATTGCAAAACAAGGAAGCATCTCAGAAAGCAATGGTCCAAGTGTAACAACACATGGGGGTATCTCGTACAATTATACAAAAAGTGGGCTCCTATTTGATGGTGTGAAATACTTGTATAAAATATTCACATATCTTTTTTTATATATCATGAAGATAATGTTCTAAAAATTTATACTTTTAAACAACTTTTATTTTTATACTTTTACACGATATCATCTTTATTAGGATCATGATCTTGAATTTATCATCTTTTCATCTTGCATGCTAATAAATGAAAACATATCGATTTGCGTAGGATTCTTAATTATATGTGATTACAATTTCTAATCTTAATCATAAATCGTAAATAAGTATATATTACCGTAAGAGCCGAGAGCCGATTGATTGACGTTGCTTGACGTTGATGATATGTAAATCTTTTTGAGAAGACCATGTAAAAAATGGTTATATGAGACAACCGTTAGCCCATCAAGTCAACTCGAGCATTACCTGTTTACTTTTTTCGTGTTTAGGGGTTCATTCCAAATCAAACCGAACCCATTTATACAGAAACCAAACCTTTGAATTTCGTGTTAAATTCATGTATAGTAAGAAATTTACATCCATGCAAATAATCTTTACAACCTCTACATTTCATGTTAAATTTGTGTCTAGTCGAAAATTCACACACAGACTTAAGGGTTATTTAACAATATCTGAATTATTAAGTATTGAACCAATAAAAAGTCTGAATCATTAAATGTTAAACCATTAAGAAGTCTGAACCATTAAGAACTAGTATATCGCTTAAGTATTCAAAAACAAATGTCTTACAAAATTTAGATAAGAGGTATTAAACATTAGAACTATTAAGTACTGAACTATTCAAACATTTGAACTTTTAAAAACCTGATTAAAAGATTACCAACAGTCCCTTTGAATCAGGGTGTTTTCATTCCAATCTTACTAACTAATATTAGATTGACAATAATATATATATAATATATATATATATATATATATATATATATATATATATATATATAGATATATCTTATTTTTATAATCTTTATAAGAAAAAGGAAGATAGAAAATTGGGAATTAATTAAGTGCACATGGTGTGGGTGGGGTTTTTACCAAAATAGGTACACCAATAACACATGTTGGGTGGCGTCGGTTTGTTCATCTTTGCATATAATAGCTAACCCACATCAAACCCCATGTGACCTCCGCACCAATTTATTAACTTTAAGTTATGATAACTAATTATTCTATTTAACATTTATATTACACACTATAATAATATATAATTTGCTGGCAGAATAAGAAAATCAAATCTTGATCTTGAACTTTCCCTAAATAAATCCCTAGAAAGTTCAAAGATGTTTAATCCGATTCATTCTACGCAAGTAGTAAATCACGATTTCAAAGTAATAGGTAAGATACAGGGAAAGGTCGGGTGACATAAATCATGTCGTGGTTGCCGTGTATGGGCCATCATCATGTTGTGATATGTCTTCTTTATAGGTATAACGTCTTTGTCAAAATGCTATAAAAATACATTGTTTATACAAATTGACAAATAACAAGGTTATTTTTATAGAAGAAAAGAAGCATTGTTAATCATTTTAAACCGAACAATATATGATGGTAATGAATACTGTTATCTATTCTCATATGAATATATAAAACAGCTCCAAATGGTAATGTTGTGTCGCGTGTTTGCAATTGAGACTATGATGATTATAACAACTCGTTAAGACGATGAAAAGTATAGGGTAACAAATTAAATACTCACAGGTAAGGTAACACCTGAAATTCACAATAAAAGATGATTAATATTAAGATTTGTATAAGTTCAAAAGTATCTTAGAATGATTAATATATTCAAGTTGAAAAAGAGACTGTACATTATAATAATGAAAACGAGGTGTTTTTGATTTGACAGATGAAACGAGAAGTGCTTTCATACAGATGTTTTTGAATTATGAAATCATTTTGATGAAATGATTTTTTCAAAAGAGAATGAAGGATAATGATTACATACGGAAGGCTTCAACGTTAGAAATCATGTCTCTAAACAAAATTATATCACATCCAGCCATCAAGGTGATCAACTCTTGCAAAACCTCTTCTCCATCCAGCTATAGAACTTTCTTTTTAACAATCGTAGCGTAGAGAAAGTGATTCAAATAATCTGGATGATATGAGTATTGTGGATAACACTTTTAAATTGAAACTATTAGGGTTCAGTCAAGACTTTCAATTAGTTAAAACTCAGATTCTTATGAACAATATATGGATTTTACAGGAATGGGGTCAATTGTTGAAGGTAGTTTTCATGTTTAAAATGCTTACCTTTTACCTTGAGTTTCACATGTGAAACTTCGAGAAAATCATTTTTTGATGCATATTTAATGCAACAATATAATTAAAATAAAAAATTTCAAGCACCTTCATACGCATAGGCTATTTCAGACCTAGTGCTAATCATATCATGCATAAAACTTCCAGTGGCTCTTGAGGATTCAAGCGGGGAGCGCAACATCTTTATTAGGTAGAAACTTAAATTAAGATCTATAAGAGTATTTACAAAGAGAACAATTTTGAAAGTTCAATTTTTTTCAAGATTTTTTTAATATAATGAGATTGAGAAATTAAAATACCATTGTTCCCATACTTGATCTTTATAACAAGATTCATTTTAGCCTTCTCCATGTCTTTCATAACAAACTTAGATAACAAGAATTTGTTAGTTTTATCAACTTCACTTTTGTAAATACCATATATTAACATGTCATATTTGTATAAACAAATTATAACTTCTTTACCGGAAGTATCAAACTTGCTATATATATACATTTGTCTGCTTGGTTTAGCACAAAACCGTTAGACAACACAACATTATTAAACTTTTGATGTCATTGTTTTGATGATTGCTTTAGATTATATAAAGAGTTTATCAACTTACAAACTTTATTCTAATTACAAGACATAACAAAACCTTCAGATTGTTTCATGTAAATCTTCTCATCCAATTCACCATTTAAATATGTAGTTTTCACATTCATTTAGTGAATCATAAGATTGTATATAGCTGTAATTGCTAAGAATAATCTAATAGTAGAAATCCTAGCTTTAAACTTATCTATGCTACTGTCCATCTTCATTTTCTTTTTAAAGATCCATTTACAACCCAATGAATTACATCCAGAAGGTAAATCAGCCAACTTTCAAATATTATTTTGATTAATAGGATCCATCTCATCTTGGATTGTTTCTTTTCAAAATGCAACATCTTTAGAAGTCATAGGTTCACTATAAGTCTTGAATCCTCCTCAATATTAAAACAATAATGATATTAAGATCGAATCTCATTTCTTAACCCTTCAACTATTTAAACTTAAAAATCATTACCAAAATACTTGGTTTTTCTTGGTCTTGTATTTTTTTCGGGTTCAGTTTCAGTGGAAGGTACATCTTCAATATTAATTGAATTACTACCAAATGTGTTATCAGTTTGAGAAACCTTCAAAGTAGAAGTCACATCCTTTTGTCTAGACATAGAAGTAAATTTTTCTTTATCAAATATTGCATCTCTTGACTTTATAACTGAGTTTACAGATACATAACCATTAGGTTCTCAAACATTAAACTTATAAGCTTTGGCATGCTGAGCATATCCAATAAAAATGCAATCTATACCTCTTTCACCCAAAGTTTTTTTTTGGGTTTGGTAAGCCTTAAAACAACTCTACATCTCCAAACTCTAAGATAACTTAAATTTGGTGGCTTTTATACCAAAGTTCATATGGGGTAGTCTTGTTCTTTTTATGAGAAATTCTATGTAAAAGATAAGAGCATTTACAGTGGATTTCTCATTTTTATCCATATAATTACACTAAAAATTATTACTTTTTCTCTCTACTTTTCAATTAAATAATGTTTTTTATACTTTTATCAATACTTTTTTATCTCTCATTTACTCACAACCACTTTCAAAAATATTAAAGAATTTATAAGGATTGGATAGTGATTCCCCAAATATATCGATAAACAATAACATTTCTCTCTACTTCACTCATAATCACTCAAAACTATTCTTTATAATATAGGAAACACACTCACATAATTTCAGGAATTCCACCATGAATGCTCTAAAAGGCTGTTGACATCCCTTTACCCCAAAATCATTCACTCAAACCAAATAAAATAATATAGAACTAACTATTTCTTTCAAAATCCTATTCTTTCTTTCTACTACATTATTTTATTATGGTGTATAAGAAGCTATAGTTTGATGTGTTGTACAAGTGGATTGGAAATACACATGATCATACTACTCATCTTCTCTATCAGTACAATAAGTTTTAATTAATCCATTTTGATAAATCTCTTTCTTTTATTTATAAATTTTAAATTTATTAAGAGTTTTATCCTTAGTATGCAATAAATAAACATAACAATATCTAGAGGAATCATCAATAAATATAATAACATATTTTATATGACCTAACCATGGTGTAGCATGCAAGTCACATAAATCACTATGTATAATATCTAAAACTTTACTTTTTCTATTAACATCTTTAAAAGGTTGTCTAATTATCTTAGTAAAAACACATGTCTTGCATTTTTCATTGTTCATGTTAAAAGAATGGATTAAAATTATTTTAGGCACGTCTTTTAACATTTTATAATGAACATGTCCTAATTTAGGATGCCATAATATTAATTTGTTTATATTATTACTCCATCTAGTTGAAACCATACAAACAAATACATTACTAAAAAAATGATCCAAATTCAACATAAATATATCATTACATAGATAATCAAATCCAATAAAAGTACCATGTCTTGATAAGATATAATTGTCACTTTCCAATACTTGTTTGTAACCACAATTATTTAAGACAATACCAGACAATAGATTCTTTCGAATTCCAGGTACATATAACACTTTATTTAATTATAAACATTTTCAAGTAGTAAACACAAGCTCCACATTTTCTATTCCCTTGATTGGTTCAATTGCAACATTGCCCATGTTTAGTAATGATTCATATTCAGATGGTTGAAAGTCCTTGAACCAACGAAGATCTTTACACGCATGACTAGTTATCCCGAATAAACCCACCTAGCAACATCATCATCCTGTACATAAAATACTTCAGAAATTAATGATACATAATTCTCACCCGAATTATAATTCAGAACACAAATCTAACCTTGTTACTTTCTCGAATTCTTAGATCCACTTGTACTGGCATCATTCTTGCCTTTACTAACTCGACAATCCACTTGGCCTTTATCATTGTTGTTGTTATATTTAAACTTTCGTTTTCCTTTAAACTTGTTGCCATTCTTGGATGATTTACCTTCTTCTACCATGTTCATTTGTGAAGATCTATACATGTTTTTGTCCTTAAATTTATCATTTTCTTAAACCCTAAGAGACTCTTCAATTCTAAAGTGACTACAAAGTTGAACTAGACTCTATTCCTTCTTATGTTTTAAAGTATGTTTGAATACATTGTTAATAAAAATATGTAAGTCGTTTTAATAAAAACTTGTGAAGTGGTGCTAGTAAGGAAGAATGAATTATGGTAGGGTTTAATAATAGATGGTAATAAGAATGGGTGTTATGAATTCAAATGATTAATTTGAATCAATTAATCAAACCAACCACCTCAAAGATGACCAGTTAAATGGAGATTTGGTTTCTTTATGGAGACACGTGTTCAATGCTCACTAGGTAAACATTTTCGGGTGACCAACACATGATAATGATCGAAAATAAAATGTAATGTGATCGTGAGGTGGAGATAGTAATTGGAACACCACCTCTTGGCCTGGTTTAGGTCTATGAGTCAATTGCCTCTTGTAACGTTTAGCGAGTTAAGGAACTTTTTGTTGGATTGATTTGTTTTAGGTTTAAGTTTGGGTCTATTGGTCCTGGGTTATTAGTTATGACAAACTTGGGCTTCCTAGATCCTAGCTACCAACATTGATATCCAAATTTTAAGTTTATCAGGGAATAGGATCAAGAGGGTGTATGATTCTCTTTCATTTCCAAACTGGTTTGGTTTTTAGTCTACTGAAGTGAACCAAACCGGCTTCCAAATGAAAAATAATCAATTCTAGCTTATGAGTAGTTTAGTTCAGTTTCAACCAGAAGTAAACTAGTTTCAATGTATAATAAAAATGTATAGTAAACAAGTTTTATTATACTATTTCATGACAGGTCTTGATTCCATCATGTTGTAATTTATAAATTACAAACTAGAAATTTCTTACTAGAAATCTTTTACCATGTATTTGGATTCAAGTGAATCTCACAGTTTTTTTTACAAATTCAACATTTTGATAGATATCAAACAAGAAATTAGACAGAGACAGACGTAACCATTGTTCTCCCACTTGCATCATCTCCGTGTCTGTTCAAAGTCTCATTTTCCATTATTTCTAGCATGGGGGTACTAAAAACGTACACAACCTTCAGAGTAGTCAAGAGATAATGCATCTTCTTCAATCATCTTCATAAGCCTTGTTCGTCAAACTTGTCCAGTTTTGCAAACTTGCTTGTCATGTCTTTCACAGAATCTCCATCTTTTATCTTCAACAATAGATAATTACAATCTTTGTTGAAACTTAAAATCAAAGTGTGAATAATATGAGAGTCATGTGATCACTTCCAGATCAAAATTATTCAATAGATTTCAAGGGGAAATTCGAAGAGAATGACCAAAACATAAATCAATACGATTTCAAGGCAAATTAAAGAAGCTGTCATTTGGTAGTTTTATTTTCAAATTAAATGACAAGGAAATATGTTCTTTTTTCCACTCGAATTTCACATGTGATTTTGGAAAATCAATTTGACCCGACAGAGGTTGTCGCTCCTTGGACATCGTTATCAAGGGAAGTGCTCTCGGACTCCCACCAAGTGGGTGTTGCCCCCTTGGAACCCCCATTACTTAGGTGTTTCGCCCCTAAGGGGGTTTTCAATATCGAAGATTATAATAAACTCAAACAAACGTGCACTACGCACCTACTACTTTGTTTGATTAATATTATGATCATATTGGTTATTAGTCAATACAATTAAATTAAAATATCTAACATTGCACTGCTAACATTCTAACATAACCGGTAGGTTTCATTCGTAAGTGGAATATAACAACGAAATAAACAAAAATGCTATTGTTTTTTGCGGCCGTAAAAGAAACCATTACATAGCATAAAAGATTACGTAAATTTCTTAAAGGTTAAAACTAAGGCTTGAGATGAAGGAATAAAGTTTTCGCCATACTACACAATTATCAAAAGTTATACTCATTTTAAGTGGGATTCATTTCAAATTCATTAAACTAATAGTATGCTAATTCTAAAATAGGTTGTGTATCATTGTTATACACACCAGCTATGTGAAATGGGTGCATAATATTTAAATTACCTACATTTAATAAGGAGTTTACACTTCTAAATGTGTTTTCCTTTTTTCTTATTTTTATTCTCAGTTTAGTTTGTTTTGGTTTTTTACGTTGACCCCCTGCTGCATTATGCCGGTTTTATTTATCGATTTTCTTTTTATTAAGTTTCTTTTTTTTATTTGTTTATGGTAAATTTTAATACCACCTCGGTTGCATCAATGTTTTGAAAAATACGTGTGATTTACGGTTATAAGTAAAAAAACGATGGTAGCCCACCCCATGTCGCGGCCGCAGATGGCAGGTCACAATCTAGCTAGCGTATGTTATGTTCCGATTCTTTTAATTTCGATTATCTGTAACTGATACGGAATTGCATTTAACACTTGTTCTTTATAAAAAGCAAGAGTCTATATACATGGAATAAGTTCATGGTGTACGTGAGGGAATCTACTATGGCAAGTGAGATACGAGTCAAATAAGCATTTATCCATTATCCTTCAATTTAATGCTTTGCATCTTTTGCTTTTTATATTTTCTAAAGATGTTGAAAATATGACACCCAAATTCGCATCTTATTGAAGAAATGCTAAAACGTACTTAATAAATTGGTGGTAAAAGGTGATGATATATTCTCATTCTACCTACAAAAAAAACAAATGAATTATGGGTTGACGATGCTTTCTCTCTAGCTTTTTGCCCTCAAATCAGGAGGAATTTCAGTTTCCTACCATTAATGTTGAATGATGCTTTTCTCATATTACTTTTAAATGTATAGTGGCAATCATAGACACGTTGTTAGATAAACGGGTTGATTTTAGTAATTCTTATTAGTTGAATATTGATTTAGGTCACTTAAATTATATATTGGGTAAAATTGGTCACTAATATGCAAATAGGTAACTTGAACAATTCAAAATGAGTTACTTGTATGAAACTACCAACCGATAAAAGAAAGTCTACATAAGTCAACATCACCTATCAAGAGTGTGTGCCGTCTTGCCAGTCTTGCCATCACCATCACCTTCGCAACCACAAGCACCACCACTCTTATCTTAGCATTCAGTGGCGGAGCTTAAAAATTCTTACAGGGGGTGAGGGGTCGATAGTCATGAGAGCCATAAATTGTTTTTCGTGTAGCTATGTTTCAAGTTATATGTTCGGGCCAACGATTCGGTTTGGGTCTAGTCAAACAATAATAACTATAAATATAAAGTTTTCTTCGTTAATTTAAGGGACTGTTGTTACATAAAAAAACTACATGTATTTTAACAAACAAAGACCTACAATATTTATGATTTTGTGAAATTGAGGTGAGTACATGCAAGAAGAATTACAACTCAGCCCCGATGACCTTTAAGGTCTTTGCATTACAATCATAGTTTTAGCAATTTCTTTTAACATTTAAATCACCTAGCTGTTCGTAAGAAACTCATCTAACATGTAATTACGAGAGCAATTCTTGAATATCTTTCATTGTTGAAAATCCCCTCTATTAATGCAGTAATTAACTTGTGAGTAAAGCAATGAACCTAATACACATAAGGACAATCCATAAGAATAAGTGTTTGTAATCTATTATGTTTTCCTTTCATATTTCATAACCTTATCTCAGATTATGTCACATCCTGATGAAAGCGTGAAATGCTAAAGATGTAACTAGCTGATTCGGAACGCATTGATTGGAAAATTAAATAATCAAACAATAAAACATAACATATCACATAATATTAGATCATTAAGGGTTAGGATTACATCATATCATTAGTAGACAAAATTTAACATAATTCTATTACAAAACATGTTATCAAACTGCTACATCTTCAGTAACGATGGAAGTGAGCATCCACCGCCAAGCTAAAATCGTACAAATTAACAGTTAGATTCACACAAACTTTCCCTATAACTTCACCCCGGCCATTGTACACATCAAACGAGAATATTAAATTGTTAGACATGTTGAATACCTAAAAAGCATACTTAAAACAGTCAACATAAAGTCGGTGAGATCATAGGTTTGTTATTAAACATAATACATATATTGATGCATCATAAATAAGTTAACAACCAAACCTACTTATAAGTCGGCTGATTCATAATTATCACAATATAAATCACAAAATTTGGATAATATAACATCATAATACTCATCCTGTTGGTGCAGGAAATATTTTTCTAAGTAGTGCTAGCTATATTATTCAACGGTTCCACATCCGAATTAGTGATTGTAACATAATGATAGTATATCTCAAAAATCTTACATATATGCATCAATATCAGAACAGTATGTTTTTTCCTCCAAAAACTTATAAATACAAAATGGGGTTATAAGTCTTACATTTTACTCTAGTAGATTCCCTATAAAAATATTTACAAACAATTAATATTTTTTTTAAAATTTTCAGCATCTCAGATTAAATATCAACACAGAAGCTATAATCATTGATATGTCACGAAATTTTTACAGTAGATACATAAAAAATCTATTAAAACATGCCAAAGTTTTATATATTAAATATTTACAGATTATTTTCTGGAATTTTTATAATATTTATATAAACTAGCAAAAATACTTACGGGTATGTAAAATTCATCACAATTTATTAGAATTCACATACCAAAATTTATACTATTTCATAATTTCCTAAAATGCTAAATCATAAAAGAACTCTTTTTAATGATTTTTATTATTCTGACAATATTGGTAAAAGTAGTATAATATATCCATAAATTCTAAATTTCCTACAAACTGTTCTAATCTAATTATTATACTTTGCATAATTTTTTTATGATTTATCTTATAGTTTAACTATCCTAATTTTTAAATTACAGATTCTTCTAAGATTTGTAACTTAAGCAAACTATTAATTAGGTCATGAAATTTATTTTACAACTCCTGTAAAATATAAAAATTATCATATAATTTTTCTAAATTTTTACCAGGTTCGGTTCTTCTGGTTGATAGTTTTCTTTTAATAACTTAAATTATTTTACTTATTATAATTGTACCAAAATTTGCAAAATGCTGCTTTTTAATATTTCTAACATTCACGGATTTTATTCCCACAATCATAGTTCTTTAAGTAATAAACCATATTTATCAAGATTACACATAATTTCAACCCTTTATTTGTAATCTTTATGTTTAATTCCTTAGTTAACAATATTTTTCAGATTTATAAACCTTCTTTACTGATTTTTTGAAAAAGATGAAGTGTTTTGTAAAGTTTAGTGAAGAATCTTCATGTTCTAATCAAAAGTATTGGTTATATGTGTTGTTTAAACACATATATATCTTGTAAACTTAGTTAGTTAGTGATTAGGAGTTAGAACCTTGATTTTGACAGAAGAAGAGGGTGAAAGGTAGTTGATGGTAGCTTCTTTCTTGATGAATCAACTTGGATGGTTGTCTTGAGCTCCAAGGTCTCGATCTCCTTGCAATCCGGTTTGTAAGATGATAATCACATAAAGCCTTGGATGAGAGTGTGTGATTGATATGGAGACCGAAAGAGAGCAGAGGGTATCAGATGATGGTTGTGGTTTGTGAGCCAGGAGGTGAGGGAGTGGTGATTGTATGCGGTTGTGGTTGTGAAGTGACTGAAAGTGGTGGTTTTATGGGGTCTCGACCGAAGGCCTTAAATGGCACTAATCATGACATCTACTCTTAACTTTAGTGAGTAAGCTAGGTGTAGGTCTTTAGGTGTCAAACTCTTAGAACATTGGATGCAAGGTGACGCCTTAATAAAGGTGGTGAGGTGTCTTGGCTGATTAAGGTGTTAATCACCAAGCTTAAGTTTAATCCAGGTGTTTTAATCCTTTAATGGTCCAAGTTTGAAGCTTGAGTTAATGTTTAAGTGTTTAAGGTTTACTTAGTGTTGTTTTGATGCTAAGTTTTCTTTGATGTTTCATTGTATTGTGGTGTTTAGTTGGGTTGTATCATGATTCATTTGGTGTATGTTTGGTGCTATAATGTTGAAATAGCTAATCAAATGATATTTGGTATCAAAAGTTTATGCATATGAATCCATGCACACGTAAGTTTCATGCATGCATGCAAGCATGCATACGTACCACATATATGTAATTCATAAAGGGTTAGTCAAATAATTTGTAATATGTATAAGAATCTTATTTATATATTAACTTGTCTAACCTTAATTTTAGGGTTGTCATAAATTATACTAACATCAAACCGATACTTCAAAAGTTATCTCCACATACTTGTTTATAGAGTTAATGATAATGTACCTCTAACATGATCATGTCTAAGAACTTTTCCAGTATGATCTCTTCTGCATCAACAAATCTCAAAACTATGATCATTTTCTCTTTTGTGACTCATCTTGTGACTTATCAACCATGACATAAAAGTATGAATCCCCCACTTTACAACTTAATATGCTTTGAACCTTATTTTCAATACTATTAAGATTTTCTTTTTAAATATCTTTGGAAGTCTACTTTGATTAATAAGGAACCTTTCCTAGTTATAACCTTTTCAACTTCAACAAAGGTGAAAGTTGTAGTTGTTCAAGAAAATTACCTCGATTCTTAAAACTAGAAGGTTAATCATGTCCTTGTAAGTCACAAGATTAGAATGTAAGTCACTGTAACTATTAAGATTTGTAATCGAATGAACATGGTGTAATTTATTGCAACTAACTATTACACTGTGTTGCATCACCGTAGAAGACTACATCCATCATTTTTGTGCGGTGTAATATTTAGTCGTTTCTCGATTTTATTGTTTGTTGTTTATCTTTAATAAGATGTTTATCAATTTTAAAATGTTTGTTACAGAAAAACTTTGCGTTGGTTTGATCATGAGTAACCTGTGATCATGAACAGTATAACTACATTCAATTTATTTTTTATATTGTGTATAGTATTTTATTTATGTAGATTTTGTTTAACTTGTTAAAAGATTTGGATTTACAGTTGAAAGAGATTTTAACCCATTTCATTAGTTTTTCTTGTCATTTTTATATATATTGTTCAATGTAATTCATTGTAACTAATTATAAAATGATGTAATCCACGATAATAATTTGGATTTACATTCAATGAAATATGGTTTTTAATTCATTGTAAAGGTTCTCCTATATGAACTTTCTTGTAAAACGATTTGTCTTTTATGATGTTTATAGATATAAGTATGTTTTCTAATTTAATTCTGGTTGTTGTTGTTTGGTAGTCTACATGTTACAATAATGCAATAAGTAACGGAAGAAAATAAATTTTAAAAAATTTCGAAACTATATTGGATTTAAAGAGAAAAATGAGACAAGTTTAAGAGTGTGATTTTTATAAAAATATAATAATGTATACAAATGTTATATACATTATAAAAATAAATGTGGTAAACTCTTGTAAAAACATAGATAGAATATTTTAAAAATAGATTATGTCACTTGTCAACGTCAAGTTAAAAGCTGGCTTTTTTTATATGATGAAATACCAAATATATATATATATATCTTTTTTTACTAAAAAGAGAATATAAACACTTGTACCATCTTATCCTATTAGAATGCAATTGATAGTTCACATAGGGTTAATAAGTTTTTACAACTAGGGGTTCTCATTTGAACTTTACCTTAATTGTAACTAACAAAACATAATAGAAAATTATAAAAAAACATAAAAATAAAAACATAAATTGTTTTCCATCGTTTCCTCTTTTATAAAATAAAATTGAAAAAATATAAAAATACTCGTCTTTTTTATGAAATTCGTTTTTACACATGTGTAATACCGGATTTACACATGTGTTACTGTTATTGGTTATATACGTGAAAGTTTGGAGTGTTACCTGCCAAATTAATAGTATGGATTATTATCCACCAATAGACAATAGTTTAGATTATTAAATCCAATTTATCTAATTTTAAATAGTATTTAAAAGCATATATGATATTATAAGTTTGAGTCAGGTATATATGATATTTCTAAAATGTATATAATATATATAAAATTCTCTCAAATAAAGAAATTCAGAACAATGAAACCATTGCTTTATCATCTTTACGTCCCTTTTATCCGCGTCTCCGAGACTTGAGAAAGCATTCATTAATTGGGCCAATTCATTTGATTCTAAACAATCCTTTTTAAACCCAAAGTTAACGTTAAGCCCAATATATTTCAAGTAAGCTCAAGAAAATAAATAGTTAAAACTATTTAGCAATAAAGACCAAATAATATATAAGAGCATTCACATCCGTTTATTTTTTTTACGTAAGCGTGTATCCTATATTATAGGAGATAGTTGTGATTTGTGAGTGATTATAAGTGGAGAAAAGAGAAAATATATAATTTTTCTTATATTTGGGGAAATACACTACAACTCCTATAATTTTATTTAATATTTTTGAAAGTGATTATGCGTGGAGGAAAACAAAAAGGTAGTGATAAAGATACGGAAAAATATTTTTTAATTGAAAAAAAGAAAAAAAATATGAATGCTCTACGTTTAGAATTAACATATAACATGCCGAATTAAATGGAGTTCCGCACTCCCACCATCTAACTCGTTTAATCTTAAATGTTATTTTCTCAATCAACAAATTAATTCAATGCATTAAAATAGAGTAAACTATCATTTACATCCCTGACGTTTGTTCATTTTAACCACTTGCATCCCTGCAGTTTCAAAATTGCCACCCGACCCCTAACGTTTCATGTTATCTTCATTTGAGTCTATACGTTTCATTTTTAACTTCATTTGAGTTCAAATGACTAACACTGTTAATGTTTCTGTTAAAATTATTATTAAAATGACAAAATTACCTTTATTCATCAACATCATCTTCTTCAAATCACCATCACCACAACCACCCCCATCACTACCACAACAATCACCTGGTCCTCACCATGACAACTGTCTATCACCACCACCACCACAACAACCCATCACCACCACCACAACCATATCACCACCACAGTATCCCGGATCACAATTCTGCAATTTAATGTAGTCATCACATAAACTTAAAACTTAAAATGAACTTTTTCTATGTAATTCACGTTGACACTGGAACACCGAACTGCCGATTGCTAGCAGATAAATCCACCAGACTAAAATCTTGATATTTTCACCATTAAACACCCACTCAACAACTGCAACAAAACACAGATGATACCGCTTATCAAACAAGAATCAATCGACAATTCACCAAAGATGAAATCACCAAACATCGAATTGCCATCAGATATCGATTCAAACACCACCGAAAGCCCACTTCACATCAAATCGAAGGCAATTGAACACTCACCGAAAATTTCCCCTTCAAAGCGACTCAAAACCCTAATCCCAAATTCACAATCAACACCCTCAAAAGGCAAATCAATTGTAAAAGAAGACGATGACGATTCGATGCAACAGCAACGGCTAGGTACTTGCGGTGTATGTTTGTTGGAAGAGGGGATGTCTTTTAGAGGTTTCATTGGTAGTTTCGAACATTACTTCTGCTTATGTGCATCATGGAGTGTGCTAAAATCGAGTCTCTTTGTCCGATCTGTAAGCGTCGATTCTCCACCATTCGTTGGCCTATTAGACGATTTCCTATGGTGGTGGCGAGGGGGAGGTTGTGGTGGTGATGGTGGTGGTGGTGTTTATGGTGGTGGGTGATGAAGAGAAGATAGAGAAAGAGAAAGAGTATGTGTGTTTGGGGGTTAGAGAAGAATAAGAAGATGTGGGTGGTCCCACTAAGTTTTTTAGATTTTTTAATCTTAAAGGCAATTTAGTCATTTCGATAAAAAGTTATCTGAACAATTTAACGGAGTTAGTCATTTGGATTCAAACGGTGACAAAAATGAAACGTTAGGGGGGAAATCGAGAATTTGAAACTATAGAGATGCAAGTGGTTAAAATGAACAAACGTCAGGGATGCAAATGATAATTTACTCATAAAAATATGTATTGATGCCATTAAAATAACATCATTCCTCTCAACCCCACCATACCCACCTCCACTAACACGGATCAACCACCACCAAAAACCTACTGACTTTGGTGACCATGAACTCATGAACTTTTACAGATTTATGAATATCACAAAGTTGCAAACTTTGATCACTTAATCCATTCTAACAACATAGTATGCATGATTACATGCATACATTTTTTCTTTGAACATGAAATTCGCTAGAGCTCCATACCTTTTTGGATAGAACAACTCTAGATCGAAACACCACATTTCTCTTTTTTTTTTGCAAACTTAGATTACGAGAGGGGAAGGAGCGGCTTCTGTCTCTTAAATATATGACAATATGACATTAGCTTAATATCTTTCATTAATACCCCGTTGACATTCATTTAATGCATTTGAGAACATAATTTTATAAAAGATCATGATGTTACGTGATGAAGTAGAAACCCTAGATCTACAAGTGAAGCATCAGTGATTTAGAGAACGAAACCCTCAAGATCAGTGAATTCTCAACAAGCGGAAGCGAATACTATGACTCCATATGTGTCTATGGTTTTAGATTTGAAACTTTAGAGAAACTTAAAATGATCAAAGTGTCAATACATAGAAAAAGACATTAAATAATAGATCAAAACCCTAAAATTCTAATACCATGTCGAAAATGGTAAAGAACACATAATACCCAAACTAACATATGGTTATTTCAAAATAAGTTCAGATTTAACAATACAACCAAGTTTGAAAGTAAAGAACAACCAAATGAGCATAGATAAAACTAAATGCAAATCATCAACATCATGACCTACAACGTGATGAGCTTAAGAATCTAAAGCAAAATAAGGAAGATAATGAAACCTAATTATATGATCACAAGAGAGCGACAGAAAGAATTTCTGGAATCAAGCAAAAAAAAAAAAAAAAAACAAATGAGCACATTTGTCACAAAGCTCCTCTTCTCTTTTTTATGAATCCATACAACAAAACATGGCTCCAACTGATCAAAGGGATCCAAACACTATTAAGAATTAAAACAGGCTCAAGAAGCATCATTAGACAACCCCAAATGCAATGAAAAAAATAATAAAACATTAATTAATGTCTTTATAAAATATTATATTATAAAGTTGTGAAGAATGTTATATTTTCTTTCAACAGCTTGTAACTTATACTTAAACACCTTTGTGTTTTATAGAATCCTTATATATTGTTTTGTTTGTAGATATTTTCTTAAGACGTATAACAACCAAAAGTTTCTTAAAACACACATATTAATTTGCTTCACTACATAAACATGCCTCACGTGTGTCTATTACCAATCACAATATCATAATAACAATAACAATAATAATCAAAATATCCCACCACCTACCCCCAACTCTCCGGTGCAAAAAATCCGATGAGAATCGCGAAGCCACCGCCACCGGAACCCCACACCACCACCATCTCCGACGACTCACATATAACCCTTTACACACCTCTCACCACCACCACCACCACCACCACCATGGATCACCCACCACTACCACCACCACCACCACCACCAAAACCCTACTGGCGATTCAGCAAACAAGACTTCTTCCCTGAGCCCTCGTTCGAGTCCCTCACAGCTTACAAATCAGCACTCTCCCACACCCTCCTCCGCCTCCAAGACCGCTGCTTCCGCCGCTCCTCCGACGCCACTGAACTCATCGAACTGAAGAAACAAAGCGAAAACGAGATGCAGAAGTGCCTCACGTGGGTCGACCTCATCTGGCTCGGCTTCGGCTCCGTCGTCGGCTCCGGCATCTTCACCATCACCGGACTTGAAGCCCGTGACGACGCCGGACCCGCCATCGTCCTATCCTACGCCTTATCCGCCTTATCGGCTCTCTTCTCTGTTTTCTGCTACACCGAGTTCGCCGTTGAAGTTCCCATCGCCGGTGGCTCCTTCTCCTTTCTCCGTATCGAATTAGGGGATTTCATCGCCTTTATTGCTGCTGGTAAACAATACTCATCATCAGTTGCATCAAATTGATCAAACTGCCCTTTGATTTCATGTTTAAAGTTTGTTGCTTTGATGTTTGTTCTTCAGGTAACATTCTGCTTGAGGCTGTTGCTGGTGCTGCTGGTTTAGCTCGGTCTTTTTCGTCTTACTTTGCGAGTATGTTCAGTTCGAACCTGACATTCTTCGTATCAAGATCGATTCGTTTGCTGACGGTTTTAATTTGTTAGACCCAATTGCTGTTGTGGTCCTGTTCACTGCCAATATGGTAGCAATGAGGGGAACTAAATTGACATCTTTTTCGAACATGGTGCTTTCGATGATCAGTTCTTTGATCATAGTGTTTATAATAGTCGTCGGGTTTGTGCACGCGAAAGCGTCAAATTTGCAGCCTTTTTTCTCGTATGGGCCTGAGGGGGTGTTTAAGGCTGCAGCGGTTGTTTACTGGTCGTATACTGGGTTCGATATGGTTGCTAATATGGCTGAGGAAACTAGAAAACCGGCTAAGGATATACCTTTAGGTTTAGTTGGTTCAATGTCGACGATCAGTGTGGTTTACTGCTTGATGGCGTTAGCTCTTACTATGATGGTGAAGTACACTGATATAGATCGCGATGCAGCTTATTCGGTTGCATTTGAGGTTATTGGGATGAAGTGGGCTAAGTATGTTGTGAGTTTATGTGCTTTGAAGGGAATGCTTACAAGTATGTTGATTGGGTCAATGGGTCAGGCGCGATACACCACTCAAATAGCCCGAGCCCATATGATCCCACCATGGTTCGCTTTGGTTCACCCCAAGACTGGAACCCCTATATACGCGACTCTGTTGGTTACCACTATTAGCTGCATTGTTGCTTTGTTCTCGAGCCTTGATGTTTTGTCAAGTGTGCTATCGTTTAGTACTCTCTTCATATTCATGCTCATGGCTGTTGCATTGCTTGTTAGGCGGTATTATGTGAAGGACAAAACGCCTAAACATGATATGGTTAAGTTTATGGTTTGTTTATTTGTTGTAATCGGTTCATCTGTTGGAATAACTGCGCTTTGGGGTGCAAACGCAAAGGGGTGGATTGGTTATGCAGTGTGTGGTGGGTTTTGGTTCGCGGGTACTGTTGGAATGATGTTGGTTCAAAAGCAAAGGGCTCCAAAGGTTTGGGGAGTTCCGTTGGTTCCATGGCTACCTGCATTGTCGATTCTGATGAATGTGTTTTTGATCGGGTCCTTGGGTGCTATCGCGTTCAAGAGGTTCTTTATATGTAGTGGCGTGATGTTGGTTTACTATGTTCTTGTTGGGGTTCATGCGACTTATGATGTGGCTCATCAAGAACCTATAGAACCGAGTCTTGAGAAAGGAGGCGTGGCTTCGGGTTTGTTAAGTACTACAATGTGATCTGTTTCAAGTGTATTGTTAATTGTTGTAGATAAATTATCAAAGTTGTACGCTAAGTGGTTCAAAATTCTTTCTTATTGTAATGTAAATAAAGACATAGCTAGGCTAAAATGGTTTAGTTTTAATAAACTGATTTGATTCTTTTATCTATTTTTTCATAGTCATTAACTTGTATTAAAATTTTAAATATCAATGGATATAATGTGTGCATAACTAACAATATTCAAAACAAAAAATAATAAGGGTTATAAGGTCGGTTTCAGTACCTTATTATCGGCCAAACTATCAAAAGCAAAGTATGAAACAAACCGTATAAATCTAAACTAGTTAAGCCTGTTTATTATTTCAGATTATAAGGTTTATGAATACCCAACTTACGCATGATTTTATTCGAATGCTCATATTTAACAATCATATATCAACACTAAACATCACGGTTGTCATCCTCAATTACCAACAATTAGCTTCTACCACCGTAAAAACTCAAATATATATATATATATATAATATATATATATATTATATATATATATATATATATATATATACATGTTTATGTTAGTATAAAAAAAATAAATATGAGCAAAAATCATTCACCAATACTAAATTAGAAAAAGGATACACATAAGATCATATGATACAACACGAAAACAAAATGAATGATATAAGAAGAAGCCGGTGATTCGTAGAAGACCTAGCACGATTAGATTGAAAACCAAGTATGTCCTTGGACACATATAAATAGAGATGATAATGAAAAAAAGGTATTGGTAATCGAAATCTCATATTCGATTGTAAGACCACATCTTAAACATGTTTCTATCCCGTTGGATGTTCAAATACTCATTACTCATCTGCAACTCGAAAAGCCTGTTAGTTTGTTAAAAATTATCCATTGTGTTTTCTAAAGTACATTTCTTACTAATTTTAATTTTGATATAATTGTTCTTCCTAGGGAATAAAATATATGAACCATAATGTAAAATAATAGAAGCAAACAAAGGTTTTTAAAACCGAACAGAAATCAAATTTTGGTTTTCGATTTTAATTCAAGCCTAATGAATTCGTTTGCATTGTTAAACCAAGCAAACCAAGCCCATTTCAATCTTTTGGGCTAACAACTCAATTACCAATTTACCCAATTTAAACTTGCATATCTCGGAATAAAACATTATGCATCTTTGTACAATTGGATTTTAAGAAAAGACTACTCATATATGTTTATTTATTTTAGAAGATTTTCATTTCTTACAATAAGAGGGTTCAAATTTTTTAAGGAAGTTTGGATTAAAGCTTCATATTTTAAAAACTTTTTTAGTTAGAAATTCCAATGGTTCTCTAAGAAAGATAGCCAAAAAAAAGTATCCCTAGAGTCAATACTAAAAAGGAATGTATAAACCAATGCTTCCATAGATTCTATTGTGGTTTACGATTATAGATTTAGCATTTAATTAACTAAATGATCTTTGATCAAGTTTTAAAACTTGTCTAGTTTAAAAGAACATACACCTCGTAAGGATTTCAGCGATCACATACGATAAGTTGCGATAACTGATCTTGCTCCTCACCCGAGTTAGCTTCATTCAATCGTGTTGACACCTCAAATGCTCCTATTTGATAGTATCATAATGTATAAGAGATAACTAACTAAACAGATTTATGAAGAAATGAGAAGCATTCTTGTCTTTAATTTTGTCACCTTCTTAAGTTGTTAATGACTATCAATTAGTTAGATCAGATTCAGTTTTTTTTCTCATGTTTTAAAGTTTGTTTGAAATATTTTCAAACAATAAGCATTTTATCAATGATGCTAAAAAACAAGATGGATTCATTCATTTTTATATCATGTTAAACAAACTATCCTAAAATCTTTTATAGTTCACTATATTGCCCCCTTGAATTCACCATCTTGGATACCATAAACTTCTTGCTAGAAGAAAATCTAGCCGATGTGAACACGATAGAAGTAGTTATCGTTCTCCATTTGCATCGCCTCTTAATTTGTACCAGGGTCTTGTTCTCCATCAGATCTAACATGATGGTACTTAGAACATACACAGCCTTTGGAATTGTCAACTAAAAGTGCATTTTCTACCATCTTCGAAATTCTTGTCCTTTAAACTTGTGCAATTCTGCGGACTTTCTTGTCATGTCATTTGCAAATACAGTGTTGGTCAACTTCAAAAGAAAATAAATTTAACCTTTGTAACGGATTCGTATTCCTAGATAATCAAACACTTTGATGAAACTGAGAGGCATGGATTGCATTTTCAAATTGAAATTATTTGATGATTCGATTTGAATGGATCAACGAGATAAAACTCAATGTAAATTAAGAACAAAGTATGAATCTTTGTGTGTATTTTTTGTGAATTAGAAGAATGAATGATCAAAGAAGAATCAAATCATTTTCTTGAAAATTGGACAGAAAAAAACTACCACATGCAGTTCTCGCTTGAATTGAAATCATATAAGAATTGCACTAGTTTCACCTACCCAAAATTTCACATATGAAATGCGAAAAAATCAGTTTTAATGCATTGAATAAAAATGGCGATATCTTCACCCAGAATTTTTAATGAAGCAATTTTCACTCGGAATTTCATGGATTTGACCCTAGCCAGAGGGATTTACCCATTGGATCCTACCAGAAGTTGTCACCCTTTAGACTCAACTATAAAAGGCACTACCCATAGACCCCTACCAAGGGGTCGTTGCCCCCTCGCCTTTAAGAATGTATGAGAGATCACAATAACTTCAAACAAACATGCACTCTATACAACTTGTTTTGTTTGGTGAGTTATGATATCATTGATTACTAGTCAATCCAATTACACTAAAACATCTAATAATATAACTATTTTTTTTATTAATTTACAATGTTTATTTTCCTTAAACAAGAAGTTTCTATACTTACAAAAAAAGTTCGAAAATTACAAATATAGTTTTAGGGATGGCATACACTCTTGAGTATTGATGCATACACTCATCTAAATGAAAAGAACTCTTAAGTATGAATTTGTTTCTATTTTGGATAAAACTAAAATCTATAAGTAATGATGTATACACTCATCTAATAAACAAAGACCCAAATACGTGATCTATGGCTTTCTTTGAAACTGATAAAGCTTGTGAATGCATAGAGAATGGGATCAATGAGAGCTTTTCTATTATTTTGAATGCAAGAAGAAAACCAATTATTACCATGTTTAAAGAAATTAGAATGTTCCTTATGAAGATGAACTACAACACAAAATGAGCAAGAAAACCAAATTTTGCTATGTGTTTTTTGTAGTTTTTTTTTCTGTTGTCATGTGTTATTTTGTGCCAGTTTTTTGTAGTTTTATGTTGTTTGTGTAGTATTTTGCTGCTGTTATGTTTAATTTTTCAATTCTTTAGTGTTGGTTTGCAACTATTTTCTTTGTGGTTTTGTGAATTTGTTATGTTGTTTTATGCAAGTAGTGGAAAGCCATCCAAGCATCAGTAACGTGTTTAAGGTACAGGATGTTGTTTATGAAGCCTACGATGTGGATCTAGCTAAATAGAGAATGTAGTTGTAGATTATGATAAATATCAAGATTACCTTATTTATATTCAATAGCTGCTATATACTACACCAACAATGACATGAAGAATATGTAAGTAATGGTTTATGGTTAGAGAGAATTCACGGTGGATATCTTATCCCAATCTATATAATTACATTAAAAATTATTATTTTTTGTCTGTATTTTTTAATTAAATAATACTTTTATATACATTTATCATTATATTTTCTTTCTCATATACTCACAATCAATTTCAAAGATATTAAAAAATTTAAAGAAACTCCACAGTGATTCTCTAAATATAAAGATGAACGATAAATTTTTCTATCTACTTTACTCACAAACATGTATAATCATCTTTTGTAGTATAAGAAACATACTCATACAGAAAATACACTATAAATGCTTTGAGAAGTTTAAAGACAATTATAAACACTACATTAAACCATTAAATGGTAGAAAGATGTGAAAATCAACATTTTACATTAAGCCACTCCCTTTAAAAAAGAAGGAAGTCAAGTAGGCCATCAATTAGAAGAAGACATGAATGTGAAAATCAAGGAAAAAACAAAAAAACATCAAGTATTGAAAGATACATGACCTGCAACAACTGCTTGGAAAAAAAAAACATAATGTAAAAACATGTAAAAATAAGAAAAAATACATAGTCAAAAGAAACTAAGGAAAAAAAAGACCTACAAAAAAATGACAATGGAAGATAAAGTTAAGATAAGAGTGTGATAAAGATGTAAAAGTTAGTGCTAGAATTCCAAATGATGTTAAGCAAGATAGTCGAGTACACCAACCGTCTTTGATAAAATAGAAATTAATAAACGAACCTCGAACTACTTTGATCTAAATGCTAGAAAACTATTTGTTCAGAAAAAAGACTGGATGATTACCTCAAATAAAGAACTAACAAAAGTAGCTAAAACCAATGAATTAAGAAATCAAGACAAATAAAGGGAAAAAGTAGTGTGTGTTGTAGAGAAATAAAAAAAAAGGCATAAACACACCCATAAGAGCTATGATCGAACCAAACAAAACAAATTATATAATCTAGAGGTGGTTCTATTTCATGACCCGTGTTGACCAACAGGTCCTGATCACAAAAAGTAACGTTCACATAAATCTACAACATTTTCGTATCTGGTTTTCTTCCAAACAAAACAAATCATTATTGATAATGATTAGCAAGTCATGATCACAAAAGCTAGCAAAGATATCCATCCAATCTATAGCATTCTATGCGTTTACGTTTTAAACTGATGTTCACATATTTTGTAGCTTTATTTTATTATGTGTAACAATAAAGAAATTCTATTAATACCAACAAATATAAATGTATGAAATATGTGCTAAAACAAATATATATTACCTGATTCAAGCTTCAAGTTTGTGGACAAGCTTTAACTCTAAACCTATAGCTCAAAACAAGTTGAACTCAAGATCTCTTAAAGTAAATGAGTTAAACTTAAGATCGATTATAGTCAAAGTCATAAAGATAGATAACGAATTAGTGTTATTGATTGTGAACAACTATTGTAAAATACTATAATGCTAAGTAGATTTAAAATAAAAAAGCTTATAAAAAGTACAAAAATACATATATCAAGAGTGATCTAAAGTTAAAAGTTAGATGGATCATTATAAGAGGAATTACTTAGAACATACTTTTGTTTGTATATCAATAAAAACTTAATCTAGTTATTAGTAACATCATAAGTCATAACATACAAAATCAAACACCATATGATACAACATAAAAGCAAAACCCATTATTCTGATATCGGAACTTGTTTTCTTAATAAAAAATATTATATTTATCTACAATTAATTCAAGTAACATTTATCCTCTTATGCTATTATTATGTTTAGAAATTATCGTAGACTCCAAATATTTTATTAAATTCCGATTAGATGCTGCATACATACATGCATACATGCATGCATACATTGCACGCACGCATGCGTGCACGCATACAGGCATGCATGCACACATGCATGCACACATGCATGCACACATGCATGCACACATGCATGCACACATGCATGCACACATGCATGCACACATGCATGCACACATGCATGCATACTACATGCATACATACATGCATACATACATGCATGCATACATACATACATACATAATGCACAGTGCTGATAGTGACTAAAATCAAATTCCCAAATAATCGTGCAATAACCGTAGCGTTGCAACGCGCGAGCATTTTCACTAGTGTGTGTGTGTGTGTATATATATATATAATAAAAATTAAATGTTAACCTTTGTTTTTTGTTTATTACGATAACCCATTAACTGAATTTGTATTCGAGAATGATCCACGTCACCCTTTGTAATATGACCAAAGAGGTACAATTTCAGCATTTATACCATTGTAGTAGCTAACACGTTTTTTGTCCTTGATACTCCATCACCCTATTTGATGTTTAGATCTTTTTTTCTTTTACTCTTTATCTTTTTCTCTCTCATCACAAATATCAAAATCTCTAAAACCCCATGCGATGTTCAGATCTTAGAAACAAAACATTGGTAAACCATCATTGCGCCACTAGATTATCATCATTGACACCAGCCATTAGCACCACCTTTGTTTGGACTTGGTCACTGATCGCCCAATCCCATAGAACGAAAGATATAGTTTAAAATCATTAGTGGTACTCATAATCAAGGTTTTTCATCTAAAAGAGAAAGATTGGAGGTGATGTAAGTCGTTGTTGTAAAATCCGTGGTGTTTTTGTCTTGTTATTGTTTTTTTTTTTTGATGAAGTAAAGTAAGAGTTCTGTTCTTTCTATTATTTATTTTGATTTTTGTATGTAAGTTTCATATACATACTATGTTATTATTATTATTTATTTGAGTTATGAACAACTATCTTGAAGTTTCAGTCGTTACATTACTGTAATATAATCTATAAAACTGTAGTAATGTTACAATTTTTTGGGTTTTTCATTGAACTTTGAAAAGCAATAATATTAATGTAAGTGTTCTTTTATCAAATCTCTTGCATTTTATTTTATTTTAATTTTCTAAGTTCATGTTAGTGGTAACGCAAAACATTTGTTTGTACGTTTTGTATGTATATTTCATTAACATATTGTGTACTATACTTTTCATGTTGACTTGTGTGTTAACAATAGTGTAAGTCTTTTATGCATTACTGCACCAACATTACAGTAGTGTAAATATATAATGGTTACTGTAGTGTTAGTGTAAATGCATTACTTGTTTGATTATTTATTTATTTGTTTGTTTTTGCTACATTAACATTTTGTAAGGTTTACAAGATACACCATAGCATTAATGTAGAGTTAGTTGTCATTTACTATTATTACTATTATTATTATTATTATTATTATTATATTATTATTATTATTATTATTATTATTATTAGTATTAGTATTACTATTACTATTACTATACTATTACTATTACTATTACTATTACTATTACTATTATTACTATTACTATTATTATTATTATTACAATTATTATTGTCATTATCATTATTATTATTATTATTATTTATTTTTATTATTTGTATTATTATTATTATTATTATTATATTATTGTTATTATTTTTGTTATTATTATTATTATTATTATTATTATTATATTATTATTATTATTATTATTATTATTATTATTATTATTATTATATTTTGCTAAAGCAATGCTAGAAGTATTACCCTAGCCGATACAGTTTTCACCAACATGTACTCACTATTCCATAAGGTCTAAAATCTTTGTAAATTGTTATCTCTAAAAATTATCTACGAATTATATCAAATTTAACCTTCTGGTAACACTTTTCTATAAATTTTTATAGAATTAAAAACTTTATCCTAACTAATTTTATTTAAACATAACACTTGAATTTATAAATATCAGGGAATTCAAAATGTTCATTAGAGAATAAGCATTGGAGATTAAGTTTTTATAGTGAAAACAATATAAAATTATATATATTATGCATGTTTTTCACGTGACACACTAACCGCTAAAAAATCTAGACGTTGAAAATTATTGTTGTTAACTTGTTGGGTGATAGTTGTAGCGCTAACCGGCGACAACGATCTCTTTTTTTATAAACTTGAGCGATATTAAACGATATTGTATCGCTTATTAGCTATATTGAAATTTTCTTTTTTCTAAATAAACCCAACGATATATCAAACCTTGTGTATTACTGACTCATCGATATAACAATACCCCATGTATGATATATCGCTGACTCAACAATATTGGGACACATGACACCTTATGGTTTGTAGAATTAATTGGTAAACTTAATATTCAATAAATATATGTAACTTGAATAATTAAATGACTATTCTAGTAATTTTTTTCTTTTATATTTGGTCTTTGGCGTAAAATAATCGAAACATCATACAGAATGTCACATCATATGCCAAAGGCTCTTTGCCTATGAAACCTTCTCTATCATATGCTGGATCCTAGCATTTTATGTGTTATAGGTAAGATCTTGTCCCATTAAATTGTGTTATCAGTTAGAATTCTAAGAACTGGTCTTATTTCTTGTAAATTGAGTTGGATAATTTGCTCATCATCTTTCCTTTTCGATTCAAGGATGTCAAGTGATTTTCCAGGTTGTGATGCATGTCAGAAGTTAAATTCATTTAATGGTTATTATTGATTTATGATTCTGAACTAAATTTATGAATTTGATTTTGTTTTTTAATATATGTTTGTATGAGTAAGGTCCTAGATGAAATTCCGTTCAAGCTATTTTTTTCATTGTTTTTTTAAATGTAATTAGAGTTAATTATATTATTATAAGAAAGGTAATTGGGGTAAGCATTGTTTCACTTTTAACCCTTACCTATAGGATATAAAAAAAGTTAGTTTAGAGATATGCACGGCGTCCTAAGAGAGGTTTTTATTCTGAGGAACGTCTCTAGAGTGTAATTAAACAGATTCAAGCTTTACGTCCCCAAAAATTATGAGGCTTTCAATTTTATAACCTTATTATAATACATATATGTAATTAGTTCAGATAGTGAACAAAAGTTAATAAGAATGATTTGGTTAGCTATTCCTTCCAAACTTAAGGCATTATGTTCTAAGTCAGTAGTGATAAGTCATTTAATTTTTACTATGTATTTTTCAACATGACCCGTATCTGTTGGTTAATTTTTACTATGTATTTTTCAACATGACCCGTATCTGTTGGTTTAATAAGTTTAACCCAACATTCATTGTTTAAACTAACTTGATTAAAAATCTTTTTTAAAATTTTAACATGCTTTAACTAATCAAGTTTATTACATAAAAAAATTAAAACTTTAAATAAAGTGTGAAAATGATTTTTGAATTTATTGTTATAATAACTTCTTAAAGGTGTTTTAAATCTTTTATAATTATATTTTAAAGATAAAAAATATTATTTACTTTTAATCTTATATAATTTTATTCGTTTTAAAAGGAGTTTACATATCTTACGATATGATTTTACAAAAGTTATATTCAGACGATATGATTTTACAAAAGTTATATTTCGGACGTATAAAACAAAAAGAAGAAAAATATTTGTAAGAAAATAGAACCTTAAGTCTGTTTTGACAAATTACTATACGAAAGAGTAGTCTGATTTGACATTTAGAACTTTTTTTTAAAACTTTTAAAAATATTACTTCAACTCTCTTGAAATTTTAAAGCCTTAGGTTTCCCTTTTTGTACATTTTTACTTCAAAAACCTAAATTCTTACGTTTTTTATTTTATGTACGTTTCGGTCTAAATTCGAGTTTTTTTTTATGTTTTGACGTATTTTTTGTTCAGACGCAAACGGGGTCAAATATAAAACGCTTTCATGGTAATTCTTATGTTTACTTTGTGTTGGTCTACTTTTTGAAGTATATTTTATTTGAAACGAGTAAGATCAAATATAATATATTTTCATTCAATGACATACATTCAAGTAACGCTACATTTCGACAAAAATTAATTTGAAAACGAGTTTAGACAATTGTAGTATACGTCGCGTACGCGGCTGCAACACAGGTATATTTACTAGTTCTACGTATTTGTATCCATAACTAATAAGATACAATGTATAATTCCGTTTTAAATGATCATTAAGTAAATAATAGTAGTAAAAAGCGCATTGCAACGATGTATTCAAAAAAATTTAAACATTAAATTATAAAATTTATAAAAAAAATAAACAAAATATGGTAATTGTATAAAAAGATGAATAAATAATATTGGATATAAATAATAGGGTAAATTTGATTTTAATAAATTAAATTATTACTCACTGGGCGATAATAATATATACTATTAATTTGGTCGATAATACTCGCAACTTTCACTTATATTGTCGACAACAATCTTAGTAACATAATTACTAAAATTTTACGCTTAATTTGCACTCATTTTCATTCATAATAATAGTTATAAACGAAATGAAAGAACATACGATCCAAATCAAGCATAAAATATATACAACTAAAGGGTGAAGTTATGATAAATTATCTTGTGGGATTGTTATTGGTAACAAAAATAAAAATTGGAAGTGTATCGGCTAAATTAATAGTATTTATTATTATCCACTGATAGAGTAAATTACAAATTTTGTCTTTTAAATATTGTTAAATATTACGGATCTTGCCCTTAACCTTTGGTAAGTACATAGAGTGTTCTTTATTTAAAATTTATCTCATTTTTTGTTCTTTCCACTAGCAAAAAAATAAAATTTTCAATTAGTTTTTAATAAAGGACAGTTTTGCACTTACCATTTAAAGGACTAAATATGTAGTTTTTATTAATCTCTTAATTTCTTTTTGCTTTTTCTCTTTTATTCCTTTACTTTTATTCTTTCAATTTTTTCATCATTTTGTTTTATAAATATTATCTTAACTATTACTAATTAGTTAAGTTTATTTTTAATTTAAATTTTTGTATAAATGTTTTAATTAATTGGTGTAGTTTATAACCCAAATATCAGTTATCTTACATAAAAACAATAGTAAAATAACACAAAGGTGTTTGAAATTTGTGATGAATTTTTGTAGGTCCATTCTGGTTAAAACATTTTGATCATTCTTTCTATATAATTATTCATGAATAAAAAAATTATAAGTTATTTGAAATACATCATCTATTTTCTTATTATAGTATCTAAAGTATTGATTTAAAATAAAATTAGTTTATTTAAATGTATTTCATAAATTTTACATAGTCACTATTTGTATCTAAATATTGTGTAGTATATAAGTCTAAAACATTTAACTTCAAAACATATTATTCTAAAATTCAGTGTGTTTAAATTTGAACCAAATTTCCAAAATTTGAAAGAAAATTTAAAAGATATAATTTTATATAACTTTGTGCTTTATAAAGGAATGTTTTATAACTAATTTAATTAGAATTTTAATAACGAAAATTCATTTTATAGATTATATAAACTAAGAAAACCATAAATAAATACGATGGCCATTATTCTTATTTAAATATCGATTTATTATTTGTTGAAAACTTGCAAATTTTAAAGAAATGTGCAGTTTGATTCATCTATTTGAATTAATTGTATTAGAGCATTGCAATCTCTATAACTTATTAGAAAATTATATATCATAAAGAGTAGATGGAGAGTGATGAATGATGTGTGTGCCTATGACCGAGTCGCTGTAGTTATAGACATAAAGAAATAATGGCGAAATAATTTATTTTTGATTCAATGTTAATGGTTCGTTATGTTTATGTTTAAGTTTTAAGTAATTAAATTTTGGTAATTTATGTATTTTTATTTTTAGTTTAAAAAATATTATGATTTCTCTAAGTATTATTGATTTTATTTGAAACGTAAATAATTAAATTGAACAAATAATAATTATAATAAAATTTAAATCTATAAATAGAAGTATATTTTATATAAAATAATTAAAATTAATTAATAATATTTATTATAAGCTTAAATTGTTAAGAAAAATAAAAAAAGAACAACAAGTAATAAAATAAAAAGAAAGAAATAAAAGATAAAAGCATAACTTAAATATTTGTCCTTTTAATAATAAGGGCAAAAAAGTCATATACTAAAAACTTTATAGAAAAAGTTAACTTCAGTTAGTGTAAATGACACATAATATAATTTTTTTTAAATAAATAACATCCGGTGTAATTATCAAAGTTTAAGGATAAGATCTATAATTTTAATAATATTTAAAGGATAAATTTGTAATTTACGTTAAGTAATAATTTCAATTATTAAAATATAATTTTTTAAATTATAGATGTGTTAAACTTGAGGGATTTCAATTTACCTTTTTAGGGGCCTTAATGTAAGTTAATAAAACCAAGCATAGGCCACCTCTTGTGACAACCACTCAAATTTTAGGTCCTCTTTAAACTTTTACTAATATTATTATTAGTGCTTACTATATATGCGTGGAAAGGTGGTACATTACAAATATAAAAACTTGATGAAATGATATACTATAAGTTTTAAAGGATGCACATTATGTGTAGTCACAGAATGAGATATTTTAACACCCCTTAAAACTAAGTGTTAGACATAGGTCATTTACAAGTAGTCAAATGGGTGTTGCGCAGGATTTTAAATTTATATTTTTATAGAAACTAATAATTCGTAAATTTATACTTTTATAGGGGCTTGATGCTTTGCTCAAGGAATAATGGTTGGTTTAATTTAAACATATGTATGCATATCTTAGTGATTAAATGTTTGTTAATTATACTTGTCTAACACTTCGATATTTGTAGCATGATATTATTCGCGAAAAATATACATAATTTAATGAGTTATTGTGTTATTGTAGTTTCTTAGTGTAAAACACTTTCAACCAAACTTATGGTGTAATAATTAAAGCTTTACTTTTATTGGTGTGAGTGTCTTGAGAGAATTCTTTATGTGAAGTAGAATGATTCTAATTAACCGGTGATCGTAATGACAAATGATACTTAGGGGCGATTGGTTGGAAGGAATGGAATAAAATTGAGAAACTAGTATAATTTTCAAGTAAAATTATATTTGAGTGGGTAATAAAATGTAAAACCAAGAATGTTTCATCTTAAATTCCCTTAGTTGTGGGATTTTAAATTCCCTCTCAAGGTGGAAGGATTTTGAAATCCCACAACCAAACAAAATTTGAGGTGAAACATTCTCTTAGTTTTAAATTTTATTACTCACTCAAACATAATTTTACTTAAAAATTATACTAGTTTCTTAATTCCATTCCATTCCTTCCAACCAAACGCCCCCTTTGGGTCTCTTTGATACAGGGTAATAGAATAGACGAAAGAATAGAATGAATTAGAATTGATGAGATAATAAAATAAATCATTACATTACAATGTCTTGTTTAGTTACCCTTTAGGAATAAATAAGTCAATACTATAAAAAATGAAGCAATTGAATGTTAAATGTAGTTATGTTGGTGATGGGGGGTGGTGGCCGTGGAGGTTTCCGGCGACGATGGTTGTCGGATTTGGTGGCGTGGCGGCGAGGGGCTTCAGCGGTGGGGACGGTCGGCGGTGATTTCCGGTGGGTTGAGGTGAGGGGTTGCCAGCGGTGGGCTTCAATGGTGGGCAGTGATTTCCGGCAACGGTGGTTCCCGGCAGTGTTTTGTGACGAAGACGGTTGCTGGCGGTGGCTTTCGACGGCGACAGTTGTTCCCGTGGCACTGCTGGTGGCCTGTGGTTGGAGGCGCAGCTAGTGGCAAGTAGTGGGTGGCGCTACGGATGGCCAATGGTGGGCGGTTTGCGACTGTAGTTGCCGGTGGTTGGCGGGACGGTGGTGGGCAGCGGTTGGTGGGGACAACGGTGGCCGACGGTTGGTGGCAACAGCGGTGGCCGGTGGTGGTAGTTGCTAGTGAGAAATGATCTTGGTGGCGGGTGGTGATTGTTGTGGGCGGTGAGTGGGTGGTGTTGGTGATTAACGATGGAAGAAGAGATGTAATGAAAAATAGAAGAAGAGGGGTGGATAGAATGAACTTGTGGGAATGTAATCAACTATGTAATGGTTTATTTCATTAATTTTTTCAACCAAACATGTATTTATTCATTCACTCTTAATTACTCATTTAATTCCGTCACTTATTCCTGATTACTAAACGCTACCTTAACCCAAAAAATATGATGCACTCAAGAGTTTATTAAAATAAAAATATCTTAGGTTCCCATTTTATATGTGACAAAAAAGATATTTTAAGTTGGCCTATGGGTTTTCTTAGGTTTGAGAATAATAGGGAACTATAAATTTATGAGCTTTCCTTTGAGAACGTCTCACCCTAGAGCTCCAAGATTAGAGGTGTACAAACCGGTTTTTTTGTCAAGTTGGTTCGGATTTTAAACCGAACAGGTTTTTTCTAATATGTACAAAGCGGTTTTTTTCTAGAACCCTCAAACACTCAAATTGTTTTTTTATTTATAAAACTGGTTTTAGTACCGGTTTAATCGTTTTTAATTGAAACTGGTTTACAAACCGGTTTTTGGTGTCGGATACAAACTTGTATACAAACCGCCAGTTTTGGTCGGATTATGAACAAGTTTGGCTTAAACCAGTTCGGTTTTTTTCATTTTTTTCGAACTGGTTTTTTTGTACGCCTCTACCTAAATTCCTGTACTCAAGCAATAAAGATGATCGAGTGGGCTAGTGATCCGTTAGTGATCCTAATAATTATTCAAAAAAACTAGTGATGGCAATGGGTTTGGTTTAGGAAGATTATATGTAATTTTACCCCATATCCAATTAAAAAATCATGTCCCACACCTATTCAAAACTTGTAGGTTATGTATTGTCACCCCCCACTGACGCGGAATCATCGGGGCAGAAGAATGTGAAACGATTGTTCATAGCACATAGAACTAATTAAATTGAAATAATTACATATCATTAATCATTGAATATTACAAGACGATTAAGTTCATACAATACAAAAGTTTCAAACAAAGATAAAATATTTAGTTAAACTAGGTCCAAGTTTTATATAAGCACGAAAAGAATCCTCAACTTTCAAACCTGAAACATGTTAAAATAAAAGGTCAACTTTGAAAGTTGGTGAGTTCCCATGGGTTAAACACACACATATATATAATACATATATTATATAATATATACATATATATATATATATATACATATATATATATATATATATATTATATATATAAAGTTTACAAGTAGCAATTCATGTCGATGGTTATGAGTTAGCAAGTTTATAGAACACATACAGTTACAACCAAACCTCGACTTGATTACAAGTTTATAAGATTGGCTAAGTGTACTTGTTCCCATGATGAACAAGCATACATCATCAGGAGCCGCGATACATCGGCTTTAGCACCAAATAGGCTTGTCAGACCCAAAGATCTAAGACGGCGCCAGGCTAGCAATAGTTAATGATTGTAAACAAAATATGTATCTCATATAAGACTTACAATAACACAAATAATCAAAAAAGTAAAGATGAATTGCATGTGCATTTACAAGTATCAAAATGTTTACAAGTGTAAGTTTATAAGATTAACATATTTCACCCTAAAAGGTGTGAAATAAAGTAAAAAGGAGGCATGGAGAACTCACATGGCAAATAAGTATAAGAATGATGATTAATAAGAATTGTATAAGGCGTCGTTCCAACATAAACCGTCACAGGCACCTAAATATATATATTTACAAGATTTAAGTTTAATAATAAGTTTAATGAATTAGCGAGGACTAGGGTTCTAAATCGAATTGGGTTTTGTGTATGTACGTTAATTAATTAAAGAAATATACCCTTTTAGGGCACAGACTTGACGAGACTTGAAAACTACGAATAACGATTCAAAATTCATTTTGAAAACCATTTGATTAAGGCACATAATGCCTTAGAATATGATTTAAGGTTCGTGTTTGCATTGATAAGATTCAAGCATAAGAATAAGCACATAAGACATATAGTCATATATCAAATATACACACAAAAGCACATAAAATCCTATCTAATCATATAAAATACATAAGAGGACTCATGTGTAAAGGTACTTAGTTATAGTCTAGGTCATTCCATTTCTAATAACCTAGATCCATATAACCATGGATTTAATACCAATGTGTTATACCCCGACCGACGGCGGAATCATCGGAGCGGACAATATGAAACGATTGTTCATAGCACATGGAACTAATTAAGTGGGAATAATATTAAATATCATATTCATTGAACATTACAAGACGAATAAGTCCATACAATACAAAAGTTTCAAACAAAGAATAAATATTTAGTTAAACTAGGTTCAAGTCTTATATGAGTACGAAAAGAATCCTCAAGTATCAAACCTGAAACATGTTAAAACAAAGGGTCAACTTTGAAAGTTGGTGAGTTCCCATGGGTTAAACACACGCATATATATATATATATTATATATATATATATATATATATATATATAATACATACAATATATATAAAGGTTTACAAGTATCATTCATGTCGATGGTTATGAGTTAGCAAGTTTATAGAACACATACAGTTACAACCAAACATCGACTTGATTACAAGTTATAATATTGACTAAGTGTACTTGGTTCCCATGATGAACAAGCATACGTCATCAGGAGCCGGCGATACATCGGCTTTAGCACCAAATAGGCTTGTCAGGCCCAAAGATCTAAGACGGCGCCAGGCTAGCAATAGTTAATGATTGTAAACAAAATATGTATCTCATATAAGACTTACAATAACACAAATAATCAAAAAGTAAAGATGAATTGCATGTGCATTTACAAGTATCAAAATGTTTACAAGTGTAAGTTTATAAGATAACATATTTCACCCTAAAAGGTGTGAAATAAGTAAAAAGGAGGCATGGAGAACTCACATGGCAAATAAGTATAAGAATGATGATTAATAAGAATTGTATAAGGCGTCGTCCAACATAAACCGTCACAGGGCACCTAAATATATATATTTACAAGATTTAAGTTTAATATAAGTTTAATGAATTAGCGAGGACTAGGGTTCTAAATCGAATTTGGGGTTTTGTGTATGTACGTTAATTAATAAAGAAATATACCCTTTTAGGGCACAGACTTTGACGAGACTTGAAAACTACGAATAACGATTCAAAATTCATTTTGAAAACCATTTGATTTAGGCACATAATGCCTTAGAATATGATTTAAGGTTCGTGTTTGCATTGGTCAGATTCAAAGCATAAGAATAAGCACATAAGGCATATAATCACATAATCAAGTATAAACACATAAAGTACATAAAATCCTATCAAATCATATAAAATACATAAGAGGACTCATGTGTAAGGGTACTTAGTTATAGTCTAGGTCATTCCATTTCTAATAACCTAGATCCCTATAACCATGGATCTAATACCAATGTGTCACACTCCGACCGACGGCGGAATAATCGGAGCGGACGAATATGAAACGATTGTTCATAGCACATGGAACTAATTAAGTGGGAATAATATTAAATATCATTATTCATTGAACATTACAAGACGAATAAGTCCATACAATACAAAAGTTTCAAACAAAGAAATAAAATATTTAGTTAAACTAGGTCCAAGTCTTATATGAGTACGAAAAGAATCCTCAAGTATCAAACCTGAAACATGTTAAAAACAATGGGTCAACTTTAAAAGTTGGTGAGTTCAATGGGTTAAACACACGCGTGTATAAATATATATATATATATATATATATATATATATATATATATATAATATATATATATATATATAAGGTTTACAAGTAGTAATTCATGTCGATGGTTATGAGTTAGCAAGTTTATAGAACACATACAGTTACAACCAAATCTTAACTTGATTACAAGTTTATAAGATTGGCTAAGTGTATTTGGTTCCCATGATGAACAAGCATACGTCATCAGGAGCCGGCAATACATCGGCTTTAGCACCAAATAGGCTTGTCAGGCCGAAAGATCTAAGACGTCGCCAGGCTAACAATAGTTAATGATTGTAAACAAAATATGTATCTCATATAAGACTTACAATAGCACAAATAACCATGATAAAAATGTAAAGATGAATTGCATGTGCATTTAGAAGTATGAAGATGTTTACAAGTGTAAGTTTCTAAGGTTAACTTGTTTATCCCAAAAGGTGTGAAATAAAGTAAAAAGGGGGCATGGTGAACTCATATGCCAAATAAGTATAAGAATGATGATTAATAAGAATTGTATTAGGCGTCGTTCCAACATAAACCGTCACATGAAACCTACATATATATATTTACAAGATTTAAGTTTAATAATAAGTTTAACGAATTAGCTAGGACTAGAATTCTAAGTTGAATTTGGGGTTTTTTGTATGTACGTTAATTAATAAAGAAATATACCCTTTTATGTATCCTAATAGAAAATATGTAATTAAAGCATTTAAAATAACTAACAAAGTTTAAATATAAAAGTTAGATAATCACTTGGAACAACCATGATTCAAACGATGGTAAATTAAAGGTAATGTTTAGACCAATATTATTTTATTAATTAATATTTGGAATCCATTTTAATAGGAATAAAACTAGAATAATCTTTAAAATATTTTATTAAAAAGATATTATTTAAATTAAGAAAATTACAGGAAATTATTTAGTGTCTTAATTTTTTTTTTAAAGTTTATAAAATCTATTTTTATATTTATCAAAAAATTTCTATAATTAAATAAAGGGTTAAAAAGCCTTTAAAAAATGTTTGAGGGTGCTCGAGTTCGAACCCGGGACCTCAAAGTTGAAATGGGAGTTGGTAACCTGTGAACTAAGGCTCTCAGCCACGTATATCCCGGTTCTAAATTTCTTTAAAATGTTAATAAAGTGCCTCCAAATCCCCAAGAAGCCTAGTTTCATTCTGATTCAAATTGAACGTTGATTCAAGTGTTTCAACTTGATTAACCTTAGGGCTTTTGATCCTTAAGCTTAATCGAGGACAATGATGCATTAAACTTACCAGATTACGATCTAATTGATGTGCTTAAGCTCGGGTTTATCTCGATTCACTCGCGAAGAACAAGAGACTAAACAATCTTTGTTTGGATGACTTTTTTGCGAAATTGATATGACAGAGAGTTGAAAAGGGTCGAAGGGGACATTTGACCTTGGTTTTATAGGTTTGATTTGGTCAATCTAGTCCCGAACGGGTTTCTCCATTTGATATATTTGTTTCGGTTATCATTTGATGATTAATTGATTGTTAATCTCGAATTAAACTACACAATTAGTTTAGTAGTGATTGTGCGAACGTTTCCAATCGTTTAATTTGATTAACCAAAACCAACAGACAAACAATAACACGAACTATAATAAAATGGTTTCACTGATAAAACCTAATGATTACAAGCTCGTTACAACATAAGAATCAAGACTCTTGACAAGGGGAGATCGAGCATGATCTCCCCTCTCCTCCGGCAGCACCTAGGCCCCGAGCACACTCCTTAACCTTTTTACACAATGAAACTGGTATTTATAGGTCTCAGCCCATATCAGATACGACTGGGCCCGTTCGTACGATTGGGCCATGCGTATGGTTCAATCATACGACTGGACCATACTTATGGTTCAGTCTTACGAATGGCCCAATTGCATCTCTCAGTGGCACGACTGGTCCATTAGCATGGCTTAGTCGTACGATTGAGTCTCATTCGCATATGCTCTTGCGAATGACCCAGTTTCATGTGTTTACAACATATCAGGTGTATTACATTAAGCCTAGACTATTCGACAAGCGACGTACACACTATATATGACAATATATGCTCCAACATTAACAAATTTGGTGATAATATATTTAGTTAAAATAATTAAATGAAATATAATACCATTAAAATTAATAAAAAAATAAGTTATATATAATTAGGTAAATGAGTATGTTTAATCAGGTAATTTGTTTGGATAGTGGGTATATTATATAATCTCAAACCATGAAAATAATAATCAGTAATCTCATATTCCGTTTCATTCCCGCTTACCCGACCCTAGACTCGTCTTAGATGTCTTAGGTTTCAAATATTTTTATTTGGTTTAAGTTCAACTGCTATCCTTATCATTAATCGAGATATTTCACATATAATTAATACATTCACAACCCAACACAATACAATCTTTCATTTAAAAAAAACTAACTTATTTCTCTTTTACCCACGTAACCTAGCCAAATATAATTAAAACTCAACACAATCCAATTTTTTTATTCACAATTCATATTTCGAAAAGAATAAATTATTTATTTTATATATAAAATACAAAATACTTATATTAATATATTTAATTAAAAAGTTTTGGCAAGTTGCACAGATTCATCAAGAAAAAATGAATGATCCATGGTAGAAACACAAAAACGAAAGAGAATTGAGGTAAATGAATTAGAAGTTGATAATATCATACAATATTCATAACGAAAAAGAAATTACAAACTTCGTTAACTTTAACTTTTAATATGTTAACGTGAGAATTTTAGATTATAAGTTTTACTTTTAGAAAAATATCAAACGAATCATAAGACATGTGTCAAGATCATGTAACACAATACAATTGTCCAACCTTTCGTGAGAAAAAAAAGTGCCATTTCATTTTTGTTTAAATTGATCGTACCGATTGACCCATGATTTGATTGTCGAGGGAGGAAGGTCATGAAATATCTTGTCTATATTGTGAACGTACTCGTAAAAAATGATAAAGAAGAAATTTCATTTTAATAAACTATACTTGTATCATCCTAAAATGACGCTATATTAATATTTTAAAGTCTATAATCATCATTTTATAATTGTTAATTTTTAAAATTTTTCATAAGTTTCTTGGTTTTCATATATAGTTACCCTAATAGGAGATTATAAGATTATAAGATTAGAAGATTAGAAGATTCGAAGAATAACCGATTGTGAGAAAAAATGAAGTTAATGAATTTGGTGATAATATTTATAGTTAAAATAATTAAGATGAAATAATACCATTAAAATAAACAAAAAAACCCAGCTATATATAATTAGGTAAACGAGTATGTTTAATTCGGTCATTCGTTAGTGTAGAGGGTATATATATAATCTCAAACCCATGAAAATAATAATAAGTAATCTAATATCCTGTTTCATTCCCACTTACTCGACCCTATACTCATTTTGGACATCTCAAGTTTCAAAAATTTTCATATGGTTCAGGTTCGACTGTTATCCTTATCATTAATCAAGATATTTCACATATAATTAATAATTTCACAACCCAACACGATACAACCTTTTATGAAAAAACCAACTTGTTTATCTTTTACCTACATAACCCAACCAAACATAATTACAACTCAACCCAATCTAATTTTTTATTCATAATTCATATTTTGAAATGAATAAGTTGTTTATTTTAAATACAAAACACTTTCATAAAATATATATTTAATTAAGAAGACAAAGCCATTTGCACATGTAATTATTCATTGAGAAAAAAATGATTGATCCATGGTAGAAAACATAAAAATAAAAGGGATTTGAGATAAGTGAATTACATGTGGATATGAAAATATATCAATATTATACTATATATATATATATATATATAGAGAAAATGAAAATACAAACTTTGTTAACTTTTACCTTTTAATAAGTTAACTTTAGAATTTTAGACGATAAGTTTTATTTCTAAGAAAATATAACAAACGAATCAGATTAAGACATGTGTCAAGCTCACGTAACACAATACAATTGTCCAGTCTTTGGTGAGAAACAAAATTGCCTCTTCATATTTGACCATATTTTGATTGTGGATGGGGGGAAGGTCTTGATATTTCTTGTCTATACCGTAAACTTACACGTGGAAACTTATAGAGAACAAATTTCTTTTTGAAAAACTACACTATTATTCATTCATAGTAATTGTATAATATTTATCAATCAATGTTTTGGTGAGTGAATTTATTTTGATATTGAAAATTAAAGCCTTTGGCGTGCGAAAATAAAGTGAAAAGAGTGAGGCAAGTTGGCGTGTGAGAAGTCATGAATACAACAAGTGGCAAGTGTGGATTGAGAGCTACGTTTTAAGGGACGAACGTAAGGAAGCCACGTGGTCGCCATTCTCTTAACACGTGATATCCTACTTTCTCTAATGTGACATAAAGGCGGCGATAGTATTTGCATAAACTCTATTTTATCTAACTTTGGGCATCACTAGTAAAGATATTATTTTGGTGTGATTGGTTTTTGAATTGAGGTAGCTTTCTTTCTTTTTACTTGAATCTATTTAGGTTTGAGTAGTAGAAATACAAGTAGAAGAATACAAAATGTTTAGTTGTTTGTGTGAGAAAATTGAAATAACAAGGTAAATTTATAGTATAAGAATAGGATAGTATACACTTGTTTAATGTTTTAAAAAGCAAAATATCAACAGCTTTTTTTTTATGTTTTTACATACTCGTTCATGAAATCAATTGGCTTACCCAAAGGGAACGCGGTGATGTTCCGACCCAACTGTACGAACCTAAGACATTAGCCGCTTAACATGTTCCCTCTACCCTGATGGTTTGGTTCCGATTGAGTTTTACGATTTGAGCTTATAGGAACTTTACAAAAAAAAATGCATACACACGACCAAATAAATAAGTTATACTATTACAACTCTTGTAACTTAAAAAACGAGCTTGTACTATATTGTTAAGCAAAATCAATCATAAGTATAGTTTAATTTAAAATAATAAAATGTCAATTACAAAAAGAAACTACATTGCTAAAAAATTCTTTGAAATGGTTTGGTCTTATTTATCTGTTTCATTTAACTATGTAAGATAAGTCAACTCGATACAATAATTTTATCTCTTTATTGTTAAATCAATTATCTTAGTACGTTGCTTATATGTATAAATTTATCCGTGATTATAGTTATCTCTTTATAAAATTCTTTGAAATGGTTTGGTTTTACGGGGTAATGCCTCGTGACAAAGTTTGGGGCAGCTTCCAATGTGTTCAAGGGGTAGAGCCTCGCTTTGTACGAAAAAAGTTTATTTTGCTTTATAGATACTTCATTGAAATGTATATGATCTTCAAGGATAATAAAAATTACACTGATTTGATTATTAAACACTGATAATAAAAAATTTTATAAAAGAAGAAAAGAATAGGCCACTAAAGTTAAAAATGAAAAATTGTATGGGTTAAATTATAAAAGACGTAAAAATATTGGATTTAAATTTAAAAATAAAAGAAATAGAAATTTAAACAAAAACATATACAACCTTTAAAGCATATAATACAACTACCAATGCAACCCAAAGTTGCTAAACCAATAATATGTATATGCAAATCATCAATAGAAACTACGGTTAGTAGCAAATTTGTCCTTAGATAGTGACTAATACATTAACTAATATTATACATAGTAACTTGGGCAATCAATAGTAACATATCAACGCTAACTAGTTGTTGTTAATGGGCAAGTATTTGATAGTAGCTATTAATAGAGTCCATTCATTTGGTTTTATGTGGACATTCATGTGAATTTTCACAAAACATACATCTCATTTTCTAGAAATTAGTTTGTTTCATCCGATTAAAGAATATGCATACTTGAAAAACACACTTTAATCCGTAAGTGATTTCATACATGATTTAAAAAAGCTATTCTAGAAAAAAACAAATCCAAAAAACATAAAAAGATTACAATAATGTTTTGTTCGATTGTAAAACCACCATCGATGTATTAATAAAACATAATTGTTAACATAAATGTACACTTTGCAAGTTCTGATTCGTAAATATCATTTTTGATTTGGAAGGGAGAAGTGAAAGTGAAAAATAATAGTCATGCCCAAAATTACTGAGAGTTGAATTTATGATGCACTATCTATCGCCGATTTATGTCACATAAGAGAATGTACGGCATCACGTGTTAAAAGATGCCCACCACGTGGCCTCCTATTATTCGTCTCTTACAACGTTGCTTTCAATCCTCCTTTGCCACTTGTCGCATTTATGATCTCCCATACTCAATTTGCCCACAACAACAAACTTTCAACTCTCCGCTATTTATTATTTAAGTCATATCATTGCCCTTTACGTACTTCTAAGTGTAGAAATATGTAAATTGTAGTACGTGTTAAATTAAGATTTTATGCGGTTTAAGAATAGAAATATATAAATGTGAGAGTTGTTATCTTTAACAAGAAATTAAATGAAATTAGAATTAAGCTTCTCGCGTTGCCAATGTGTAAAATCATGTTAAGTAGCGTAAAACACACAACACCGTTAGCGATCACCAACCGAAACGTAGAACCAACTCAACCAAGGACACATCGCCGTAAGGCGAAACGTAAAACATATAAAACAACTAAGTAGATCTTGGACCAACGCGTTGCGATTGTACCATTAAATATGAAGAAAAAATAAGCGTAAAAACGTTGAACTACACATGCACACTACAACATGTTAACTCGCAAAATGTAGAGCGGAATGTAAAACGGAAAATTTTAAAGTATAAAAAGTATAAAGACCAAAGTTAAAAGAAAAAAAAATATTTTGGTTAAATTGTAAAAGATGTAAAGATGTCGGGTTAAAATGAAAAAAAATAAAGATTAGAAAGAATAGACATAAATTGAGTACAACTCCTAAAACATGTTTCATAACCTAAAAAAATTGATAATTAGTATATATATAATTGAACCAATTTTAGTCGTTGATAGTAACAAATTTAGTTGTTGTATACGAAGAGAAAATTACTAGGAGTTATCATTGAACCAAACGAAAGCGGTATTAGTTTTTTTTTTGGCTTTTATAGCCAAATAAAGTTTTGAAATTGTTACAAACTATTATTGTATCGAATTTGTAATTAAAGGCGGAGTAAAAAAAACATTGTGTCAAAGTTATATGTAAGGTTTGGTTTGTATAACCGGACTCAAGTATAAACCGTAAGCGAAATTATGCGATATGGTTTAAAAATACCTAAACTGGCAATCCTAATTTTTTTTGAAACTGAACGTGAAACCAAATTGATAATGACTTCATGGCTTTATACTGAACCATGATTATCTTTAACAAAACCATTTATTAGGATACCTCAATCACATATACGTAGAGATTAAATGATAATTGATCCTACCTTTCCTAGGCCCAAAAGCCTCATCGATTATGATAATTTCCCTCATTCAATTCGGACCAATGTTGATTTAAAAATAAATCTCAGCGTTACTTATGTGAAGTTCGAATCAAACTATAAGACAATATATGTAACATGGATCAGGGCATCAACACACATGTTACATGGTCATTGCATGTGTCCGAGACATAATGCATTCACACATTTAAATAAGAGTAACATTACCTTATGGTTATGGTAAGCAAAAGTAAATTATTTTGTTGTTTGAAAAGATGGAAGCGAGTTCATCCTTGTCACAAATGGCATTTAACCTCGTCTTTATACCCAAAATGTATGCGATTATATATATGCTCAACGATATGTTTATCAACAAGAATGTCCATATACGGCGCTTCAACCGTGTCAATGAGCAAACAAAGAATAAACCAACGATTAGGGGTCACACTAGCTAACCACTAGAAACTCAATGTTGAATATCAACGTGTGTATCAATAGGGTTTGTGGCCGGATAAGAGAATCACAATAACTTCTTGTTTCCGTAATGAGATGCCTTTACGTCATATTTGTCTTCATGTTTATAACAAACTCATTAAATACTCGTTATGGGGTTAACTTATATGTTCTCGATCATACTTATCATGTCGTCAGCTTCACGAAAAAGACGTTAGATGCTTATTTCAGCACTAAAACTCCAAGTTTCATGATATTTTGATCATTTCTAAACTCATATGAGAATGGGATAGAAAATTGTGTTGTTTTTCTCTTTGTCAGTGTTTCTTCTACAATGTTAATTAATTAATATAATAAGCTAACCTTCTTGACCTTTGGAGAAACCTGAAAGATATTCGATCATAAAAGTGTTTTAAGAAGCTTAATGGTTGTTTAACAAACATGCATTATGTGCTAAAGTGCTAAACCGCTTCACAACAAACTAGCCAGTTTGAAACCATGTTGAACCACAACCTGTTTAATCTACTCACCGAGTTTAGGAATCATTAACGTGACTTCATTATATAGAAGTGAAACCCCTTCAAGAATAAATTAAGATAGATGTTTAAATACCATTTAATTCTCATACAAATATATGCTTTCATACACATATACATGATTCGTGCATACCCACGTATATTTCATGTGCACATGCTTGCTTTTACATTAGATAGTTTTTTTAAACGGCTTTTATGAAAATCTAACCGTCCATCATTAGTTCGACGTTCGAGAATGACGTCACTGTCCTAGGATGAAACCGGCTAGCCCCCTGAATTACAATAAATCAAATATGTCTTCTGCAAGATTCGAACCCGAGTCTGCCCATAGGGAGAAACTTGGAACGACACTCCAATGCTCATAGGCCAGTTTTACTTTTATAAATGTTCTGATTTTTTTTATATATTTTTATTTCTAGTTATATTGTTAGGATATGGTTATATATAACAAAACTATATTTAATTTAAAAAACACATGAGGATTCTGACATTGACATTAGTCGTTTTATTGTTTTTAAAGGTGAGTATTTTTATTATTGTGTCAAATATATCATGTTATTGTATCAAATATCAAATCATTATGTCATGATTTGTCTACATCCATCATTATACTTTATGTTTTATATTATTTCATATTATTTTTTATTTATGTAAAATTATTGTTACTTTATCATTGTGTTTTACAATTACACAATAATATTATTTCACTAATTTGTATACTAAACTTATAGTATTTAGGAAAACATGATTACAAACAAAAAAACACAACGAGATATTTATTATTTTGTTACATGTTTACATCATTTTATGTTATTGTATTATTGTTTTTAATGTATTAAACTAATTAGTTGTTATTTTATCATCGCACTTTATATATTATAAGTATATAACAATGTTATTTTACCATTATATTTTTTAAGGTTTAATCATTTTAGAAAACATAATAATATGAAAAAAACACAATAACAAACAAAAAAAATACAATAAACTACAACATAGCACAATGACGAGCAAAAATCTATGAGCTAAAAAACGTAAATGTGTTTTATTTTTTATATAACGATATTGTAATCGTTTTTAAAGGTAAAATGCTAGTTTTAACGGAGTAATTTTTAGAAAAAAAGTATGATGTATATAAAAGTTATAAATATTTAAAAAAACGTAAAGGAACTTGAAAAAACTTAATGAAATATCCATGTCTAAAATGTTGCTCTAACAAATTTGTTTCTATAATATAATCTCAATTATTGATTAAAAAGAATGACAGTTGAATTTCTTTCTAATAAAAACATTTTCTAATAGTTATGTAAATGAATCTCGATAGAGCTAATTTAAATAAAACTCGACTTGTTTAATAAATGAGTTATAACATAAGTTTGAGTTTGTTTAACCTTAGCTTAATTCAAGAGTTTTTAACGAGTCAATCTCGATTAATTAACGATTTAGTGGGATTACTCAGTTTACACCCCTAATCCCGCAATAACCACAACCTGTGTGTATATATTGCTTTACAACCCTCTTCTCATTTCATTCTGCATCGTTTCTTCAGCTTCTTGAAATCATTTTCAATTTCAAAAACACCCAAATCATTCTGCTCTCAAAGATTCAATCTTCTTCAACCTTTAATCATGGTGGTTCTGTCAAATCCTCCAATGGAACAGTTCTTCGTGAAACCATCAAAACCAAACACAAACCCGATAATCATCCCCGATATCCCGCAAATCGACCTCTCGAAACCCGAATCAAAACACCACCTCGTCAAAGCCTGTCAAGATTTCGGATTCTTTAAAGTCATCAATCATGGAGTGCCAACAAAATTCATCAATAAACTCGAATCAGAAGCCGTAAAGTTCTTCAATTCCCCTCTTTCAATCAAACAAAAATCGGGTCCAGCCGACCCGTTTGGCTACGGGAACAGAAGCATTGGCCGAAATGGCGACGTGGGTTGGGTCGAATACCTTCTTCTCAACACAAAACCCGAATCAAATTACCCCGAAAACCTACAGTAAATACTCTGTTTTTTTTAAACTCTGTTTTTCTCACACTGTTTCTACTGATGTGCTTGTGAATACAATCTTTTTGTTGCAGGGTGGGGTTGTTGATGATTATGTGAAATTGGTGAAGAAGATGGCGTGTGAGATAATGGAATTGTTGGCCGATGAGATGGAATTGCAGCCTAGAGATGTGTTCAGTAAGCTGTTGATGGATGAACAGAGTGACTCTGTTTTCCGGCTGAATCACTACCCTCCGGTGCCGGAGTTTGAAGAAAGTGGCCGGAGATTGGTGGGGTTTGGGGAGCATACGGACCCCCAAATCATATCGTTTTGCGATCGAACAACGCCTGTGGGCTGGAGATTTTGTTGAGAGATGGAAGATGGGTTTCTGTTCCTCCTGATTCTGAATCTTTCTTCGTCAATGTTGGGGACTCTTTACAGGTACTTTGCAAGTTTGCATTGTGAAAATTGAAACATTATGATTATTGATAACGGAGGGGGACTCATTTTGTTTTTGTTTTCTTCCATCGTTAACTTTTATTAAATTTTTTTATTTATTTATGTTTTTCTGGCTTAAAGGGTGTCGTCTTATTTTCTTCCGCTTTCTGCACATTTTTATTATGTTTGTATGGTATATGGTACAATTCACAACCTACAAACTTAACCTGTGAGACATTTTTATCATGTTTGTAGGGTATATGGTACAATTCACAACCTACAAACTTAACCTGTGGTTCGGAACCGGAGAGTGGTGTTTCTATCTCCTTCTCGGGTTCCATTCCATGTGCTCTAATAATCATGTTTTCACTTATGTTAGTTTTACGTTTTCTAAAAACAAAAAGGATTGGACGTTTGATATATTCTAATACTATACTTTTTCTAATTGATAAAAACCATAACATTTGATGATTCAAGTAAGATAAATATAAAACTTGATTACTATTTATTTTTAAAATAATATAAAAAGCTATATAATAATAATTCATTTAAGTTGGTAAATTTAAGTATTAGTCACTTCATTAGAACAATACCAGAAGTTTGTTATAATCTATCCCATTAAAAATTTTGCAAGTGTAAAATGCATGATTCTCAAATGTGTGTTTGTTTAGGCTCTGGTTTTGATTTTTAACCTAATATATAGAAAACGAAAAAAGATATCAAATGATATGTGTAGATTCTGCATCACTATCGTATTGTGGTGCCTGCTTCCTTGGTCAAAATCAATCTTTTTCTCGAGTTCAACAAGTAACTTCCTTTTTCTAAGGTCATAATCATATTTCTTAAAAACAATATTATACGTTGAGTTTCACAAGTAGTAAAGTTATTCTATTTCGATAACTTACATTAAAAATGATTTTATAATTCGTGTATTATCGTAATACATTACACGGTTTTTTGCTTGTTCTAGATAACTTTCTTGATTGATTAGTCGTTCGTGTTTTATTTTCTTAATTAGCGTGTCAGTGTTGTACATATCAAGATGTTTATGATGAGACGTGGATATAAAAGTATTTATTAAGAGCATTCACTTATCTTATGCTTGCATGCTTGATACAAAGTTTTCATGTTTTGCTCTTAAAAGTAATAAGTTAGAAAAGAAAATTATTTTAATCTAGAATTTCATCCTTATTAATATGAGGTAGAATTTTTTCTAATAAAATAAAATATTTTTTTCATATGTCATATTCTAATATTCATTTTGTTACATATATACCATTAACATGACAAGTTAATAATTTAATGATAATATTAAATATCGATGATATTATTTATATCATTTTTAAATTACAAAATAGAGTTCTTAATAACTAGAAACATGTTTTTTTTATTAAAATGTAATTTTTTTAAAACAAAATATTATGAAATATAAAGTTTTTTTAATACAAAGAACTTTTAAAAAATAACATCTTTAAAAAGAATAAACAAATAAAACGTTAAAAAAATGTAAACAAAAACTTTCTTAAGACAAAATTTAAAAAAACTGCCATTGTTTTGTTACTTGAGACAAATTAACAGTTCGTAATTTTAATAATATCTTATATCGAAAACCTATTTCATAATTTCAAAATATTATTTAATAATTGTTAATTTAGTATTTCTATTCAGCCTGGATTTCTAAACTAATTAGTAATTTTTTTTTAAAAAGATTTTTTTCCATGTACATATTAACTTGAATCGTGCCCATAAAAGTTGTATATTTGAGATGAGGATTATTAATAAAATGTTTATATATAGAGAGTTCGATTATAAAAATATATCTTTGGATACATAGGTGATGACCAATGGAAGATTCAAGAGTGTGAGGCACAGGGTGGTGGCAAACGGTAAAAAGAGTAGGGTGTCGATGATATACTTTGGTGGACCTCCATTGAGTGAGAAAATAGCACCACTGCCCTCACTCATGCAAGGAGAAGAAGACAGCTTGTACAAGGAGTTCACTTGGTTCGAGTATAAGAAATCCGCATACAAATCAAGATTATCTGACAACAGACTCGGCTTATTTGAAAAAGTCACATCATCGTAGGGTTCTAACCTTAAGCGTATTATTATTATTATTACTTCTTTTGTTTTTAATTGTCAAAGCATGGTATAGTAGTAGTACCATCAGAAAACATGAAACAATACAAAATTCAAGCTTTCTTTATCTTTCTCGCCCCACGATTTTAACTTGCCAGGTTGTCTTGGCTCCGACGTTGATGGACTTTGATCGGTCGTGCCCTTCGACAATGGCTTGATGGCACCACTTTGTATTAATTATGGGGTTCAGAGAATATGTAGATTTATAAGATGTGTAGTGTTTTGTTTGGAAAGGTATGCTGATAGGGTTTGCATGAATTGAATTTATATGGATGTTACTGAACTTTCCAACATACCTGTCATATTTATTATGGAGAATACTTATTCTTTTTAATTAATTTTTATACAAATTTTATTAAAGTTTAACTTGCAAGTAAAAGAGCACTAATGAAAGAGTAAGCAAGTAAAAAACTTAGAAGAGATGCAACTTTTCATGCGATAACAAATAACTACTTAGAATACAGTTATTTTAGGATCTTTAAAAAGCTTATAAAGGTTGCAATGCACTGTTATTTTTGATAAAACAAGTCGGATGCTTAATTGAAATTGTCTCATAGGCGTACACATACATAGTGTGCAAAACTGCAAATATTTAAGGGAACAGTGTTATACCCCACCACGTACGTGATTAAAACACTTAAATTGTAACCACGCACTTGTGTAAAAATTTGAGTTTACATCCACATCATGGAACGTTTTGATATAAAAACATTCAGCGCATAAAAGATATTCAATATAACGAGGAAAAGTGAGCTGGTTCAGTAATCATCTTATGATTATATTTAAATGAGTAATTACTATTTTCATCAATGTTCATCAATGGGGTTTGACGAAAATCACGGTTTCAGTCCAATAGTTTATTTATTATACTGACGATTCAATAGTTTTAAGTTTTGTTTTAGTTTCACCCAAGCCACTAACTCTGTTAGTGTAATTCTGTATTAACTATATTACCTTTATAGTAAATAAAAATAAAAAATAAAACATTATCATCACCTACGATTATCATTTAACCCTAACCCAAATCTCTTTTGGTATTTCTCCATCTCCATCACCACCACCATCACCACCAACCCTCACCGCCACTGCCACCATCTCTCACCGCCATTACCACCTTCCTTCACCGCTACCCACCACCACCATCGTGCTTCCATCAGCATCTTCTCATCGTTGTTCATTTTCATCTCCCTTTCTCCTTTTGATTTCAATAGATCTATAAAGATCTACAAGTTGTAAGAGGTGATGGTGGTGAGCGACGGTGGTTCTGCCCTTTTTGTTTTCGATTTCAACTTATAGATCTACATGGTGAACGACACTTGTTCTGTTGTACGATGGTGGCAGAGGTGAGCGATGATGGTGGAGGTGAGAGATGGTGGTTCTAGTTCACGATGGTGTGGCGGGGGTGGTGGTGGTTGGAGAGGGCAGTGGTGGTGCCGATAGATGGGGGGGGGGGTTTGGGAGGTCTTGGGTGAAGAGATAAAGAGAGAGAGAGAGAGAAAAAGGGGTGGAGGCTAGAATGGTGGCATAAGGTGGCGGTCAGAGTGGCTCGGGAGGTGGAAGTGGCGATGGTGGTCGGAGGTGGAGGTGGCGATGGTGATCGGAGGTGGTCTGGGGTGGAGGTGACGAGTGGTGTTCTTGATTTTTAGATGATAGAGAGAGAGAGATAGGTTGGAGTTGTGGATGGGGGGTCTTGAACTCTAATGGTGGTGGTCTTGCTAGAAATGATAATGGTGGTTATGATGGTTGGTGGAGGTGGTGGTAGTGATGGTGGGTGGTGGTTATGAACGAGATATAGTATAGGTATTTGATGATGAAGATGACAAGATGATGATGATGATAGTTATTTGATAAAGATTTTTTTTATTTTATATTTAACTATAAGGGTAATATTGTAAATTTACACTAACTTAATGGAAATATTTTAACGGTGTTAGTGGCTTGAGTGAAATTAAAACAAAACTTGAAACTATTGGACCGTTAGTGTAATAAATGAACTATTGAACTGAAATCGTGATTTTTGTCAAACTTCAGGGACGAAATAGTAATTTACTCTATTTAAATTTTCATTACGTACAAAATATTATGTTGTTCTCATAAATACGATACATATTATTAGCTTTAAAATAAATGGAGGGAGAGAGAGAGATAGATAGAGAGAGGAGAAAAATACAAAGTTCATTTTGTTTATAAAATGTAGGGATTATTATGAGCCTTTGATTAACATAACTTAATTGTCAAGATTGATTATGTTTTATTATTGGCTCTGAGAAAAAAAAATACATTTTTAACGACAAAAGACAATTAAATTAAGCTAACAAGAAGCTAGAATAAAAGAAACATTACAAAAAATGAAAAGTATTAAAATTACACCACGAATCCCTATCTAAAGCTGAAAGCTAAGCCCAGTGTTTAGCCCAAATAGAAGAGGAAACCATAATGTCTTCACACATCGATATTGGTTGACGTTTGCCATTGTTGAAACACCTATCATATATCCATAACCAAGTGTGCCATAATTAACAAGCATGAATGATAAGGAGAATGATGTTTTCATACTCCTTGTTGCCTGCCAAATTATTAGGAATTTGAAGATCTTGAGGGGAATTCGCCATGGAGAAGTTGCATTTGCACCATTTTTGGACGAGCTACATAAGAGTCTGAGCTAATGAACACTTGATAAAAAAATGATCCACCGATTCAATTTGCACTAGACAACCATTGCAAATTGTTGAGGCCACCTGTGACAACCCTAAAAGCTAAGGTTAGGTAAACTAATGTCTTAAGATATTTTTATAGGTTTATATTTATATACTCCATTATTAAGATAAGCTTATTTTACTAACACCTTATGAATCTTATATGTTTTGGTGATTATATATATGTTACCTGAACATGCTTGCATGCATATACAAGAGTTTACGTATGCATGGGATTCTTGTACGTAAATTTCATTATTTATGTGTTTATATATCAAATAGTGAGATTACTTATTTAAATGATGTAAACATCATACTTACATAAAATGAATTAGGATACAAACTTAACTAAACATCACAAAACAAAATCACATCAAGAAACTTTGTACTAACACTAAAACTAATTAAACCTTAATCACTTAAACACCAACATAAACATAACCTTCACTCTAATCTTGGTTCATTGAGGCACTAACTAAACCTGATTAAGCACCTAAACCATTAACTAATCATAGCTTAATGACTAAGTAAGTCATTAGCACCAAATTTCCACCTAGCCACTTCTTGCCACTAACCTTTCCCCTAAACCCGCCACATAGCATCAAAGATACTAAACACCCTTAGAACTTGCCACCACACCCACCTAATGACCTACTAATACAAGCTATACCCACCACCTCACAAATCTAAGACTAGACCTAATGAGGAGCACCCCTCTATTTTGCAATCCTCGGCCGATGGAACCACAACCGCATACCACCACAACCGCCAACATCCTCACACCTCTTGACACAAACTCTCGGTTCTCCAGCCATCTCCACTCTCACTCTCAAACCCTCGGTCCTCATATTGGACAATCAACACCACCACCACCTTTGTTCACTGCCAACAAGTTATGATCAAGCATTAAGAACTACTACTTCAACTGGGCTCTCAAGGATCAAGCCAAACCATTCACTTAGTTCTCTTCAAACAAACAATGTTAGATTTTCAAAGACTATAACTAACAAGTTTCAAGAATGTTTGTGTTTAAACTAACTCTCGGAAATTTATTCATAAAAAATGATCATAAGAAATAAATGGAGGTTCCAAATTTAAAATTTGAAAGTTCTTTATAACCAAAGGTTTAAACAAAAAGGTTATAAATAAAAAGATTAAAAACCCTGATGTTCTTGATAAATTGGATTAAATGCCTAAATGACTGTGATTATAGGAATAAAATTATGGACTTGTTAGAAAATATTAGAAATGGCATTCTGCAATTTTTGGTGTAATAATAGTGAGTAGATTATTTTATATAACTTGTTCAAGGAAATAAAAGAAAATGATCATACAAAATCTTTGTATCTGGTAAAAATATAGAAAAATTATAAGATGAACCTTTTATTTTATAGGAATTTTGGAGTAAATTCATGATTTAATTCGTAGGTATGACTGAGTTTTATAATTTAGAATATTATGGTAAATATAAAATAGGAGGATATATCAAAACAGTGAGTTAAATTATGACAAATTTATATTAATTATAATATTTAGAATAGAACAGTATGTATGAATTCTGGAATATTTAGTCATGGTTTAATATTTGTGTCGATTTATATGGAAATTATAAAAATTCTAGAAATTAACTTGATATGAATTATTGATCTAAAATTTTACAGCATGAGTTAGAATATTTAAGGTTTCTTTTGTTAAATTTTGATGATTTTAGGAAATCAGTAGCTATTAATTTGGAATTTTATCATGGTTAATAAATTGAAGTGCTAAAAAGTTTAAAGAAATTTCTTTTATTCTAACAAATAATTATTTTATAGGAACTTTTTGATATTTGGCTGGAAATAAAGTAAGATTTATAGTCCTATTTTTTGCATTTATGATTTTGAGGGGAAAATATACTATTTCGAGATTGATGTTTATATAAACAAGACTATTTGAGATATACTATCATTGTGCCATAAGCAACAACCATTAATTCGAATGATGAACCGTCTGGTAATATAGGTAGCGCTACTTAAAAAAAATATTTTCTGCACCAACAGGATGAGTGTTGTTGTTCGAGCATATATTGTCATATATAGCGTGTCTGTCGCTTGACGAATAGTCTAGGCTTAATGTAATACACCTGATATGTTGTAAAGACATGAAACTGAGTCATTCGTAGTAGCATATATGAATGAGACTCAGTCGTATGACCGAGCCTTGCTAATGGACCAGTCGTGCGACTGAGAGATGCTATTGGGCCATTCGTAAGACTGAACAATAAGTATGGTCCAGTCGTACGATTGAACCATACGCATGTTCCAATCATACGAATGGGCCCAGTCGCATGTAATAAGGGCTGAGGCCTATAAATACCAGTTTTACTGTGCAGAGATGTAAGGTTTTAAGAGTGTGCCTGGGGCCTAGGTGCTGCCGGATGAGAGGGGAGATCATGCTCGATCTCTCCTTGCCAAGAGTCGTGATTCTTTTGTTTAACGAGCTTGTAATCATTAGATTTTATCAATGAAACCAGTCTATTATTGTTCGTTCTTTTGTTTGTCTCTTGGTTTTTTTCCTTCCGTCAAGAACACGCTCGGATGTTAACCGATCCAGCGACTTCACAATTGGTATCAGAGCTAGGTTACTGCTAGAATGATCTAACAATCATTCTAGCAACCCGAGCTCTTGATTTCTGGATCTATTTCATGTTCTTTGATGTTAAACTCACTTCGTGTTCTTCGTGTTTTGCTTAGATCTTGTTACGTGTGTTGTTTCTTGTTTAAAATCGAACTCGGAACCACGTTCTTATCACCCTTGCGAATCTTATGATGTCTATTTTGTTTCGGTTCATGTAAAATTCATCAGATTAGGGTTTTTGGCATCCAAGGCGGCTACAGATCTGAAAATCTGCGTGCAGATCCGCTCATGCGACTAGACCATGCGAATGGACCATTCGTACGACTAGGCCATGCTAATGGACCATTCGTATGACTGGACCATGCTAATGGACTGTTTGTACGACTGGACCATGCGACTGGACCAGTCTTATGTCTAGTCGTGCGACTGGACCAATCTTATGTCCAGTCATGCTACTGGACCAGTCTTATGTTCAGTCATGCTACTGGATTAGTCTTATGTCCAGTCATGCTACTAGACCAGTCTTATGACCAGTCGCACGAATAAATCATTCGTATAATCCATTCACACGAATATGATATTCGTGTTAGGATCATGTACTGGATGAATACTAACAGATTTACGTGTTTACCGAATCAAATAGTGCGGAATCCTATTTGATTGGCGATCCAATCAATGAGAACGAACGTAGAATTAATTAAATATTGAATCTAAACGTTAAGAAAAATTAGCAATCGATCTACTGCGATCTATGAAGTTGGAACAGGTTGCTAGAGGTCTCTAGACGGCTAGGGTACGTGTAGGTATCGAATTATTCAAAGTGTCACGTTTTTCAACAATTTAAGTGGTATTTATAGGTTAGGGTTTCTCAATCGTGCGACTGGACCATTTGCATGGTTTTGTCGTGCGATTGAGTCATGCGGTTGATCCATTCGCACGACTGAGTGTTCAGTCGTGCGACTGAGCCAATCTCATGTCACAATCATGCGACTGATCCAGTCTCCTGGTTCATTCGTACAACTGGTTCATTAGCATGAAGTTGTTCATGCGTATGGTCCATTAGCATGGGCCAATCACATGAGAACTTCATATGATTAAGTTTAACACATTTCTTAATTATCATTGAATGGAATCTATGCAAACAACCACAAACATATATAGTTAGTTCAATAAGCGTTATTACATACCAAGCAATGAAATATTCAACATTATAAGCACAACCACACATTGTATTTCATTAAGTACCCGTTCAATTACATTAAGTTCAGAAACTAGGGACATATGTATCTACAAACTCCCCCTTGGACCTAGTTTCATCTATTGTCTTACATCCTTCATAAGCTTTTCAAACTTCTTGTACTTCTCTTCTCTTGTGACTCCTGCATGTATCTCAAAAGCAAAGTAGAGTCGTATCACTATCTGAAATTGTAGAGCTTGTACAATATCTTGTGAGTCATAGAACAGTGGCCACTTGTATAATGTATAGACATCATCTGCAGACAAGTTAGTAAGCCACATCGGGTCAAACACCCTGATGGTTTCTATAATACCATTCTTGTTCAATACTATAACTGACTCTCCTGTTCTCCAATCATAATACCACCATTTGAAGTGTGGAGTGAAGTCTTGTGGCATTTCCCGTAGAGGGATCTTAGACGTCATGCGCGGAGGACTCCACTTCAGCACTATTTTTGGTTTTCCAGTTATGGCATCAACCTCAGACCGTCTGATATACCTCGTTGGGTGTTGAGGTTTCAAGTTGACCCATCTGGTGTGGTACTCTCTCTTTAGAGCTGCTTCAAACCAGCCTGACATTTTACGTGGGTCAGTGTATAGCAATTTCAACTTTGCTAACTGGTTAAGCTCAAAACCAGGAAGAGTCTTAAGATCGTGTGGGAATCTAAAGTACTCAATCCCCTTCTCAGGTTTAACTACATAAACGTTAAGATCTTCAAAATATGCCCACGCTATGATTTTCCCGACACCTTGTGATGTTTCTTCACTTTGTAAGCTTGGTGTAGACAGTAGACATTGCAGCACTGCGTTAGGCTCTTATTTCTTCAAATCATGCAGCCCATTCAGCCTTTCTGATGTTGACTTCGGTGTTCGAGGCTTGGGCCTTGTCTTCTTTCTTTTCAGACTCTTGTTCCATTTTATCCAGAGTCTCAAAAGTTTCACTGACAAGAGTGTCACCCAAATTTTGAACGACATTACCCTCATTGTCAGTGTACTCTGGATAATGTTGGTCCGTGACATCTTCAATCTTGATCTCATCGACGTCGTTGAGCTCGTCGTCACTTTCCACATGGACTGTAGGAGCATCTTTCACGATCTCATCAGGATTGAGTTAGAACATTTCAGCAAGTTGCTCGTCGGTGAGATCATGAATTATCTCTCCTTCTTCAGGAGTGTAATTCACCAATCTCCTGACTATCCCCTGCAGATCAAGAATCATCGTGAGTTGAGTCTTGATCTGTTGGAGGGGAGCAACATCATATTCATCTCCTTGAAAATTTGGATCTGCTTGATTTAAAACTGTAACACAACAACCATTAGTCAACAATCAAAGCAGTAAACATCAATAATCAAAATATAAACATTGTATACATTAGTTTGATACAATATTAAGTTACACATGATTTTAAATAACATAAACAACTAAGCATTACTCTTGTCTTGTATCATGTGCTCCTTTGCTGACGGGGCTGATGTGGAGGCACCTTGGTCTTGAGCTTTCTTGGTCCTCCTTTCACTTGCAGATGTGGCACCCGCAGCAGAAGTATCACCATCTCCTTCATCATCACCAGCATTAGTGTCATCCCCTTGATCATCATCACCATCATCATCATCATCATCACTATCATCATCATCACCATCATCTCTATCTCCTTCTCTAATCTTTAGTGGCTCATCCTTTGATCCTTTGAGCCTCATCATGATGGTCTTGTTGGTCGCTTCCAACTCCCCTATCCATTTTGTTGAATGGACATATTGCTCCTGGAGTTGGGAAATCTTTGAGCTCTGAGCAGCCATCAGTTATGCCTGCTGCTCAATCAGCTAAGCCTGCTGAGATATCTGTTGAGATTATGCAGCAGGGCTAACAGCTTCAGCACCATACGGTTTAGTGCCGAGAGCTATTCCTCTACCCCTCCGGGAGGTAGAGATGATTCAGATGGAAAGGAGGGTTAAGATGACGGTCCTGCTTGGTGGCTAGTGGTGGTGGTGGTGGCAGTGGTGAAGATTGAGGGTGGTATAGATGAAGGTGGTGGTGGATGAGCTGTAGTGGAGATGGATTGGATGTGGGTAAAATGTGGAGTGGGTGTGGTAGTGGTGTGTGAGGTGGTAGAGGTGGTGGCAGGTGGTGTAGTAGCAGTGGTGGTGGTAATGGTGGATGGTGTGGTTGAGGTAGTGGTTGTGGTAGTGGATGACGTCAGAGTGAACTTCAGCCTCTTCCCTTTCTTGCCGTAGGGGTGTGCCATCCTCTTCTTCCTTGAACCTCTAGGCACAGAGGCTCCCCCTTGGCTGCTGGGCGGGTCCGCGGCATATGTGGGATTTGTATCAGTAGCAGCATCCCCGGACTCCCCTGGGCGTCCACCAACCGCCCTCAAACCTCTCTCTGTGGCAACCACCCGGCTGCCCACAGTCCTCGTGAAAGGCTCCTCATCACTCTCTTCGTCCTCATCGGGAGGACAGAAGTCTTGGTGAAAGCTGGCTGTGGTGGCATCTGGGTGTGTAGGGGGTGAAGAAGTAACATGTGTAGTGGGGCCCCTCGTAGAAGCGGGCCCGGAGTCTCCGCCCGTATCACCATCATCGTCGGAGTCGTCAGATGGAAGAGCAATTTGCTCAACATCTGAGTCACTCTCCTCATGGCGCCACTTTCGCCTACCCGGCACCACGTAATCATCTTGGGCCAGATGTCCGAAGAGTCTCTTCACCGGGGGTTTGACCTGCTTTTCCCGGTAGACCTTCATATGACCCAGTGTCGTATCATCCATGATCTCCAACGACACAGCGTCGTGGCTCTCCTTGGCCAGTAATGGCAGCTTCTCATCAAAAATCATCTGAAGAAACCTAGGGTACGTGCAGAAACCCTCTTTGCCCTTAACCTTCATATTCTCTATCAAGTAAGAGAATATAATGCTCAAGAAGCTGAAAGGGTGGTTCAGTACCAGTTTCACGTAGGCATTTTGAATCTAGTTTGAAAGATCATCAAACCCACCCCTTCTCGAAGCGAAGCACTTAAGGATGACATGTGCTAAGTACTTGTACTGGGACACAGGTTGCTCTTGTTGAGCACACCTGCATTAATATCCCCGGCGTACTTCATCCTTAAGAAGCACCCTCTCACTATCAATGGGTGAAGTCTAGTAGGATGATCAACATCGTCAACCAAGGCAAGTACACACCGAATATCCTCAGCTGTGACCTCGATCGCCTGACCAAAAATACTACTGCGGATGTTGTAAGGCTCGTGGGTACGGTCAACCGATGCCCCCTCCCAGAAGGCCTGCTGAATAGACCTATAGGGAGTGCATGGCGTGGATATAGACCTGTAGATCCTGGATTGCTTAAGGAATGCGATAATCCCCGCAAACTCGACGCCCTTCCGAGTAATGCCATCTAAATGAGCACATATGTTGTGCTTGGGGTTGATGGACCACTTGTCAGCCATAGATCTGTAATACAAAATACATAGACGTTAGATCACCACATATCAAAAATCAATTCTAATTAGCTTGGTTGAATTCAATTGGTTCAATCATGCGATTGAACCATACGACTGTGTTTAGTCGGTTGACCTGGCATGCGACTGGATTCAGTCGGGTGACTTAGCAGGTGACCGAGTTCAATCGGGTGACTGAGCCTGCGATTGGTTCAGTCGGCTGACTGAGCTCATTCGTAGTATCCATTCGGCCGATTGAGTCATTCGACCAGCTCAATCGCGCGATTGGAGTTCATCCTAGTGTCCAGTCGCATGACCTACTGTTCGGTCGACTGAATTTCGAATTTGATCCAAGTCTTAAAATTAGACGTCGTGTTTTGGTTCAATAGACTCGCAATTACTTTACTAATAACCTAATGACTTTTATTTCAATATGTTACTCGGTTTAGTTAGGTTATTAGTCCATTTACAGGTTCGGTTTTGGTATGGGTCGAAATTCATAAATTAGGGCACCATTCCAACATATTTCGGTGAGATAGCATCACATTGTACCTGTATAACGACTCACAATCATTAGAATATCAAAAGAAGTCGGAAATTTTGGTCTGATGAAATTTGGGCAGAGTAACGGTAAGGTGTGCGATATTAGGGCGATTGGGGGTGATGAGTTGAATGCGATTAACTATGGCCCTATTTATACTGAATCTGAGTTCAATCGGGCGACTGGACCCATTCGCTCTGTTCATTCGGGCGATTAGACTCCAGTCGTGCGATTGGTTCAGTCGATCACATTCAGTCAGCCGACTGGGGTTCAGTCGAGCGACAGACTCATTCGCACAGCTCCATTCGATCGACTGTCTCAATCTGATAAGCCATTCGGGTGAATGGTTCATACTCATGTGCCATTCGCCTATCTAATTATGACTATGATCCAATCGCACGACTGGACCATAAATCATAGTCATGATTTTGACTTTATGACCATTCCACACTTAATCCCTTTTAGCTTTTGATTAAACTTTATGAGCATTCGATCATCTCAAACATGATCATTTTAATTTAGAAAGCTTTTGACCACCTCAGACGTGATCCTTTTAAACAATTTGTCACCTTAGACGTGACTGATTTTACATTTGAAAACACATGTGGTCACTTCAGACGTGACCCTTTTAGGTGATTAAAACCCCTATTGAATTCCCTGGCGTAGTCTGATATCTAACTAAATGAATTGACAAAATTTAAACAAATAAAAGACTTAAAACTGAAATACAAAACTAAAACTTGTTTTCGAGGTTTTGTCAGGTGTTTAAATCCTAAGATAGAAATCTAATGGATTCGGTTCCTGAAAAGGCAGCTTCAATTCATTTTGACCATAAATGGACCAATTCAATTTGGAATCATACAGGTAAGTCAATTCATTTGGGACATGTTATCAAAAACTATTTGATGCTCAATTCTTTTTTTTCATCTAGATTCGTTAGCAAGTTTAGGAAATCATACTAGTACTATTAGATCCCGACATTGATTTGGACTTTCAAGGATTGTAGCCATGATGATTGTCAGTATACTGGTCCTTTTTAAATCCATACACAGACTTTTGACACAGATTGGCGATTGTTTAAGGTTTGATTATTTCAACAAGCATTTGTGGATCCCACACTTATATGGTAATCAACATTCCTCAGGAGATTTTTGAGCGGTCTAAGGGTAGTTTACAAGAAGAAACTATTCTTAGAACTTTCAAAGAGAAGCCAAGCCTCAGGTCAGTGCCACCGCACCGCAGAGATGCGGCAAACAACAATGAATTCTAGAATATATAGAATATGCTTATCCTTAGGTCAATGCCACCGCATAGCAGAGAGGCACATAACCTATTTTCTTGTTTGAGCAAATTTAATCTTTTTGTACAGGTCTCACCAACAACCTAGGTTATTAGTTTGATTGCTTTTGCATTTTTCATGTGCTTTTGCTCATATTTTGGTCTTACGCTCACATTTGTGGCGTTTATTCTGCTTGTCACCCCTTATTGGAATTTGTTGATTGTCTTAACCAGGGATAAGATGATAACCCATAGCTTGTTGAACAACTTAGTTTGTTCTTGAGATCACCAATAAGTTCTAAACATCTATTGTGTTGAATCTACCGACATATCATCTGTGGTCTAGCAGGTCTTTCTTTGCGTTACCTTAGTAGTAGCTAGTTTTACTATCATTTTCCCTTTTATATTGCTCAGACTACACAGACTTATACTTTGAGCTTCACATCTTATTCAATTAAAACTTTTAAAGTCCCAAGTGGTTTGTTCCTTTGTACTATCATTTTCCAAAGTCATTGAATCGGTATCACAGATACGAACTAGTTTCTATCAGCTAGCCTCTCCTCCTTCCTCGTTTTTTTAATGTTACTAACTGACCTATTCTCCCCCTAAAATTTTAAAACCGTAACTGATTTACGCTTTTTAGGATTTTAATAGGCGACAAAATAACACCAATTTAATTAAATACTGAAAATAAAAAATAAATAAAGAAAATAAAAGTTAAAAAAATTTGACTATACGCATCGGACTACACATGGTCATCTTCAGGAATTACAACACTTTTCTTTTTAACGCCGTTGACCTCTAACAAATATAGAAAACGTGGTTTATCAAAAGCCTTTGTATAGAGGTCAGCGTGCTGAAAATCAGTATTTATTTTAATCACATCGATTAGGTTATTTTCAAAACAATCACGTATAAAGTGATATTTTATGCCGATGTGTTTGGTCTTAGGATGTTGGACCAGATTTTTCGTTACTGCAATTACAGCAGAGTTATCAACAAAAATAGGAGTAGAAGAGAAATTCAAACCGTAGTCCCGCATTTGCTATTGAATCCATATGATTTGTGAACAGCAACTTGCAGCAGTAATGTATTCGGCTTCACAGGTTGACAAAGCAACCAAGGTCTGCTCCTTACACTGCCATGTCACTAATCTCCTCCCAAAGTGTGACATCTCTTAATTTTGTTAACTTAGAAGTTAACTTTGTTAAATCTTAAAAGGGCCTTTTATGCCATTTTGAAACTTTGGGGTTGTTATACTTAATAATTAATTTGGTGATTAACAAATTAATATAATAATAATAACATTATAAGTGTTATAATGTTTGCTTATTATTAAAATTTAAGGTGTTAATAAGCTTAAATAAATATAACTATCATTATTATTATAATAATGACACTGATAATAATAATATTAATGATAATAATATTATTAATGATAATAATATTAATAACGATAATAATCATAATAATAAGATTAATAATAATTTTCATATTAAGTAATCTTGTAAAAAAAGATAGAAACAATATAAGTGTTATTATTTAAAACTTGTATTTAACTAGCTTTAGCATAAAATAATAACATTTTAAAACTTCAGGGTCTAAAGTGTAAATTAGCTAAAACTAAAAACAAAACTTTAAGTTCTTGTTGTTAGTTGTTGAAACCACAGGGACCATTTGTGTAAATTATCAAACCCAACCCCCCACCCCTTTCTCTCTCCCCGTATTTCCGGCCACCTCGCCGGCCAACTTCCGGCCAACTCTGGCGAGGGCTAAAAGGCCAAAATGAAAACGTTTTAATCAAATTAAATCGTTTCCTCTCGATTATAGTCATGGATCGAACCTGTAATCATCATAAAGCTAACTAAAACGTATGTTACATTAAGAATCAATCGAAACCGATAACCGCGTTTAACTCCCGAACCGTTCACACCATTAAAACGCAATAATAATCCAATTAATCGAATGTGAGTAAGCATGTAACCATCCCTGAACTATTGGAACTCCCAATTTTATCTGAAGCGTACACACACATCGCATACGACCGTCATCTTCAAACGCGACCTGCAACTCAACGGGGAACCATGTTCGAGACACTATTAAACCGAATTGATAAAGGGCTTTTGCTTAACATCGACTTTAAGATCTATGTGCAAAGTTAATTTGATTAACATCAACGTTTGCGCCAAAATCAACATCCATGTAGTCGCGATGTTCGTTGTTCTTCTTACCATCGAATCTAAACCAATCCAGGTAATTAGACACTTCATTATACTCGGTTTAGTAAGGGATTGAAAGCCTTAACTTTAAATCCATCATCAACTTCGAATTCAAGTTCAATTGAATCGAGTTCGATTCTAGGGTTCATTGAATTGGGGGAGACTTCTGTTGTTTGAATTTATATAAATTAAAAACCAGGTGATACCGTGGATGTATGCCTTGGTTCACCGGTTAAGTAATTCCATGTCAAATTGGAGGTCTCGGGTTCGAAACCCGGCCACCCCTATATTCTTTTAAAATGGCTTTTTCAGCCTTAACTCAATTTTAGAACAATCCTAGTAAATATATAAAAATGTTTATAACCTTTAAATATTTTGAAGGCATCAAATAAATTTCGGTAATACTTCTAAAATTTTAAATAACTAAAAACCTTTGTAATAAAACATTTTAAAGATTATTCATGGATTATTTATATGGATTTTTAAAAAAATAATAATAAAATATTAGTGACCCGAACTTTCTCTTTAATCATTTAGCGTTTAAATCACGTTATTTTAAATGGAGATTTCTTGAAACATTATAAATTAATATATTTAAATGATTTTTCTCTTAAAATAACAACTATTTATATAATTATGGACTTGAAACAATAAATCTTTATAATATTATCGGGCATTATATTAATTAAAGTTTTATCATGATAATTGTAGAAATTATGTATCTTATAATTTCACAAATTATTTACAAATATTAATCTTATAAAATATATTAACTAAAGGTTTAGATTAATAATTTGTTATTAATAAAAATGTTATTTCAACTAATTTTAAAGCTTTATTTATATTGACATTTATCAATATATATACTCAAATTCATTTCTAGAATACCTAAATATACATATATAGTTCTTTTAATTGAATCAAAACATAAATAATTACTTTATAAACTTATTACTTATTAAAAACCCCCGTAATTCTATCAAAACTCTAATCCTTGTTTGTACGTTAACCTTATTATTAACCTTAAACTTGTAATACATGTGTTAGGTGCCTTGTGATGGATACTTTGGATTATCTTTTGACTTTTTATATCATCTAGTAATGCATATATCCATGTGAGTATTTCCCACCCCTTTTTTTCCTATTTTCGCACTTTGGGGTGAAACATGTTAACTTATACAATTGCACTTGTAAACTTATTTGAGACTTGTAAACTTATGGCATTTCACCTTGTAAAGTTGTGGTTAGTTGAACTTTTCTGGTTACCATGTTATGGCGTTATATGTACAATCATTAACTATTGCTAGCCCAGTGAAGTCATAGATCTATGGGCAAGACAAGCCTGCTTTGGTTGATCCAAGTACACTTAGCTGATCGTATAATCTTGTAAACGTTTGAGACTTGTAAAACTTTGTCGAGGTTTGATTGTTGCATTGTTCATAACATCCCTAATCACTTTATTCACTAACTTATGACTTGAATTGTCATCTTTTATATAATCTATGTATTTTAAAACTATGGAATGCTTACCAACATTTTTATGTTGACCCTTTTATTTTTAATATGTTTCAGGAATACCTCAAGTATGTGTTCTACTCTTTGAAGCTTAGCACATCTAGGATTGGACCTAGAGATAAAATGGATGATCATGTTATTTGTAGCATTTGTACATGATGTATTCTTTGTTGAAACTCTTGCTTGTAATGTTACAATTGAATCTTATGATTAATATATTTGGATTTAATAAATAGCGTTATGTGGCTGTCAACAATCGTAACCCTCACATCTCGACGTTTCCGCCGTCAAGGTTGGGGTGTGACAGATTGGTATCAGAGCCCATAACTATAGGGATTTAGGTTATTAGAAATGGTGACCTAGGCTATAGTTGCATGGACCTCATAGAAAGATCCTTATACCTTTGTGCTTACATGTTGTTTGCATGCTACATAATGCTATGCCTTTTGTGCAACTTGATGCCCTAGCATAGGATTGCCTTATGTATGCTTAAACTTAGTTACTTGTCTCCCTAAACTTAACTTTAACTCTTTGATTCCCCTCGACAAATAAAACTTCTTAATCTTATTCTAGTCAACACGTGGAAACTTACGCTTATGCTTATGATTGGGATCTTGAGACGTTATGTGTAATCTATATAAATCCCATCAAGGTTTTGATTCCATGAACCAAAGAAATATGTGTGACACATAGAGACCTGTATTCTAGATTTCCTGGCAAAAGGCCTTCGGGCTAAGGCAAGCATATCGTATAAATCTCATTGCGAGACCAGTTATGCTTACCTGAGGATTTCTGGGATGAGTGATAAACTATGGTCAATATACACAAATCTCTAAGGCAAATGGGTCAATTTACCTTGACGTGTCAACGATTCAAAATGGTAATGCGTTACCCAATGGAACCATCCTCTTTGTATCTTAAAAATCCTTGATTTTCTTGAACTGGTTTATCACCCAAGTTTTAATATCTTCTCATTTTTAACATATATAATGTTCCTGTTAATATTGAACCCATTCTACATTTCAACTCCTACATTTAAACATCGCTACACGTAGGGCGTTTCATGTATCTATTTCTATACTTTGACCAACGTGTGCATGACTCTTAATATATCCAAAGATATTAGGAATCTAAACCGAATGGCCTTCACAAATTTAAACCGTTACTTATGGTTCTCAAGTCTTCTTAAGGATGTGTCCCATAACTAAAAACATGAAATGCTGTAGGTGGAATTCCTACATCTCGGGATACTTTGTCTAGGCAAAGTGTAAATGGTGATTTGACTCGATTATTAAATCCATTTACTTGACTCGAAACCCTTGAGATGAGTTATCACTTATAAGTACGCGTGTCTTCAATAAGGTTATGGTTGACCTCATGTCTTGAGGAGTTCATGTATTTCCTTCGATTGTGAATCGAATGTTCACATCTCGTCGTGGTGTTGAATCATTCTTGTCATTGATTTTGCCTTCTTGATTTAAATTATTCAAGATTTGAGCACCATCATAACGAATTCTGCTATCTCGAACTTTGATCTTAAGCTTGTAAGCATGATTTTTTTTTCCTTTGTTACATTGATGTACCTTGAAATTTTCCAGATTTCTAATTGATATTCTTTTCCTTTCGTTGTTAAGTCAAACTTTGTACCGTTTGTACCGTGGGAGATACAAGAGTTTGCAAGTCAACCTATGACTAAGAACACTCGTATCTCCTAAATGATTCTAACTCATCAAAAGAGGGGTGATTCCCTTACTTTGATGATTCTCTATTTGTTTCGGTAAATGGTTTCCGATTGTGATTTATAAAATTTCATCCTCTGGATCAAGGTGATTTCCTTATCTTGAGGATTGACTTCAATTATTTTCTTTGGAATGACATTTCACAAATGACATGATCTCACCAAAACAGGATTGAAACCCGTACTTTGGTGACAAATGTCAACCTTCGATTGTTTTCTTGCTATTGTGAAATTCAATCATTAAGATAGGCGTGAATTCCATATCTTGATGATAATATCCTTTTTATGAATTGTATTTGTTCAAATGAGACGACTTCATCAAAGTAGGAGTGAATTCTGGATTTTGATGAAGAAGTTCATCTTGTTATATTTTGCTTTTGTAAAACTTCACTGTTAAGATAGGAGTGATTTCCCTTACCTTAAGGTGAGTTACCTCGTCTTATTTCTATGGATCCTCAACAAGGAGTTGGGATCGAACTTTTTGATCGGTAAGTTAGTGGTCATACCTTGGGAATACACCATCAAGTTAGGAGTGGAAACCACACCTTGATGACTATTCTCATTTCTTGACCTCCAACTTACCAAGTTTGTAATCAAGTGACGAGAAACATGTACTAACTTGTAGGGTGAAACAATGTTAGAGTTTCGACCTATCAAGCCAAAGCATGATCTCTGAACTTGAAAGGAGATCTGATCGCTCTAGGTTGATTTTGATTCCAAGCTTGAAGCATTTAAATTCTTAAATTGATTTCTTTCCTTTATCCTTATGTTTTGATTTGATCTAGCTATATCGAACCATTTATTCCCTACTTATCAACTTTCATTTTGAGATATCATCAACACATGATTGTGTGATGGTAGTCTTCTTAAACAATCTTTCTACTAAATAAAGACATATTCAACTTGTGGTTATGTCTTTCTAGTCATATGAATGTTCTCGACTGTACTTATGGGTTTGATGAATTACGTATGCAATCTATATTTGGAAATTTGTACCTTGCAAAACATGGTTACAAATGCATGTCTTATTGTTTGTGTTACTTCTTGAATCACTTTTGAACCCTTAACCTTAGGAAATCTTTAAAACTCTATCTTGGTTTTGACTCACGAGACTCGTTATTACTTACATTGTGACGTGGAGGTTCATAAACCTTCGTAACTTGTAGTCATGGGTTTGGCATAAAGGAAAAGGCGTAACTTGGTATGTATCCAAGTGTTTTACCTTCACATATGACAAGACCTAACATTCATGATCCTATGGATCTTCTGTTTAACTTTTCACTCACTAAGTGCCTCTTATCTTAGCTGTCATGATGACAATTGGTGCATTATAGACCGATTGACTAAAATTCAATTTGATTTATGTGGGATAACGGGTCGAGAAATTTACTTGTAGTGGTTTTAAATAGTCGTATACCGTGGTATGTCGGTAAATATCGATCGTCATTTTAATGATCGATTCATTTTCCTGCTATTAGCAATGTTTCTAGTCATCATTGTGAACTCATTCCAAAATCTTCGCATACCATATTATTCTTAGACCGATGGTTGGTCAAAGGAGAAATACATATTCACAAGGTACGCGTTAAGATCCTTTCATATAGTGACGTTTGGGATTCTTAAATCCCAACGGTTAGTCTTTCGTATCATCGTTGGTCTTTTATTGATTTTTTTCTTTTGACATCATCTTACTACGAAATTATATTCTAGAAATTATGGCTTATAAGTCTAACATACCACGGTAACTCGTCATCGTTTTCCAACATTTCATCACGAAACGTCTCGCGTTTATTATGTTAAGAATCTTGTAAGATTCCATCTGTAATCAAACGTCTATCACTGGCCGTTGTACATTTAGCTTTCATTATAATTCCTTTGTTCATCTAAGTTCATTTTTAATTTCGGGACGAAATTCTTTTAAGTTGGGGAGACTGTGACATCTCTTAATTTTGTTAACTTAGAAGTTAACTTTGTTAAATCTTAAAAGGGCCTTTTATGCCATTTTGAAACTTTGGGGTTTGTTATACTTAATAATTAATTTGGTGATTAACAAATTAATATATAATAACATTATAAGTGTTATAATGTTTGCTTATTATTATAAAATTTAAGGTGTTAATAAGCTTAAATAAATATAACTATTATTATTACTATAATAATGACACTGATAATAATAATATTAATGATAATAATATTATTAATGATATAATATTAATAACGATAAAAATCATAATAATAAGATTAATAATAATTTTCATATTAAAGTAATCTTGTAAAAAAATAGAAACAATATAAGTGTTATTATTTAAAACTTGTATTTAACTAGCTTTAGCATAAAATAATAACATTTTAAAACTTCAGGGTCTAAAGTGTAAATTAGCTAAAACTAAAAACAAAACTTTAAGTTCTTGTTGTTAGTTGTTGAAACCACAGGGACCATTTGTGTAAATTATCAAACCCAACCCCCCACCCCTTTCTCTCTCCCCGTATTTCCGGCCACCTCGCCGGCCAACTTCCGCCAACTCCGGCGAGGGCTAAAAGGCCAAAATGAAAACGTTTTAATCAAATTAAATCGTTTCCTCTCGATTATAGTCATGGATCGAACCTGTAATCATCATAAAGCTAACTAAAACGTATGTTTCATTAAGAATCAATCGAAACCGATAACCGCGTTTAACTCCCGAACCGTTCACCCATTAAAACGCAATAATAATCCAATTAATCTAATGTGAGTAAGCATGTAACCATCCCTGAACTATTGGAACTCCCAATTTTATCTGAAGCGTACACACACATCGCATACGACCGTCATCTTCAAACGCGACCTGCAACTGAACGGGGAACCGTGTTCGAGACACTATTAAACCGAATTGATAAAGGGCTTTTGCTTAACATCGACTCTAAGATCTATCTGCAAAGTTAATTTGATTAACATCAACGTTTGCGCCAAAATCAACATCCATGTAGTCCCGATGTTCGTTGTTCTTCTTACCATCGAATCTAAACCAATCCAGGTAATTAGACACTTCATTATACTCGGTTTAGTAAGGGATTGAAAGCCCTAACTTTAAATCCATCATCAACTTCGAATTCAAGTTCAATTGAATCGAGTTCGATTCTAGGGTTCATTGAATTGGGGGAGACTTCTGTTGTTTGCATTTATATAAATTAAAAACCAGGTGATACCGTGGATGTATGCCTTGGTTCACCGGTTAAGTCATTCCATGTCAAATTGGAGGTCTCGGGTTCGAAACCCGGCCACCCCTATATTCTTTTAAAATGGCTTTTTCAGCCTTAACTCAATTTTAGAACAATCCTAGTAAATATAAAAATGTTTATAACCTTTAAATATTTTGAAGGCATCAAATAAATTTCGGTAATACTTCTAAAATTTTAAATAACTAAAAACCTTTGTAATAAAACATTTTAAAGATTATTCATGGATTATTTATATGGATTTTTAAAAAAATAATAATAAAATATTAGTGACCCGAACTTTCCCTTTAATCATTTAGCGTTTAAATCACGTTATTTTAAATGGAGATTTCTTGAAACATTATAAATTAATATATTTAAATGATTTTTCTCTTAAAAAACAACTATTTATATAATTATGGACTTGAAACAATAAATCTTTATAATATTATCGGGCATTATATTAATTAAAGTTTTATCATGATAATTGTAGAAATTATGTATCTTATAATTTCACAAATTATTTAAAAATATTAATGTTATAAAATATATTAACTAAAAGTTTAGATTAATAATTTGTTATTAATCAAAATGTTATTTCAACTAATTTTAAAGCTTTATTTATATTAAAATTTATCAATATATATACTCAAATTCATTTCTAGAATACTTAAATATACATATATAGTTCTTTTAATTGAATCAAAACATAAATAATCACTTTATAAACTTATTACTTATTAAAAACCCCCGTAATTCTATCAAAACTCTAATCCTTGTTTGTACGTTAACCTTATTATTAACCTTAAACTTGTAATACATATGTTAGGTGCCTTGTGATGGATACTTCGGATTATCTTTTGACTTTTTATATCATCTAGTAATGCATATATCCATGTGAGTATTGTATACCCCTTTTTTTCCTATTTTCGCACTTTGGGGTGAAACATGTTAACTTATACATTGCACTTGTAAACTTATTTGAGACTTGTAAACTTATGGCATTTCACCTTGTAAAGTTGTGGTTAGTTGAACTTTTGTGGTTACCATGTTATGGCGTTATATGTACAATCATTAACTATTGCTAGCCCACGAAGTCATAGATCTATGGCAAGACAAGCCTGCTTTGGTTGATCCAAGTACACTTAGCTGATCGTATAATCTTGTAAACGTTTGAGACTTGTAAAACTTTGTCGAGGTTTGATTGTTGCATTGTTCATAACATCCCTAATCACTTTATTCACTAACTTATGACTTGAATTGTCATCTTTTATATAATCTATGTATTTTAAAACTATGGAATGCTCACCAACATTTTTATGTTGACCCTTTTATTTTTAACATGTTTCAGGATTACCTCAAGTATGTGTTCTACTCTTTGAAGCTTAGCACATCTAGGATTGGACCTAGAGATAAAATGGATGATCATGTTATTTGTAGCATTTGTACATGATGTATTCTTTGTTGAAACTCTTGCTTGTAGTGTTACAATTGAATCTTATGATAATATATTTGGATTTAATAAATAGCGTTATGTGGCTGTCAACAATCGTAACCCTCACATCTCGACGTTTCCACCGTCAAGGTTGGGGTGTGACACAAAGAATTGACATCCCGCTGATGTAGACTTGTAATTCATCTTGCAACTACCGTAATCCGAGTCACTATACGCTATTAGCTCGAAGTCATCTTCATGAGGATACCACAACCCAGTGTTGGAGTACCATTTAAATAACGGAAGATCCTTTTGACCCCTATCACATGATTAACTTTTTGCTTTGCCTGATATCTTGAACGTAAACATGTGGCGTACATGATATCAAGTCTTGAGGCAGTGAGGTACATGAGAGATCCAATCATTCCTCGGTACATGGTGGCATCACCAGATCACCATTCTCGTCGGGTGCTACATCATGGTTTGTAGCAAGTGGAGTCCCAGCTGCGGAAGCATTCTCCATGTCAAACCGACTGAGAATATCTCCTACATACTTGGTCTGATATAGGAAGATCCCTTTTGTTGTCTGATCCACCTGTAACCCGAGAAAGAATTTCATCTCTCCCATGGCACTCATTTCAAACGCAGCCTTCATTACTGTTTCAAACTCTTTACATAGATCTTCATTCTTGGACCCGAAGATTATGTCATCGACTTAGATTTGGACTAGCAGTAAATCACCATCCTTTTCTTTGATGAACAGTGTACAGTCAATGATACCTTTGCGAAAACCTTGTTTCAAAAGGTGAGTCAAGAGTTTCTCATACCAGGCCCTGGGAGCTTGATTAAGACCATATAAAGCCTTATCAAGTTTGTAAACTCTATCCCGATGATATGGATCCTCAAATTCCTCGTGTTGACTGACGTACACTGTCTCTCGGATTTCACCATGAAGGAATGCATTCTTCACATCTAGTTGATAAACTTTAATATTCATATACGATGCATAGGCAAGGAAGATACGGATTGCTTCCATTCTTGCCACGGGTGCAAACAGTTCATTGTAGTATATGCCCTCGACTTGTCGAAATCCTTGAACAACAAGTCGAGCCTTGTTTCTGATGATCACTCCTTGATCATCTTTCTTGTATTTCAAGACCTATTTGGTGCCAATGACCTTAGCACCTTTAGGTCTATCCACCAAAGCCCATACACCTAACTTCTTGAACTGAAGAAGTTCTTCTTGCATAGCACTCACCTATGCCTCATCATTCAGGGCTTCACTAACATACTTTGGCTCAAACTAAGACACAAAGCAACGATATGCACCGTCGTGAAGGTATCCCTTTTCCATCACCGAGGCATAATCAGTTGTGTACAGCTGATTTCTGGTCTGAACTCCTGATCTCACATCCCCATGACATTATCCAAGGGATAATAGAAATTTAGGCGTGATCCAGGAGTGGTTGGAACAACTACCTCAGAATCAAGATTATGAACATTTGGTTCAGTATTTGAGGCAGTAGGAGTCTGAGGTTCCGAAGAATCAGAGGCATCAATGTCAGATGCTTGTGGACTTGAAGTAATAGGAACTTGTTCCTCCCTGTTGTTCTGATCAGTCTCCACAGCTTCTTCATCAGAGGAAGAGTCACTTCCCTCGAGTGCTCCCCCTGAATTGGTAGATGAATCACCTTGTAAGCCGGATGATGTAGATTCCTGAGATGGTGTGTTTAGAACATCATACATCATCTTTGTTGCTAACTCATCATCAGACGTGGAGAGTGGGATGTTAAAGGACTTGAAGAATCCATCATAGTCGAAAAAGAAGGCGGGTCCTTTTCCAGCAGGTGGTGTGGTGTATCTCTGAACATCAACGTTACACCACACTTCTACTTGACCCGTTGAGTTGTTGTAAACTCTCTTGTTCGGTATGTTGTATCCTAGAAAGATACCTTCATCAGCCTTCTCGTTGAATTTTCCCTCCTGAGTCTTCTTCAGTAGGGTGCACGGAGCGCCAAACGGCTCGAGATACTCTAGATTAGGTTTACGTCGTTGTAGTAACTCGTAACACGTTTTTCCATGGCGTTTAACTACCAGAACTCGATTTAGCGTATAACAAGCATTTGCAACTCCTTCATTCCAGAATTGGATGGGCAGTTTTGAGTCTGCTAGCATCGTCCGTGCTGTCTCTATCAAGCTGTGATTCTTCCTTTCAGCAACGCCGTTCATCTGAGGAGTGTAGGCAGAAGTGAACTGATATACAATTCCCTTTTCTTTGTAGTAAGCCTTCATCCATTGATTCTTGAACTCGGTTCTGTTGTCTGAGCGCACTTGTCATACCTTCAACTTGTATAGGGACTCTCGAGTAGTTACTAATTCCTTGAATGACTCAAATGTTTTTGATTTGGATTTCAGAAACATCACCTAAGAGAATCTTGAGTAGTCATTAGTAACTACATAGCAGTACAAGTCGCTTGCGATGCTTCTTGTACTGACTGGACCAAACAGATCCATGTGAAGAAGTTCAAGGGGAAGTTCGATGGAATGAACTTTCTTTTTCTTATGAGACTTCTTCGTCTGTTTGCCCTTCTTACACACACCACAGAAATCTGGAAGTTGGAAGTTTTTGACGTTAACTCCTCTCACTAGATCATTCTGGATCAAGTGATTCATCTTCCGTGGATTAATGTGTCCCATTCTCCTATTCCAGGAGATTGAATCCTTCTCAGTAGCTTTTGACAAGAAGCACTGAACTTCATGATCCGTTGTGGAGGCCTTTGATAGATCCAAGACATAAAGGTCCTTATATTTAAGGCAGACATTAAGACTTGATCCTCCGGGATGACATAGTCCTTTTTCAGGACATAGCACTTTTTGTTGTCAAATACTACCTTAAAATATTTATCACAAATTTGAGAAACAGAAAGCAAGTTATTTTGAAGTTGTTGAACATAGTTTACCTTGTCAAACTTCACTTTCTAATTTCCTACTTCCCCTTGAGTTGGGATGTACCACCTTTGTTTCCAGAAAATGAAACATGACCTCCTTTTATCTGTTTGATGTTTGATAAGAGAGCCCTGTTCCCTGTTATGTGCCTGGATGCTCTACTATCTATAATTCACGTGTTGGTTTCAGCAATATAGCGAACACCCTGCACATTCAATTGAAAACATTAGTTCAGGTTAGAGACCTAAGCCTTCACTGGCTTGGGTTTCCCAGAGGCATCTCACATCATAAATTTAATCCATTGACCATTCAAGGATGAAGGAAGCTCAGATGTCTTCTTGTTCACATTATCAGACAATGAGGTTGATTTTTCCTTTCATAAGCCAGCTTTGTGTAAGGCCTGTTTATGATAGACAGACGACTGGCTAATGTGTTGAACTGTAGGTTCACTATCCCTTTTAGGTGGTGTCACTGAGTTCCTCTTAAAAGAGCTAGGTTTTGGTTCGGAAGTTCAACTTTCCTCCTCGGTGTCTGATAATAAGGATAGTTAGACGCAATGTGTCCATACTCTCCACAGCTGTAGCATGATCTACTTTCGACTTTACGATTTAACTGGTTTTGTGGAGATATATGTGACACACGTGTGACCTTACTATGTTTGGGTTTTGACTCTTCTTGTTTAGATGTTTTGTCTAGTTTAACAAAGTTAATTGCTTTAACAGTTTTAAAATCTTTTCCTTTTCTATTATCTGGACTTTGACAAGATGCTCGTGATTGGTTAACATTACAGGTCCTTTTAGGTTCAGATTTAGACTTGATTGACCCAGACTTTATATTAACCTTTTCAATTTTTTTTTCCAGATTAATACAAGGCATTTTATCTTTTGCCTTTGAAGTGGCCTCCTCTTTTTTAGTACCAGATTCATTTGATTTACATGTCGAATTTGGATCACTTACAAGAGGAGTAGACACCACATGATCCTTGATTGGATTGTTATTAATTGGTTTACTTTTAGTATTCATCAAGGTCTCATGTGGTGGTGGAATCACTTTATAATCCAATCCATCCCCATTATTATGCTCTCTCACTAAATGTTGGACTATATGTGATGAACTAGTCCAACTATGAAGTTTTTGCTTTAAGGAATTAACTTCTACTTCTAGAACTGCCTTTTGTTTCTTAGTGTCCTCTAGGGAGTTAAGATAGAACTTAATGTCATTTGATTGGTTGAAAGCTACAACTTCGGTTTTCCTAAGTTGTTTGTTCAACAGTTCTATCTTTTCTTTATAACTATGCTTATTTTGTTTAAGAATTCTGTTAGCTTTAGTGCACAGTTCCAAGTCCTTTACTAAGTTATCATTATGATCTAATAACCTAGAAAATTTTAAATCAATGCTTTCCCTAAATTTATTACAGTCAGAACAAGCATGATTATTAAAAAGCTGGTCAGTGGTACTTACCTAAGAGGGTTCTGATGAATCAGCCATCAATGCAGAGTCTGGTGTTTTTGGTTCTGGTGATTCTGACGTTATTGTAGTTTTCCCTTCTTCGGGCAGGTAATTGACCACTGGGGCAGTCTCTTCTGTGTTTGACATCGCGAGTTCGACTGCAATATCTCCTTCACTAGCAGAATCATCATCTATATCTTCCACACTCGCGATATTGGATTCTCCCAGTGAGACAAACCGAAAGCTCCAGTCCTGTCCTTCATCATCATGAGCAGTCAAGGCTTTGGGATCCTTGCTTGACGAATTAGGACTGCTAGTGGATTTATCCTGACGATTGAAGGAGTAGAAACGATTCCCGTTTCCAGTCTTCTTTGGCTTCACACACTCCCGTTTGAAGTGCCCTTTCTCGTCACAGTTGAAACAAGTCACCTTGGTCTTATCGAACCTAAAGGTAGTGTCCTTAGTTGCAACCAAGTTCTGTCCGGTTTTCTTGACAAACTTCTTAGCTCGCCGATAGCACTCGCTAAGGCCCACATTATATCCATCCGTTCCAGCTCTGTCTCGTCCACCTGCTCGTAATCCTCATCAGCCAGATGGCAGTTCCCAATTTTACCAGCAATTAGTCCATCATAGGGGTGGACTACCACAGCTTAGAGATCCATGTGCTTTTTAGCTACCTCAACTGTCACATTACCGAAATTCTCGGTCTTCAGTCTTGCTGCATTGGCTTCAAGTACAATGTATTGGGTACCAGAGCGTTTCTGACCCTAAAGTAGAGGATTGCGAAGGACCACATGAGCTTGATACAAAATCTATCTGAAGAGGTGCTCCAGATGTTTTGGCTTGTGGAGTCGCGTTGTACAAGGCTGGAATCTGATCATAGGAAGACTTTTGTGCTCTATACTTCATTCTCAGCTCTTCCTCTCTTAGTTTCAGAATAAAGTCATTTATATCTAACTTCGTTAGCATATCATTCTGTCTGAGGTTGGAGACAAATGAAACCCATTTCTCCGGCAACCCATCTGCAAAGTTAGACACTTTGTCCTCCATTGACGTCGTTACTCCATGAGTGTGCATCTCACTCATCAAGTGGTAGAACCTATCGATAACATCATCCAGCCTTTCTTTTCACATCGAGGAGAAGTTGTCAAACTCCTTTTTTAAAGCCTTAGCCTTTTTGGCCTTCAATGATGCGTTTCTGTCATACCTTTTCTCCAATGCATCCCATAGTTTCTTTGCTAGCGTATACTCCGAGAATTGATGGAAAATATCCTTCGGAATTGACTGTGTAAGCAAAGCATAGACGTTCTTTTCAGCATTGTATTTGACCTTTTGTCCATCAGTCATGCCACCTAGTGTAAGTTTGACACCATCAGTTCCTACTGGCATGCTGTACCCCGTCTCTATAGATTCCCACAGATTGGGATCTACTCCATTTAAGTAGATCTCAAAACGTTGCTTCCATTGTGGGTATTCATCTAATGTGATTAGCTTTGGGGGTTTATTATTATTCCCCACTTCATTCTCCAATAGCAGTAAGTTCTGAATACGTGAGTCTCTCCCTGCTATGAATGCTGAGTATTGGTCCTCCATTGCTATAAACTTTAACTTTAAACCAAACTGTTGTATTAGTGCGAATGAAGGTGTGCGATTGGGCTATTCGGGCGATTGAACTATGCGGATGGTTCAATCGTGCGACTGGGCTAATGCGGATGGCTCAGTCGGGCGAATGAGCTAATGCGGATGGCTTAGTCGGGCGAATGAACTAATGCGGTTGAACAATGTGAATAGACTTCTCAGTCGTATGAATGGGAGTACCAATGAGTCCAATCGTGCGTATGGGAGATATGTATGACCTCAGTCGTGCGATTAAGTCAATCGTGCGACTGAACCTGCTGTATTTCGAAAATTCGTAGGTTTAAGGTGTTTGGACGCAAAAACACGAATCTCTTGCTAACACTAATTGCCGTATGCCGGAAAAAACTAAACTTTACGATCAGGAGACGTCTAAAACCCGATTTGACACAAAATATTGTGTTTTTGAGTGTAAAAACATAATTTTTATATCAAAACGATTAAATCACACGTAAATCTAGAGCTAAAGCTCTGATACCACTTGTTAGGTATGAGATAATGCCTATCACAGCACCACTTCTATCACCTCTGACGGTAAGGATTTGATCACCCACCGGGATCCGTATGATCTTCTCGTGACATATGACTTCCGCTTGCTTGCTAGAGAGCCAATCCATGCCTATCACAACATCAAAACTCCCCAGTGAAACAGGCCTGAGATCTATAGCGAAAGTATGACCAGCAAGTTCTATCTTACAGTCTTTAAAGATATGCGTTACATGGATTTGTTTACCGTCGGCTAATTCCACAGTGTATTAGATTCTAAAGCAGAGGGTATATCACTTAAAAGACTACAGAACTTTAAGGACACAAAACTCCTATCGGCTCCAGTATCAAATAGTACCGTAGCAAAACAACCATTAACAGGGAATCTACCAGTAACAGTTGTGGGATCATTTAGAGCCTCACCTGAGCCAATGACGAAGGCTCTCCCCTGGCTCCATCTTTATTGCCACCATTTCCAGTGCCATTTCCACCATTGTTGTTATTATTACCATTGTTGTTGTTGTTACCATGGTTGTTGGTGTTGTTGTTGTTGTTGTTGCCCTTTCCGTTCTCCTTAGTTGTGGGCATTTTTGCTTGTAATGCCCTTCTTTCCCACATTCAAAACAACCATTGGGAGTTTCTTGAGGTTGTTGTGGCCTCCTCATTAGTTCACCACGACAATCCTTCGCAGCGTGTCCAATTTTTCCACAACGTTGACACTTGAAGCTATCACACCTTCCCACATGATGGTAATTACACCGAGTACACTTCGGATGTCTCCCACCATAACCACTGGGTCGTTGATTATTTGCAGGCGTCTGGTTGGAGTTACGGTTATTGTCAAACCTTTGTTGCTGCTGAACCGGCTGTTGCTGCTGCTAAGATTGAGGTTGACCACTGGAAGATGATGATGCTTTGGTGTTGTTGGCATTGTCCCACTTTCTTTTGTTTTCAGGCACGCTTGCCACAGCGCCCCGTTTGGGTAGACGTCCTTGCTCCACGACTTGGTCAGTTAGCCTATGAGCTAGCTGGATGGCTTGCTGAATTGTGGCTGGATTGGAAGCAGTTACCATACTCTGGATTTCAGGTACCAATCCCCGTATGTAATGCTCTATCCTTTTATGCACCTCATTCACCATTCCCGGGCACAAAGTTGCTAATTCATGGGTTCTGGTGGTGTAAGCCTCAATTTCTGAGCCTGCATTTTCAGTTGCCAGAACTCCATCTCTAACTTCTGTACTTCGCTGCGAGGACAGTACTCCTCGGTCATCATTGCTTTGAACTCATCCCATGGAAGTCCATTCGCCATCGCTTGTCCAGCATCTGGACTTACGCGTTCCACCAAGACAAAGCAGCACCCTCTAAAGTCCCGGTGGCATACTTTACTTGATCCGCTGGTGGACAGTTACATTTGGAGAAAACGGACTCAGTCTTCTCGAACCAGCGTACAAGCCCTACAGCACCCTCTGTACCGTTGTAGGTGTGTGGTTACAGTCCATGAAGGACTTGTATGTACACACTGGTGGTCCTGTTTTAACACAACACACATTAATCAGACATCCCCTACAGTTATAAAGGATATCAGATTTGTCTTTCTGTCATTGTTTACCTGCTGGCTGACCCGCGTGGGCAGCAGCCACCGCCGCCTGAACATGCTCATTAATTAGAGCAGCCAATTCTGCGGGAGTCATGTTAATAGCACCACCACCCTGTTCTCCGGTGCCACGTCCACGTCCGCGTCCATGACCACGTCAACGTCCACGTCCACGGGCGTCCATTCTTTTCACTTTACATTAACAAATACAATAATGAGTAACATCAAACATATTTAACTCATTGAAGCATAGTAAACAGTACACAAAAGAAATAACGAATCATCACAACCACAACATTCATAACAAAAATAATAACCAAAGTAAATAAATTGCAAATGAGTCACAATGTATTTAGCAATGTCAAATTGAAGTTTGTCGTTCGTGTGGGGAAACAAACCTTCCCACATAGGTTCAAAAAGAAAACACTACGTAGTCTAAGTCATATAAAGAAGTCAATCGAAACATCTGACCCATCACTATCATCCTCCATCTCCTCCGGTTCCTCTTCCTCGGGTCCCTCCTCGGGATCCTCCTCATCCTCAGGGTCTGCTGCAGGAGCAGGAGCTATAGCACTCTGAAGTGCCTCTAGGGGCCTCTAAAATGGCATCCTATTATCGGCTACGGCGTCCCGCGTTCACGAGCAGTCACGCGCCCTTGGAGTGCCATAAGACCATCTTGCATAGGGTGACAACCGTTCAGAGTCTCCCGTGTTCTCCTCGAGTTCATCCAATTGATGTCTCAGGTTGTACACCTCTTGCTGTAGTGTACAGACATCACGTGAGTCGCCTTACTCGATGCTGTTCAGTATCCAGTGCAGCCATTAGTGCAGCAATCAGTTGTTCGTGGTCTACGCCGTTCGTGGGAGTGAAGGCATGGGTGATTGGCATTGTTCCTAGTCCTTGGCTTTGGGACAGGTACGCGCTCCCTAAACATGATATGGTCAACAAACCTAGGATAGGAACGCCAGTCTCGCGGAGGGTCACGCTTCATCAATGCAAATGGTTGATCCCAGTCAATCTCCTCTCGGGGATAAGCCAGTCGGGGCCAATCGAATCCATCATCAGGTACAGGTGCGGGAGGTGGGGATTCAGATCGTGTAGTGAATTAGGTCGTTTACCCGGAGCTCTCGAAGACGATGCCATGCTGCAGAGAGTGTGACGTGTATGCCAATGAGTATGCAGTAGATGAGAATAAGGCACATGTAACTAATTAACTGTGTGCGGTTATAGTCTAGTGTGTATGCAACCTAGTTCCCTATAACCAATGGCTCTGATACCAATCTGTCACACCCTCAAAATCCACTTGCGGAGTTTTACCGCGAGGCGTGTGAACAAACCAGGATCACAATCAATAGTTACTCAGAACGACTCTATATGCCATAATTTAAACAAAATCAACCAAAATACAAACTTTAAACAATGCGAAGCGTTTTGAAAAAAACCCAAGGCAATGAAAGTATAACTATGGCAAAACAGGTGCCAACCCAAAAGAGTAAACCATAATATTAAAATACTAAAATTGTCTTGAAGATCGTGTCTTAGAATGCAGTGAACCATGCAGTGCTCCTATGGCAAGCAAGCTAATGACCTGAGAATAGCATACTAAAAATGTCAACACAATGGTTGGTGAGTTCAAGAGATATTCAACATAAACAGTTTAATAATAGCGATATAAAAGTAGTGCATTGTAACAAATAGCTAGTCCGTTAACAGTAAATATTATTTCATAGTGATTTCGCAATTGAAGCTGACTGTGTTACGTTGTTGCCTCCTGCCACGACTTAACAGGTCGTGACAATGTTCATAGGACAAATTGCACCCGGTTGACCTCGAGTCACACAGGTGGGGCTCGTCAGACCCAGTAGTACTACCAAATCTCCCCGCTATTCAATATTAACAATTCGAAAGTGTGAGGACTTTTCCATGATATCAACACTATATAATATTATACACAACTTGAATATATAAAGCGTTTGTGATTTACCAGCATGCTATCTCCCCCAAAAGAGATTAAATAAAGAGTGGGGCATGAACTCACCTGATATGCGTATAGATAACTAGGGTTTGACTTGGCAAACAGAATAGACAGACAACCTCAGAGGTTACCTAGATCATAAGTGCATGAGTACGTGTAATCAAGAACATGTGAAACCCTAAGTACACTACAACCAAGGACTCAAGATTTCAAACAAAACAGACATGTTTGACCTAGTTGACCCATTTGACCCGTTGGTGACTTTATGTGTTGTAAACCATTCAAGTAATCATACACATATGTGATGCATTTTTAACATTCAAATAGATCATATGTATGCTATATCATCCAGGTGTAACACTTAGATCATCATACAACCAAGTATCATACAGGTCATGCGAATCTAGAACATTAACCTATCACTAGCTATAACACAACTAACATGTCACACAAAGATCAACCATTCACCACATGCCATGTGAAGCCACTCACGACTTCACATCCTAAACCCTGCCAATCCTACTAAGTAGGGGCCTCAGATTCGCACGCGTGTATGATGATCATAACTATATTCATTATCAATATGCTTTGCATTCGACAACATTCCAACAATCAATTACCAGTCCCAAACATGATGTCCTACTACTAAACCACATCTAAATCATACATGATCATAAGTGTCCAAATATCATTCATGATTATCCTAACATCACATACAACCAAATTATCATATTCTACCACATTAAAATTCATACATGATCATACTAACATGCTCCTAACATCCCAAATATGTTCAAACTACCATATTTCACATTTTGCATAAATAAAGTTTCCCTTTTGGGAAAGCACATCCCAAAATCTATCAAATACCCAATATACTCATGGATTCATCAATAACATACCAATTCAAACTCATATCATCATCTAAGCATGATCAACAACATTCAAACATCATAACTCATCAATTCATATCCTAAAAAGTTACTATCTTTAGTAATGTATGAACTATAACATGTGTTCTTGAATTTCCAATGATCACAACAACAATCTAACATCTAATTATCACCATGAACACATCCATAACATCATATCATCCATAGTTCAACATTACATGCAAATAAAGTTACTATTATTAGTAACCTATGAACACCAATTCCAATTCACCAATTTCTTGCAAAATCAATGTATCCTAACATCCATACAACCTATTAATCATCATACATTCATCAAACAATCATCAACTTCACATAATCAAGCTATTTTCGAATTAGGGTTTGCATACAACCAAAGTTCATGATCAATCCACTATAAACATATAATTCTTGCATAATCGACGTTAACTAACATGTATACAATCTAACTAACATACTAACATCATCAAACAACATCCAATTCGACCTCATGAGGGTCAATTTCGCACCCAAGGTTTGGCCACCAACAAAAATCCACAAAAACACGAAAAATCTAACCTTTAAACGTGTTATAGTTTGCAATTGATGATTCCTACGTGTTGTATTGCTTGAAATCGATCAAAATCTTGGCTGTAGGCTAGTTCTAGGTTGAAATCGCAATTGGAGGGGTGAGGGATGATGGTTGCGGCCGATTTGGGGTTTGGGGGGGATTAGGCTTTGTTAATTTTGTTAAGTTTTAGTTTTAGGTAATTACAATTAACCCCTTTATTTTATATTTTATAAAACTATTCTTTTAAACACTTTTGAAAGGTTTTAACTTAATAATACCAACATTATTAATCAACAATAATAATATTTACATTATTTCCACAACTCACAAGATAGGCAAATTAAATATACGCGTTTTCACGTTACGCGATAAAATTCATCGTTAACGTTTAAATGTGTAAACACATAAGCATAACACAATAATCACATAATCAATTAGATTACCAATAACGTAACATTATTAATTATTATTAGATCACCAACGTTAAACGACAACTAGTGTGTGCTCACGACACGTGTATACAAGACTTAACGGAACTAACGGAGTTTGGTAACGGAAATTTACCGGATGTCACATTATCCCCATGTTGAAAGAATTTTCGTCCCGAAAATTGCGTTACATGGTGAGAGTGTTCCATCATTGGTCTACTGCATTGGCACACAGAAATCGAAATCGAGTGAGTTTTGGATGAGTTGTCACAAGTAAGGAGCATCTGACTATTTATGGGCCAATCAAGTTATATTTATCCGCACAGAGAGGATTCTGATTCTTAGGGGGAATCCATGTATAGAGAAATTGAAGACGCAATCAGAAAGTGATGATGTGTGCTGGTTTCTGATGATGAATCTGAGTGCATGCTGCTTTGTTTGAGATTGTCAGCTGTGGATTGGAACCTTCTACTTTTTGCCCAATACACCGTATGAAGACGCTAGGAGAGCATAATGTTTATATTGGGATATGCTGAATTTGAGGGGGAATTTGTGCAGGTGTTAATGTTAATCAGGTTAACCTATGTGAAGATTGGAGCAATGGAAAACTGTTCATGTCATTATCTGGAGAAATCAGTCATATGAGGAATCTTGCTGCTATGATGGTGTTCTGCAAAGTAAACGAAAGCTATTGTGCCTAAATTCATTTTCAGGGATACCGTAGCAACCTGTCGGATTAGCAACGTTGGTTAATATGGTTTTTCGTTTGATTCAATTGGAAACCAGAGTAAAGATTGACTGAAGATTGTAAGAGGTGTTATCTACTATTCACAAGCAACGTCCAAGGGGGAATTTTTTGGAGCATATATTGTCATATATAGCGTGTCCGTCGCTTGACGAATGTCTAGGCTTAATGTAATACACCTGATATGTTGTAAACATATGAAACTGAGTCATTCATAGGAGCATATGCGAATAAGACTCAGTTGTACAACTGAGCCATGCTAATGGACGAGTCGTGAGACTGAGAGATGCTATGGGCCATTTGTAAGACTGAACCATAAGTATGGTCCAGTTGTACGATTGAACCATACGCATGGTCCAATCGTACGAATAGACCCAGTCACATCTGATATGGGCTGAGGCCTATAAATATAAGTTTCATTGTGTAGAGTGGTAAGGTTTTGATAGTGTGCCGGGGCCTAGGTGCTGCCAGATGAGAGGGGAGATCATGCTCGATCTCCCATTGCCAAGAGTCATGATTTTTCTGTTTAACGAGCTTGTAATCATTAGATTTAATCAATGAAACTATTCTATTATTGTTCGTTCTCTTGTTTTTTTCCTTCGTCAAGAACACGCTCGGATGTCAACCGATCCAGCGACTTTGCAGTTGTGGTGCTATATTATCTGACTATGTGATTTGTATTTGTGACATTTATAAATCACCTGGATTATAAGTAGGTTTGGTTGTGATCTTATTATATTACATCAATGTATTTTGTTTAGTGATTAAACTTATGTTCTCACCAACATTATGTTGACTCTTTTGAGTATGCTTTTTCAGGTAATCAGAATGACTGACAGTGTTATGTTTTCGTTTGATGTTTACAATGGATGGGGTGAAGTAATAGGAAGAATGTGTATCAAATTAACCATGAATATGTATGATCTTAGCTTAACAGTGGATGAGCATTCCCATTGTTACTGAAGAATGAAGTGGTTAATTGACATTTTTGTACTAGGGTTGCAATAAATTATGTAAAAGGACTTATGTAAGCAAATTTTGTATGAATCTAGATGTAACCCATGCTTATATCTATATATAACAATATATGATGCGTTATGTTATATTACTTGTTCTATTACTTATCATAATTACTTTGTGATCAATGTGATCTGAGCCAAAGAGTCACACCCAAGCATTTCACGCTTCCGTCGGGCTTCCGTCGGGATGTGACACCACCGGACCATTTCTTTTAGCAAGTTCAAATAGAGCTAGAATTTTTCTCATATTCTCCCTCCAAACAAAAGATCTTACCTTAGGAGATACATATTCGCGCGAATGAATATTAGATGCCTTAGGCCAAAAACTCTTATCATATATCTCAGCTTAGAGTATGGAAACAACAAAGGTACCATCAGATGTTCCTTTGCCCGTCAATTTCCAAACATCCTTTTCGTGTGATAATTGTACAAACTGAAGAAAAGCAACAAGTGAAATATGCTCTTGAACTTCCTAAACTTTTGAAAGGAGCCGAGTCCAATCTCCATGAAGATTACCATGCCATCACTTTTGTTAAGCATCATATATGTACACTTTGCAAGAGAAAAAAAGGTGTGGATACACTTCTTTTAAGGGGTCCTTATCACTCTAATGGTTAAGCGAAAACAAAGTATAATTTCTATTGCTAACTTTGCACTTAAACAACCCATTAAAATTGATGTTGATATATGTAAAGTATTCCTCTATTTTGATTATGCTTCCCTATGTACCGGTGACTGATTTCTCCAAGGGATATAATTAACAATCTTCTTCTTGTTATGTATGGCATTAATAAGATTAACCCATAATGAGTCTGTCACATGCTTGTATATCCAAATTCACTTCCCGAGCAATGCAAGATTTGCAACCTTTATACTACCAATACCAAGGCCACCATAATCCGTGGCTGCAAGACATTGTTTCCAAGCCACCCAAGGGATGTTCTTATATGAATCTAACCGACCCCTTAAAATTTCATTCAAATGATTTCAAAGTTGTAACTAATAATCTTGGTGGGGGATTTGAATAAAGATAAGTAGTACAAATAAAGAATACCCAATACCAACTTAATCAAAGTAATTTTGCCACCAAATGAAAGAGTCAAAGATGTCCACTTTTAGAACCATTTTTTAGTTTTTCAATTACAGGATTCAGAAAGGAAACCTGATTCATGTTAGCTCCAACCACCAAACCTAAGTAAGAGAAAGGTAAAGAACCCAAACTGCATTTTAAGGAGTTGTTAAGAAGGGAAGCATTTTGAGAAGAGACTCCCACACCAAAGAGATTTCTTTATTGAATGTTCACCTAAAGACCCTAAGCGAGGTGAGAGCACCTAAGTATACGGTTAAGGTTCTTCCCGTTAGTCATAGACCATTTTCCAATAAAAATGACATCGTCGGCGTAGTGCAAATAGGAGATCGTAGGTGAGTTGATGGAAACTTGAATGCCATGGAAAATTGCCATCTCAACTGCGGTTTAAATCATTACATAGAGCCCTTCCATTGCAATTATAAAAAAGAATGGAACAAGAGGATCACCTTGCCTCAGAACCCTCTCCGAGCGAAATTCCAACAACGAAGACCCATTAATCAAGATGGTGGTGGTAGCCGATTTAAGACACTCATGAATCCAAGACCTCCATTTAGTGGGGAAATTCATTTGCTCCATGATTGAAGGAAGAATATCCCAACATAAAGAGTCAAAAGCCTTTCGAAAATCCACCCTTAAAATCAAAGCTTCCTTTGTATTCAATTTCAACCATGATAATAGCTCTATTATAAAAAGGACTTTCTAATATCCTTCTATTAGTAACGAAATCACTTTGGACCTTATTAATAATCAAGTCCATCATCGCTTTAAGTCTATTAGCAAGAATTTTTGACAAAACTTTGTATAGAAAACCAATTAAATTAATTGGCCTATAGTTGTCGAAGAAGATGGGTCAGAGACCTTAGCCAAAAGAGTAATAGACGAAGCATTTGTACCCAAAGAGATCAATCAGGTCGAGTGGAATTGCAACATAACCATGAAGAAATCCATTGAAAGAACATCCTAAAACTCTTTGATGAATTTGAGGGTGAACCCATCAAGACTTGTCTCCTCCACAATCCCAAACATCGTTTTTATCTCCATCATGGAGAAAGGAGCAATTAATAGGTACCTCTGATTCGATGAGAGTTTCTTAAATCGGCTATTAATGAACTTTGGATGAACTGTCATAGGCTCATAATTTTTTTTCAAGAAGTATAGTATGGCTTCCTCTTTAATGCCATGAGGATCCATGATCCAAGAGCCACTAATAAAAATACAATTGATCTGTTTTTGGACGGAAATAATAACATTTGGTAAACTATAGTAATTGAAATTGCAAAAAAAATAAGTGTTTAGATTGAAATAATAAATTTAGCAAATCGTTAGGGACGAAAATAACATTTACTCTAATTTAAAAGTTTCAAAATATATTTTAAGATTAAAAATGAATAACGCAAGAAATAAGAAACTTATAACCTTCTTTAACTTTTAGAGGTGAGAGTATTAGTTGTATTACCTCATTTTTCTTATTTTCCTCATATGCTACATTAGCGCTATATCATCAATCTTCCATTTTCCATTTTCCTTATTTCTTTTTTATTTTTAAGGGTATCATCCCATTTTCTTATTTTCCCTTTTTAACCTCATCAATTGAATTTATATTTAGAATTCGTACTTATCTTTTTTAACATCTAATTTACTATCACTCATTTATTAATGTTCGTAGCTACATGTTACAACAACATCACCATTACAATATATATGAGCCTACACAATTTTAAGACAACAAATTTCGAGCTCATTTGTATGAGCGTAGGTTTATCTGTGGATTAACATGTGTTCTGCCCACTTCACCCAATCACCATTTTCATAGTTTCATTTTATGTGCCTATGTCTTTAGTTTCTAAATTTGGTTTGGCTTCCAAAAACTCATTTAATTTCAAACAATGATAACATATGTTGCACGTGGATACGAGGGGATGATGAGAATGAACATTCTTATGGCGCTAATGAGGAGTAGTTAAGTGAATTCAAATGATAATTTTTGTGAAACTTTTGGATGTAAATGACAATTTTAAACTTTTGAATTAAAATAACAATTTATAGGATGTAAAACACATTTAACTCTTTAATATATGTCTTCACATTAATTAACTTTTTTATTTACTAACTTTTCAATATTATACATTAATGTAGCCTAAATAATAGAAGATGATCAAAAAGAAGAAATCTATTATTATTTAATAATTTAAAAAAAAAACAACAATTAGTCACCACCCCTTCTGATTATTGTCGATAAAGGCCAGTATAGGTTCAAATTGAGGTATTTTGATGCAACACTCCTTTCTATATTCAAAAATGGAATGATGTTATTGAAAGCTTTAGAAATGATTTATATCGCGTATTGTATGTATATAATGTAATATTTTTTGTACATTGTATTTATATGTTTTCTAATTATTTCTATTTGCGACATTATTTTAAACCCTAAACCATTGGATAGAAAGATGATTAATATGGCATTCAGGACGCAACCAATAACATCACCTCGTCAAAGAGGTTACAAGCATCATGAAAATGATTTGTTAGAACATTTCCTTGAAAATAATGATTATAAAGATGTTAAGAGCCAAGAGTATCCACTAGAAGATTTTGATCATACATATGGATTGAGGCATTGATGAACTATTTATAGATTTCAAATAGAGTCCTAAAAATAAATCTAATAAAGCACAACAACATTACCCTGTTGATTAATTCAAGTTTATGAATCAATATTTTAGAACCCTAATATCAATTCAATCATGTAATCATCTAAAGATAAAAGAATGAAACACTTGGTCGTGGGAATGATTGTCACTAGTGTTGAAGATGATGACGCCATATGATTCCATTATGATACTGTAAGTTTGAGGAGAGATGATAAAGAGGATTCTTGATGGTGTTTTTCAAGGAAATTATTTGAATGATCGATAGTTCTAAATTCCCCATATCCTCTCTATATACCAATATTTAAAGGAAAGCATAATGCCCCCTTTACTTATTAATATTTACAGTTATACCTATCAAATAAATGTTACGGACTATTTATGTTATATTGGCATAATTAATTATTACTAATGAATGGTTCTAAGGCCATTATTATGTGAATAATTTTCCAACATTCTCCCACTTGGCCAAGTAACCATTCATGATGAGTATTTGTAAGTTTTGGCCAAGTTAACACCCCTCAAATTTTATGTTAAGTCTTAGCAAAAAGATACAGTAATTCAAGTCGTTTTCAACACGAAGACTCTCATCAATTATACTAAAACATCAACACAAAATACTCTGACAAACTTAGGTCCAGTATGACTATAATCTACAACAAATTAATTGTACATGTTTGTATATGAAATAATAAGTGCATGCATACATTATTATAGACAATGGAACTTAAACATTCGAGAAATTTACAATAATTCATTCATAAGAACAATATGCTATCATATGAGGTCTATAATAAAACCCATCTTAGTTACGAGCTCTTGAAAGACTTTCGATGGTAAACCTTTCGTTATCGGACCCGCAAGAATATTATGGATGTTAATGTACTCGATACAAAGATTATGCTCCTCTATTCGTTAGCGTATGAACAAGTATTTGTATCGAGATATAATATAGCACCGCTTGACTATTACTGTTTAAGAAACTAACAGCAGTAGTATTATCATATATATATTCAATGGTCTTGATATGGAATTTACAACTTTAAGTCCACTATTAAGATTCCTCAATAACATTCCATGGCATGTTGCATTATAAATAACAACATATTCTGCCATAATTGTAGAAGTTTTCGTAGTTGTTACTTATGGCTCCTCAACGAAATAGGCCCGCTTGCCAATATAAAGATGTACCCCCGAAGTAGACCTTTTGTCATCTTTTCATTTAGCAAAGTCGGAATCAGAATATCCAGTCACTTCTAGGTCATTATTTCTTATATAAACTAGTTTTTAGTCTTTTGTTCCTTGAATATATCGCAATACTTTCTTTGTTGGTTTCCAATGATCTAGCCCGGGATTAAATTGGTATCAGCCTAGCATCCCAGCAATATATGGAATATGAGGACATGTATAAACTTGAGCATACATTAGGCTTCCAACTACAGAAGCATAAGGTATCAATCTTTTTTGTTTCTTTTCTATGTCTGATTTAGGCATTGAAATGAACTAAAAACATCTCCTTTAACTACGAGAGCAACTGAGCGGGAACACTATTACATGTTATAAAGTGTAAGCACACGATAAATATAATCCTTGTGAGACAAGCCTAATGTCCCCTTAGTCCGATCTTATGGATCTCAATGCCGATCACATACGAGGTTTCCCCAAGATCTGTCATGTCAAAATGACGTGAAAGTAATCTCTTAGACTCATGCAACAAATCAATATTTCTACTTGCCAAAAGAAGATCATCTACATAAAGGACAAGCATAATAAAATTACTCCCACTCATTTTGAGGTATGTACACTGGTCAACTTGATTTTTATTGAACCCATACTTTTTCATAACTTCATCAAATTTTAGTTACCATTATCCTGATGCTTGTTTTAACCCATATATGGACTTCTTTAACTTACACACTAGATGTTCTTGACCTTTAGGCTTGAAACCTTTTGGTTGGGATCAATATAAGAAGGTTTTACTCATAAAATCAAGCTCATAAATCATAGTTTATTCCACTTAGATGATTAGTCAATACTAATGGCTTTAGTGTAAGAAGTTGGGTCATTATGTTTTCCTAAATCTAAGTCTGATTCATTAAGGTAGGTTACATAATCATCATAATTAACATGTTTTATAGGCCTTGATGATCTCCTTAATGGAATACTATGTTCTTCGGGCTCGATAACAATTTCAGGATTTTGCTCTCCTAAATTTGATGTACCTTCGTTTGAAGTTGCACTAGGATTAACATTATTCTCGACTGAGACACTAGGTGGTGCCGTGTTTTGTACAAGAGGTGTAATAAAGGAAGATGTAAGAATTTTTCCACCCCGTTTTGCACTTATTTTACAATGGAATCTAGATGTACATTGTTCCCACTAACATTAGAGTTCTCTAGGAACTTGGCATGACGAGTTTCAACTATGCGAGTATAAAGAAACAACTTACGATTTTCACGTCAAGTTTTCTTTGTTGAGGATTGTAGAGTTTAGATTCGGTCAGACAATCTCTTACCTTCATATATCTCATGCTTGATTTCCTTCCCATCCAGATTTTATAAGGTGTTTTAGGAACGAACTTATATTGAGTATATGGACTTATATTGAGTACCTAGCATGGTATATTGGTTCATAATCCCATGTTCTTTGCAAAATTCAAAGAAAGGAACGGAAGCCTAACCAATGTCAGTATGTATAACCATAATACTCGCCTCCTCTTACGCTCAAGTTGATTTTCAACTTCAGCTTTAAGGGTTTTAAACATTACAAGTGGTTCAGTTTTCTCTTTAATTAAACACAAGTACATATATCATGAATCATCTATACAAGTAATAAATGACTTATGTACAGATATTCCTAGAGTAAAAGGTCCACAAATATCAATGTATATGAGTTCTAATAAACCAAAACTCCTTGTGGCACCTTTTTTATTTAGTTTTTTTGTCTTTTCCATTTAAAACATTTTACACATGTCTCAAAATCAGTGAAATTGAGTGTTGGAAGTATACCATCATTCACAAGCCTTTTTAATCGATCCTGTGAAATGTGGCCTAAGCGTTGATGCCACAACATAGACGAGGTTTCCAAGTCTTGGTTTTGTTTATTTATGTTTTCATTCACATTATGATAACAAATATTTTGAGAATTGGTCATCCAAGTTCAATTTATAGAGATTTCCATCCAAATAACCATAATCAACAATATGAGAATTCAAGCTAATAGTGACTTTACATTTCCATGTGTTACATAATATCCATCATTTTCTAACTTTCGTTGTAAGGTCTCGTTCCCGGGACGCTTACAGCTGGTCGATCATCGCACATAAACCGTACATTTTCATTTATCTTACATAAACATTGCAGTAGAAACATTCAAAAATGACATTTCATTTCATTATAAAAGCTTTTGCCATATAATACATCGTTAACTAGTTACAAAATACATTATGCATTACATCACAAAGCATTATATAAATGGATGTCATTTCAAAAGAGCTGGGTAGCCAACTCGTGCCATCCTCAGCAACATTACCTGCCAACTGGAAACACATAAAAGTTAGCGTTGCTAAGTGAGTTCTAGTTTTATAATAAAACATACTTTATCTTTCGTTTAAAAAACCGTGCTTTACTTTCATGCGATCATACATCATACGTACACATAGATAATATCATTATTATCTTCATTATTCGTTCTTTCGTCATTACGTCTTTTCCTTTCAACAAAACCATGAACTTTACCCTTCATGCTAATGGTACTGGGCCTAAGCCTATCATAAACCTTCCTTCATGGCGCACAACACCTCTGGCCACAGTACCTAAGATAAAGTTCAGGTATACCATTGTCATGTGCTATGCCCTTCGTGCTCATGGTACTGGACCTAAGCCTATCATAGACCTTCATGCACGCTGCCCAGCACCTCTGGCCACAGTAACTAAGGCAAGCAACAATGGTTCCATACAAATGGTCAATCACAAAGAAAGACCCCAATGTGTATCCTCCTGGGGTAGTGAACCCGCACACCGTTGCAAGACTTTCTTTACTTTCATCATTTATTAATGCATGCATTCTTCATTCATGTTCCTCTTTCATTATCTTTCACTTTACGTTACTTAATACTTTCATTCATCATTAACATAACACGTAAAGCCACAGAAAAGATAAACATATATCATAATAAGGAACAAAACATACACAGTCATCATCCTTATACAGGGCAACATCATACATACATAACATGCATAATCATGCAACATCATCATCATCATGCCCAACATACTCTCTAAGGCCTCAACAGTCATCTTACATGAACTTACCGGATCTTTCACGTCAAAACTTACATCTGCACTTTCCCCCGAAAGTCAGTACATAAACTACACTTTTCTCGGGTTCACCAGTCCTACTTGGGCGTATGGGCACCCTTCAGTCGCATGGCCTTCAAGCGACTGAACATCATGCGATTGGACCAATGTGGATGAACACCTATGCGGATGAACACCCAATCATGCGAATGAAACTAATGCGAATGGACTCCATGCGGATGAGTCCCATGCGAATGGACCTAATGCGGATGAAACTAATGCGAAGGGGCATTTATGCGACTTGGCTCTCAGTCGTGCGAATGAACCCTCAGTCGTGTGAATGAACCTCAATCGCACCTCAATCGGCCGTATGGCCTCCATTCGGTCGCCTAGCCCTAGCTGGTGCAGAATGCAGTTCATCCCGAACCCAATTTGCCATTTTCGACCTCCAAGCTCATCTAAACCCATTCTAAGCCCAAATCAACCATCCTAAATCTTAGAAATGCATACCACAACACCATTCAAGCACACACAAGCTCAAACACTAGACCCAAATGAATCATACACATACCCACACATACACAAACGGGTCAAACACACATACACCAAAACCCAATTTTCAGATATGTTCCAGCCCCAAATCATTCAAAACGTGTAACGGAGCGGTCCTAGAACTCACACAAACGACCACAACGAGAAGAGCTTCGATTTAACCCGCTACTTGACGATTTTGCTCTCTTGAACCAACTCGAACTCAACTTTTCTTTGGCTGATTTGTGGGTGTGGGGAGAGTGTAAGGGCTGCCCTCTCCCTTTAAATACCCCCACTCACCCGACTTTCTCTCGTTGGCGAGTTTGGTCCATCGACTTTGGACTTTATTTCTTTTTTTTCCTCTCGTCGGCTTCAAAATAATAAATAACCGGGTGTTACATCGTACAGATACTCGATTTCGAGTATTTTCGGTACATAAAAAGTATCATAAAAGTAATACAATGGCCACCTTGCATAAGTAATTGCAAAGTTCCTACGGCTTCACCATTTAATACATCACCATTCCCAACTTTAATGGTCCTTTGGTTTCTTTCCAGCTTTCGGATTGTAAGAAATCCTAGTAAGGTGTTTGTAATATGAATAATGGAACCAAAATCAATCCACCATGTGTTTGTAGGAACATCAATGTTAAAAAGACTCATAAATTATAAATATATTATTACCTTTCTTTTCTAACCATTCTTTAAATTTAGGGCAATCTCGTTGGGTATGTCCTTTCTTATGATACAATTTGCAACGAAAAGTACCCTTAGAAGTGGTTGAGTTGGAGGTTGTACTTGATTTTATTTTCTAGACCTTTGAGCTTTTGCCGTTATTGAAGTAGCCCTTCCTTTTTTTGGTGTTTGTGGTGGTGAGATAAGCAACACTAGTTTTTCCACTTTTAAACCCTCTTCTCTTGTACACACATGGCAATGAGTTCAATCATTTTCCATTATCCATTTGAGTATTCTAGTTTATCTTAAAAGCATCAAATTGTGTAGGAAGAGTGATGTGGGCCCAAGTGTGGATGAGCAAACTTTAGCCTTTTTGGAGGCCCAAGATCGCTTATCAAAAGGGGCTTCACTGAAGCGATCATAAGTTGGGCTAGAACTCTCCGTTTTGGGCCTGTAACCAGTCAAAACGACAGTCTGAGCGAGGAGCCCGTTTTCACAAATAGCCGTAGACGGTTTGGGTCATTGTTTCGGCCAAAAATGGCTTATTTTATGAGTTATTTATGTTTTTGTCTTATTTTTACATTTTGCTGAACTTTACATTTGGCCCAGTTTTCGGCCCGTTTATGTTTTGTGGCCCATTCGATTTTTGCTTTGTTTCTTTATATGTTTGTAAGAGATGGGTGAAATAATTATTGAAGTTTATGAAAATTTGTTTTCTCTCTATCACCGTGTGTGTTAGTGTAACTTGATTATCGGTATTCTTTGTGAATCAACGATAGTTAGAAGAATTGTTTCTGGTATTCTCGTTGAATCAACATGTTCAATTATTTATCTCTCTGTTAAGCCTATTATGACACCAAAATAATAGACTAAATTAAGGTTCTAATTGAATGTTTGTTTCGCGTTGGCTATTACCAAAACTCAATTGTTATGAACATGCATAAAGGGTAACCAAGGCACATAAACATAACATATCACCTTTGGGTAGAGATGTAATATTTATGCATATTATGCCTATATTTCATTATGTGTATCATGAAATAATTAGCCGTTGGATTTATTATCTAACAATACACATAATTACATTAAATGGTAACGTTAGACTCCAATATCAAGCCAACAATATACCGTTGGGTTAATCATCTAACTTTTCATTGAAGTCACCATTATATATTTCTATATCTAAACTTATATCGAAGTAACAAAGTTATAACCAAATAAGAATCATGGGTTGCTATTTATTCCACCGGCTAATCATGTATCTTATACATACGCTAACTAATTATGATGCATGTATATTTAAATCACATTCCGGTTAAATTTATAAAGTAGTCATTGTGTATAACAAATAATTTGTAAACAAAAGGATTATGCTTCATTTGTAAACAAAAGATTTGAAGTAGAATGTTTGAAATAAAATGAATTTAATTTTATTGCATAATCAATTATTTGAAAAGTTTTTTTAAACAATACTAAATAGTAAGAATCATCTGTTAGAATTCTTCAACCATAGAAATCGATGTAGAGAATGCTTTCACATGCTATCATTATTGTTTTAAGATTATTATATAATATTTATTAGACAAAACCAATGATGATAGAGCTGATATCATATGTCGTCGACTGCAATTGAGTATATAATAGTATTGGTTAATAAAAGGTTGTTCAATATTTTTGTTTATTTGAAACATATCGACTTCAATTTAGCGTCGTGCACATTGTTATATTGGTTTATAGAAGAAACCTTACATTGGCGTTATAATTGCATCATCAAAAGTTGATTATTGTAGGGAATCACATCATCAAGATTCAATGATTTTTATGATTGAATTGATATAATCAACATAGCTCGCTCTGATACTAGATGTTGATTAATTCAAGTTTATGAATAAAGATTTCAGAATCCTAATATCAATCCAATCACGTAATCATCTAAAGATAAAAGAATGAAATACTTACTTGTGGGGATGATTGTCGTTGGTGTTGAAGATGATGACACCATAGGATTCCGTTATAATATTGCAAGTTTGATGGAGAGATGATAGAAATGATTCTTGATGGTGTTCTTCAGGGAAATTATGTAAATAAAGAAAATCATAATACCCCCTTTACTTCATAAAGCGATGTGCGGAGGTAATTAAGAAAAAATGTTACTTTCTTTATGTATTATTATCTTATCACTTGTTTGCGGAAAAAATTATTTCAACTCTAATCATCTTAAATAAAACATATTTAAGGGATCAATTTCTATAGAAAATTAACACTAGTCTCTTAAATCATGCATATTAAAGTGATGCAATAAATTAAACAAGTTGCAATTTTTTTTCTTTCCTTAAATTGTGTACTAGTGAATCTTTTTAGTAAGGTTTTAATGAGATAAGATAATTTATCCATAAAGATCATGATATTTAGCTATAATTTTATACGTCATACACGCTACACTATTTTTCATTTAGCTATGATTTTATTATATTGATTTTCCGCTAGCTCAAGATTTTGAGCAACACAACATCACCAAGCACATGAAGCGGATAACCGTATGAGAAAATCTTACTATTTTAATAAAAGAGTAACTAGAGGTGGCATGTGTCAGCATCACAATCATTCTCACTAAAATTTGCTCGTCTCTCTTTCATCTTAAATAATTACCTTAATTACTGATAATAGATTTAACTTTCTTTTACATTTAATATATTAAAAAAAGATCTATTTATTATATTATGTCTAAATAATAAAAATTTTATAAACTAATATTTTTTTCTAAAACATAAAACTTTTTTAAAACTTCGAATATTTGAAACATTGGTATTTTTAAAAGTTCAATTTTTAAAACCAAAAATAATTAATTTGGGAGTTATAATAAGAGATTTTTTAAAAATGACATTTTTATACGGTTTATTTTAGAATTAAATACTTATTATTTTTGGAAAAAAATTTAAAACAAAACTTTAAGAAGTTGAAATCATTATTTTATTAGTTATAGTTATGTTTCATATATAGTTTTAGTCATATTATATTTTAGAATATAATTTATAATCAATAAATTATATTATATTTATATTTTATTTATTAAACCATGTAATATATGTATTTACTAAAACTAGTGTAATATATATAGATACGATTGTATCTATTATTGTTGTTATCAATTACTAATATAGTTTAGTTTTGCCTTCAGTTTTCCTTTCTATATTTTTAGTGCATCTGAGTGTATTACATACATATCAATTATACAAACTTTTTCTCGTCCTCCTATATCATTTCCCATATTTCTTTTCTATTAGGCTAATTCCAAAACACGATGGTGATGATTTATGCATTTAATATAGATTCATACTCATCTTTTTTTTAATGTTGAGTGCGAATCAAATCCAATTCATCTTCAAGAAAAAAGTTTATTTAAAAAACGTGTTGCTACTTATAAAATTGATAATAAAGAAGCTTAAAAGAAGTAGAAAGAAAAGAATTTTAAAAGATAGTGTAAATGACATAGATGATCCCTATGTTTGTATCAAATTATGAAATTAGTCCTTAAACTTTGCCATTTATGCATTTAGTTCTCAACAACACTATTTGCTTTCATTTATAGTTCATGGACTTAACTTTATCAAATTAGTTTATGAGTTTTAAGGGCATTTTTTTTATCTTTTTTTATTTTAAAAATTAAATGAAAAAACCCCAATCCCATCCTTCATCCCCTAAACAACCCAGATATTCTTCAACCCTAATTGCCTATATTCTTAAATAGAAATCTCACCACCGGTGCTTGTAGTGGAGAAAGAAATCCTATATTCGATACCTCTTAACATGAAAATAACCTCATTTTCACCAACACAACCGTTTTTAACCACCAAAGGCGAACTAACTAAACAATTGGGAAACCCCATAAAAAAGGTCCTGAATCCATGCTTTCTTTCAAAGAACAAAACAATTAATATAAAGATCCAATCGATTTTGGGAAGGCATCACTAAGAAAGTTTAAACATCTAGTTCAAGAAAAAATAAAAATAAAAAGATTCATACTTTTCACGTAATTCAAAAGATCCCACTTCATAAATAAATCAAATTATGAAGATGTCTCGATTTGGGGGATTCTCCTTCTTATTACAACAGAAATCATGTGAATGTTAAAGTTCTTGAGTAGAGACTTTGATTATTTTATTATGCCCAAAAGGTGAGAACACATTTTAATAAAGAAAAGCATTTAGCGTTATTGATTTAATGGTTGTTTCTTAATTGGCATTTTGTCACATGAAAATATATGAACTTAAACACTTATCTGATGTGGATATAAGCGTGGATAAGCAAAGCTTTAACTTTTTTGAAGGCTCAAGATCGTTTATAGAAAAAGCTTTATTGAAACGGTCATAACTTGGGTTAGAAGTCTTCGTTTTGGGCCTGCAACCAGTCAAAATGACCATCGGACCGAGGAACCCGTTTTCACAAATCGTCTCGGCCCCAAAACGGCTTATTTTATGAGTTATTTACATTTTTGTCTTATTTTATATTTTCTTGAACTTTATATTTGGCCCAGTTTTTGGCCCGTCTATGTTTTGTGACCTATTCGAATTTTGTTTTGTTTCTTTATATGTTTGTAAGAGATGGGTGAAAGGATCATTAAAGTTTATGAAAATCTGTTTTTCTCTATCACTGTGTGTGTTAGTGTAAACCCTGATTATCGGTATTATTTGAGAATCAACGATAGTTAGAAGGATTGTTACTGGTATTTTCGTTAAATCAACAGGTTCAATTATCTATCTCTCTGTTTCCGACTATTATGCCTTTACACTTGAATAAATACACTGGAAATCCTTTACTTTATTTTGTATTCTCTTCATCCTTTTCGCTAATAGGTGCTAGAGTTTTTAGTTAGTTTGTATAAAATTACCAAATTGCCTTTATGAAAGATTGATATTTTACATTGGTTGAAAGGCTAGTAAATAACACCTTTAAAATGACATAAATGCTCTCAAAAGACATTTAGCATGCAAAACTTTTCAAAAAAATGGAAGATTGTGTACTTATTGAAGGGTAAGACACATCATGAAATTTCATATATTTATAAATGACAATTTGTGTAATTTAGTCATTATAATTTTCAAATTTTGTTAAAATATATAAAGGCCAAAATACCTTTCGGACTAACAACAAACTAACATGTATAAGATCTTGGACTATTTTTGAAAGCGAAAAATGCTAGCAAGGACTAAATTTGCAAGAATTAAAGTTTAGGTACCAAGTTCATATATTAGTATAAACCACAAGAACCATCCGTGTGATTTAATCTTGAATATAATATGAATTACGAAGACATGCATGCAAGGCAATGAATCACGAACAAAGTGGTACCAACTACTTGTCTTCACACATATTTTGTAAGAATTCACATTTCCTACATGATACCTTACAAAAGGGAGCTTAAACTCCATTTACTGTGTAAGACTAACCTTAATTATCTTATGACTTCTTCTCTTACCTCAACATTCACTTCCCCACCTTACACCAGCACCCAACCCATATCCATCGACCCTTCAACACTCAAACCACCCAAACCCATGGGTTCAAAGTCTCGTGCACCGGTGCACCACATGACCACAACAACAACCAACTCAATGTAGATCGTAGGAACCTACTTATGGGGCTTGGCGGCCTCTGCACAGCCGCAAGCCTTACGTCCATTCCGTCCGCTATACCCGCCCCTATCACAACTCCAGACATCACGTCCACATGCAGGGACATGACTTCAGGAGTTAATGATACTATGAAAACCATAAGAACACGAAATGTTGCCCTCCGAACATCGGGAAGACAATCAAACCCTTCGTGTTTCCTAATGAACACGCTGTGCGAATGCGATGGCCTGCACATCGAGGGACTTTGGAACAGGTTGATAGTATAGACGAGCGATTCAAGCCATGCGGCTTCTCCCCGAAGATCACCCGCATAGTTTCAATAGCCAAGCTAAAATCCATTGTGCTTACTGCAATGGATACTACACCCAAACCGATAGTGGTTTCCCCGATATCGACATTCAGATTCATAACTCATGGCTCTTCTTCCCCTTCCATCGTTGGTACCTATACTTCTATGAAAGAATACTTGGGAAGCTGATCAACGATCCGACTTTCGCATTACCCTTTTGGAAATGGGATGAACCCGCAGGAATGCGGATTCCCGAGATATTCGTACCAAAAGAGATCAACGGGAAGCCGAACCCGTTGTATGATGTTTATAGGGACGCAAGACACGTCGAAGCTGTAATAGATTTGGACTATGATCGCAAAGATAAGGATATTCCTGATGAAATACAAATAGCATGCAACCTTTGCACGGTGTATCGTGATTTGATCCGAAATGGAGGTGACACGATAAGCTTCTTTGGTGGCAAATATGTAGCGGGAGATTCACCAATCGCTAACATGGACCCGTCAGTTGGGTCCTTAGAAGCAGGTTCGCATACCGCGGTACATCGATGGGTTGGTGATGCAAGAATGCCTTTATTTGAGGACTTGGGTAACTTCTATTCCGCAGGGTACGACCCTGTGTTCTATATCCATCATGTAAATGTGGACCGTATGTGGAAGCTATGGAAGGATTTAGGGATTTCGGGACACAAAGATCCTACAGATCGTGATTGGTTAAATGCATCATATGTGTTCTATGACGAGAATGAGGAGCTTGTACGTGTGTATAACAAAGATTCTGTTAACTTAGACAAGTTTAAGTATGATTATATCCAAGACTTAGACGAAGAATTCACGTGGCGCAAGAGTCGGCCTGCTAAACGAAGCAAAAGCTCACAGGACGTCGCATGGGCTAGACATGCGGAAACAGTGGAACAAATAAGGTTCCCTGTGAAGCTGAACAAAGTCCTGAAGGTTTGTGTGAGGCGGCCCGGGGTGGATCGGACTGTAGACGAAAAGGCGAAAGCCAACGAGGTTTTATTGATAAAGAGGATAAAGTTGGACAGCCGAAAGTTTGTAAAGTTTGATGTGTTCGTAAATGACAAGGTTAATGAAGGTGAAGTGACAACGACATCATCATGTGATCCTGAATACGCAGGTGGTTTTGCGCAGATTCCACACAATGACATGAGAAACATGTTTGTGTCTAGTTCTGCAAGGTTTGGGCTCAACCAACTATTAGATGACACGAATACTGAAGGCGAAGAGTATGTAACGGTGACATTGGTGCCTAGGGTAGGGTGCGACATCTCACCATCGGCGAGATCAAGGTTGAGTTAGTTCCTATTGTTTAACCTAAACTGTCATGGGTTTGTTGCTTCAAATTAAGTCTTGAACGCTCGTTAATTAGGAGCCGTTGCGATAACATTTGTGTCGTTTTGCTGTGTATATTGCATCTGTAGCTTAAAATGCCTGTTGTTGGGCTGAGTTTCATGCATTCTAACAAGTTTATGTGATGAACAAATTGGCCTAGTAACCAAAGTACTTATCGTGTATAAAACTTACTAGCAAAGTTATCATTTCCTCTATAAAACTATAAAACCCTATTTTAAAACATAAAAAATGCAAAGCCAAACCCTCATGCACCTTTTCACATTAAGGTTCACTCTTCACATCGGTGATCCCAAACCCTCGTTCATCTTCATTTGCATATCATTTCACGTATGAAGTTCTAGAGGGAACTTCGTGGTTCACATCAACCTGAATACTTTAATCGTTATGAAATCTACTATAAGTATTCTTATTTCCAATTTTCATGTTCTATTTTTTTTACCTGTGAATCGCTTTATGAGATGGTATATGTTTTCTATTCATTACAACAAAAGAACCTACATGGTTTACCATAAAAATCTACCATGAAGCTCATCTAGTTAATTTGCCTGAAAAGAGTTGTGTAAATGGTAAAATCAACTACATTAACAGGGTAGATGAAAATAAGTTCTTTAATTTTGCATTAGATCAAATGTATAGGAATTTAGGTTATCCGGATGATCAAGTAGTTTACGATCATAATAAGATTCCCAAAATTGGACTTGGAATTTGGTTGTTGACCCACAAAAACAAACCACCGAAGAAATTAGAGTGCGTGTGTGAAGATCCCAGGGGTCTGTTTGTTTGAGAGAGTTTTGTGAAATCAAGAGAAGCATACATCACAAATGAATGTTTACATGGGTATTTATACCCTTACGTTTCTTGGGGTGCAAGTAACATAACTACCCCTTAACCAACTTACTTATGCTATACAATAATAATAATAATACTTATAATAACAAGAATTATGGTCTAACATTCTCCCCCTTAATTCTTGATTCCTTCTGCTAAGTCTTTAACTACAATAAGCCTTCTCATTTCCATAAACTTGATCTTTGGTAAAGCTTTAGTGAGTATGTCGGCTCTTTGCATTTCTCCACTTATGTGCTCTACTTGAATCTGCTCATTCTCTATACATTCTCTGATAAAATGATATCTTGTGTTGATATGCTTTGATCTTCCATAAAATACTGGATTCTTATGAGTAGTATAGTTGACTTGTTATCAACTCTTAGTGTTATCTTTTTTTGTTCTTCTCCTGTAAGTTCACTTAGAAGTCCTTGTAACCATAATGCTTGACATGTTGCTTATGTAGCTGCCATAAATTCTGATTCACACGATGATAGTGCTACTGTATTCTCTTTGTGACTTGACCATGTAATAGGTGCTTCACTGTAGTAAAATATAGTTCCCGTTGTTCATTTTCCATCATCTGCATCTACACCATAACTGTTATCGCTAAATCCAATGGTTTCTTTGTTTCTTCCTTTGGTGTATTCTATTCCATAATTTAACGTTCCTTTGATATATCTTATCAAATGTTTTACTGCTTGCATGTGAATTTCTCTTGGTTTCTCCATGTATCTACTTACATATCCAACTGCGTAAGTTATATCAGGTCTTGTATGCATGAGGTATCTTAAACATCTAATTAGCATTCTATATTCTGTTGGGTTGACAAAATCACTGTTGTCTTCTCTTGTCAACTTTAAACCTGCTTCCAATGCATACTTTATTGGGTTACAATCTTCTAATCTTGCTTCTTTAAGGACTTTCTTTGCATAAGCTGAGTGCTTTAACTTTATCTTTCCTGATTCTTGATGTACTTCAATTCCTAAATAGTATGTAAGTGGCCCTAGGTCACTCATTTCAAACTTGCCTTCCATTTCTTTCTTGAAGCTTGCTATGTCCTTCATTGAACTTCCTGTCACTATGATGTCATCAACATAAACACCAATTATTATAGTAGTGTTTTTAAGAGTTTTTTTGTAGACTGCTTGTTCTTGAGGACATCTTTTAAATCCAATTTCCTTTAATGTGTTATCTAGTCTAAGATTCCATGCTCTTGGTGCTTGCTTCAAACCATATAAAGCTTTCTTTAATTTCTAGACTAGTTTCTCTTTTCCTTTCTTCACAAATCCATCTGGTTGTGTTACATATACGTCTTCCTTTAAATCACCATGTAAGAATGCTGATTTTACATCTAAATGATGTACTGGCCATCCTTCTTGTACAACTATTGCTATTAGTAGTCTTATGGTCTTCATTCTTGCAACGGGTGCAAATACTTCATTATAATCTATACCTTCCTTTTGTACATAACCTTTGCTACTAACCTTGCCTTGTGCTTGGTGATTTCTCCATTTGCATCTTTCTTGGCCTTAAAAATCCATTTTAAGCCTATTGCCTTTTGATTTGTAGGAAGTGATGTGAGTGTCCACGTATTATTCTATTCTATCGAGTTTATCTCTCTTTCCATTGCTGTTATTCATTGAGGATATTCTGCTGCTTCCTTATAGTTGATAGGTTCTTCATCATATGCTAGGTATAAATGTTCATATTCTTCTGGTTCGAGAGGTCTAGTTTCATTATAGATGTTGCTTAATGATCTTGGTCTTTGAACTGGTCTATTTAATGAACCGGGTGAACTATCAATTTCTTGAATACTTATTGGTGTTTCTTGAATTTCTTGGACTGGTATTGGAGATCTTGTAGTTGAGATTGGTGTAACCATATCTTCAAATATTGGTTCTTGATAATCTTGAGTATCTTCACCTTCACTATCTTGATCTCCACGGATTACAAACCTTTTCAATGTAGGTCCATTATTACTCACCTTTTCTAAGTAGGTATCCCAGTTCCATGATTCATTTTCAATAAATAAAATATCTCTACTTATACAAATCTTGTTTTCTTCTGGATCATATAGTCTATAGGCTTTTGTTCCACTTTCATTTCCTAAATGTACAATCTTTTTGCTTCTATCATCTAGCTTCTTCAAATGAGGTGTCGGTACCTTCATGTATGCTATGCATCCAAATACTTTAATATGCTTTAAGCTAGGAGGTTTACCTTTCACTGCTTCATAGGGTGTAATTCCCTTTAGTGCTTTGGTTGGAACACGATTTAGTAGGTATACTGCTTGCCGTGTTGCTTATGCCCATAGTTTTTGTGGTACATTCATAGCCTTTAACATGCTTCTTGTCATGCTCATCACTGAACGGTTTCTTCGTTCTACTACACCATTTTGTTGAGGTGTGTAAGGTGTTGTGAGTTGTCTTAATATTCCTTCATCTTCACAGTACGTAGTTAAGGCATTTGAGGTAAATTCACATCCATGATCAGTTTTCAATGTCTTGAGCGTATGCCTTGTTTATGTTTAAGCTTTGTTTCTAAACTTCTTGAAAATATCATATACTTGGTCTTTTGACTTAAGCATGTAGATCCATATATATCTTGAATAGTCATCGACTAGTAAAAAGAAATAGTTGTTACCAGCTAAGGATGTGGGTGAGATCGGTCCACGTAAATCTGCATGTACTAGTTCTAGAGGTTCTTCGGATCTAAACTTTGCTAGAGAGGGAAATGGTAATCTACTTTGCTTTCCAGCGAGACATGCATCACAAATCTGGGTAGGATGGTCCATTGTCGGTAGTCCACGTTCCATACCTTTAGTACTTAGCTGCTTTAACGAATCAAAGTTAATATGTCCCATACGTGCATGCCATAGCCATGCTGGGGTGTCTATCCTTGTTTGTAGACAAACATGACTTGATATTCTTAATTTAACTTTGTGAAGTCTATTTGTTGCTCTAGAGGCTTTCATTAACAAATAATCATGAGGATCAAACATCCAAAGATACTTATCTTTCATAACAATCTTGCATCCAGTTTCAATAATTTGCCCTAGGCTTAGGTTGCTACTTTGGAGGTGTGGAATGAAGTAGACGTCGGTGATTAACTTCTGTTCACCATTCTTGCACTCTAATAAGATTGATCCTTTTCCTTTTATGTTGACACATGATCCATCTCCAAACTTGACTACTGCTTTCTCTTCACCAACAGTCATAAGTAATGTTGGGTTTTCATCATCCATTACAAGGTGAGATTCTTCTTGCTTACTTCGAGGTTTAGGACATTTGGTTGTGATATGTCCTAGTTCATTACAATTGTAACACTTTACATTGCTCATATCTCTTCTAGGTGAGTTGTTGTTAAACTGATGCCTTTTAGTGAAACTATTCTCACTTTTTTGATCTCCTTAGCCATTCTTGTCAAAGCTTGTCTTCTCATATCTTTGACTCTTGCCGTAGTTGTTGAACTTCCTAAAGTTCTGCTTACCTCGATTCTGATTGTAGTTCTTTTGGTTGTTGTAAGGCTTTTTCTCGTACCTTGTAAACAATAACTTCTCTTGACCTGTAGGTCCTAACTTCTTCTCTTCTCTAGACTTAAGTCGTTCCTCGTAGGCTTTAAGTTTTCCAATTGCTTCGTCAAGTGTCATTGTGTCCATATCTGAATATTGCTCTATCGATGAAATAATTTGCAAAAACTTATCGGGTACTGAATCTAATAATTTACGTACCATGGTTGCTTCATCAATCTTCGTTCCTAGGCTCTTTGACTTTGTATTTATTGCGCTTAGTCTTCCTGCAAATTGATCTACGGTCTCTGTCTCTCTCATTGAAAGCATCTCAAATTATGTGCGCAATGATTGAAGTCTAGCCTTTTGAACTCTATCAATACCAACGTGCCTTGTCTTTAAGGCTTCCCAAATATCTTTCGTTGTAGTATGAGATGCCACTTGCATCACCATATCTTCGTGTATTGCTTGAAATAGATAGGCAATCATTGTCCTATCTTTCTTGTCATCTACTTTTGTACCGTCTTGTGGTTCAATTGCTTCTAAAAGGTTATTGGCATTCAAAATTGCCTTTACAAGAACAGATTAAATCGTGTAATTTGTAGATGTTAACATTGGTGTTTGGAGGCTAATAAAGAGCGTGTCCTTGCTAACCGTCTCTTCTTTATTATCTTTCGTCATCTTGGGTTTTGATGGGGACTTTGTCCGTGTCTTCTTCTTTTTTCCAATTGTTCAACGTACTTTGAACTTCCCAAGGCTTAATGAAACTTGTTTGACTTTCCCTTTGTCAAACTTGAATTAATTTTGACTTTTCTTTTCTTTAAAAAATCAAAATTAATATTTATTTGGTTTATTCTTAAAAACAAAACTTAATATTTGTTTTATAAAATATTAAAATATTGTTTTGTAAGAAGTCACCAAATAATATTCCAATTAAATCCTCCATGAAAGTCAAATCTGTCTTTGACTTTAACCTTTTTTTTAAAACAACTTAAAAAAACCCCAAAATAATTCTTTAATCCTCTGTTGATTTCCCAAAAGTCAAAATTGACACAATAATATCCTATGATATTGTCTCTGCTGTAACCGTCCAATCAAGATTGCTCTGTAGAGGTTTTTCAATTCGATTCTTCTAATAGAATCGTTAATGATATGTCACTCTGTTAATTGAATACTTGATCAATTTAATTTCAATTTCTACTTCGATTGAAATCAAACGGGTTCAGAAAGGATTTGAACGTTTCGATCTTTGTACTTGATTTCGTTTGTCTAATTGAATTGTCTTCGGAGTCATCGGACTAAATCTCCGATCGGTTTCTCAATAACCGTTTCTGGGTTTCTAAATCACTTGATCACCTATGATTAATTGATGATGGCGATGATATTTGAAACAACAAGATGTTTCTCCAATATCGATTCAATTTCTAGTCCGCGTCTCTGTTCCTATGCGCAAAACAAAGTGAAACACAATCGGTGTTCTTTCTGAAATCGAATGAAGATGGTGATCAAATCTAAATCAACAAACAGTCACGTCGTTGTTGATGTGGTTCCAGACTCATATCTCTATTCCTTTCTCGCAAAGCAGAGGATGGATTTAATCGACTGTTCTTCGTGAATTCTTAGAAGAACGATGGAAAAATGGGAAATTGGCTCTGATACCAATTGAAAGATCCCAGGGGTCTTTTTGTTCGAGAGAGTTCTGTGAAATCAAGAGATGCATACATCACAAACGAATGTTTACATGGGTTTTATACCCTTACGTTTCTTGAGGTGCAAGTAACATAACTACCCTTTAACCAACTTATGCTATACAATAATAATAATAATACTTATAATAACAAGAATTATGGTCTAACAGTGCGTTGCTGGTGCACTAGTTTCTTCGATGTATGGTAGAACTTTGTGATTAAGTAGACATAGAGTTTTCTTCTTCGATATGTGTTTCAAAGAAGAAGATGTATTGTGGTGATGAAAGCTTCATGAACTATATGTTTATATAGGGCTTGGGATCAGTGGAACGAGTGGAAATGTGGAATGGATTTAGGGTTTTGTAATTTTCTCATTTAGTTAGATGATGATGTAAAAGTTTTAAAGGAATGATGACTTTGCCTTTAGTGGATCCTCTTGTTATCTTTTTATTTGAACCAAATAGTTGTTTTGGTTTTTTTTTCTTGAAACACATTAAAATAATTAAAAATAAAACACGAATACTGAAATGATAAAATTGACGTAAAGCCAAGGACAAAACTAACATTTACTCGAATATTAAACTCTCCAGATTATGAGACAACTTTAAGTGGTTATATGAACAACCAAATCATAATAATACGTACTTTATATGTACATAAGTTTTGAGAGTGTTAAAGGGTCTAACCATATAAGTTACATGCCATTAAAGATGCAAATCGACGTAGTTACGACTCCTCCAAAAAAATGATGATTTACATTACGATTAGAGCCCTTGGCCTTTATTGTACACATGATTGCATCTTTGCGACAATATGCTTCAAACATATTAACTTTTTCATTAAGAGAGGTATGTTAAGAAGATGGTAGACTCTGTTGTTCAAAGATGAATATATATGAAAACATGGTTCCAAACATTGTCAGGTTTCACAATTTAGTAATGTTTGTTGCCTGCAAAATAAAGGGTCCTAATATAGAGACACCCACCTCGATAAATCGACACCCTCCTATATGTCGCGTATAGTAAATTTTGACAATGACTACTAGGAAAAATTCAATAGGCTATCAGAGGGGTTATATGCCCGTATAGGGTTGTACAACCCCTCCATACGCCGCGTGAGATTATACGACCTATATAAAAACTTTGGGTGTTAATTTATAATTTGATGTGTTTATGTATTCACACCCGAAATAAAATAGGGAGGCCTATTTTCTGTGGGCTTGATTTGTACAGAAAGTACTTGGGTTTATGTTGAGTGGGTACCAGTATTGATTGGATCTTGCAGATGCTCATATAAGTAAACAACTAAATAAATATATTGATGTTTATTTTTATGATTTTTTTTTTCAAATTAATTTTGTGTCACATTACTTATAGGAAATGTCCAATATTTTCTAGAATTTGGTTTCTTTTCTGAATTCATATGCTTTAATAGCTCCATGTTGGCGTGTTAGGTGGCTGGGCGAATATATAAATTACAAAGTGGGAGTATACAAAATGATAAATTACAAAGTGGGAGTATACAAAATGAAAATAAAACGTAGGATGTTTAGGCCAGAAATTTAATTGCAATATTTTTGAAAATTCAACGTTGAATATTAGGCGGCTAAGCAAAAAGGTTAAAAAATAATATTAATATTGTAGTAAAGTTCTAATTGATGACATGATTTGCCACTTTCGTTAGGAATAGTTATAATTACATTTATTGTCAAAATGTTAGTGTAGTTGGTGTGATTGAATTGAAATAGAATAAAACTATAATTATAATAATTACATAAGGAAAAAGTAAATCTAAAATTTGAAATTAGGTTACAGTGTAACACTATTCTTTTGAACTCCTCTACTGGTAATACATGTAAGGATCAAATAAGAAAACCATAATATTAAATACAATCAAGCGCAATCTTGATGCAATGAGAAAGAAGTTGAAAAGATGTTATTATTAAAAAAACTTATTAGATATCATTGATCCTGGTATAGTGGTATCTAATACGTTCTATCTATTGTTCAATTTAAACTAACGACTCTCGATAAACGAAAATGATACTCTAATCGTTGAGTTAAGTAGGTCATTTATCTTCACAAAAAATCAAAAAAGATTATTCAATGTATTATGAATACCCATATTTAAAAAAAACAAGAAATTATTTACATAACAAAATAAGTATTACAAGTATTGTAGTTCATAGGTAAATAAAAACTTGAAAAATCATTAAATCAAGTGGTAACTATAGACTAGTCTTCTTCATGCATGAACTTCTCATTATAAATAGTAACTCAAAACATACAATTCACAAACACCCCTTTCTTTAAACACTTAAACATGTCCTCTTCATTGTTTCCACCAAGTACCTTTGCCTTAACTTCCAAACAAGCCTTCAAGACTCACAAAAACCAAACCCATGGCTTCAGAGTCTCATGCAACGTCGCACCCCCCGATGACGACGATCACAGTCGAAACAAGCTCATACTGCCCGCTATAGACCGAAGGAACCTGCTCGTTGGGCTAGGCGGGCTCTACACCGCGGCTAACTTCACTTCCTCGTCCACCGCATCAGCCGATCCAATAACAACTCCTGATATCACCTCGAGCTGCAAGGAAGCAGACTCGGGCATCAAGGACCTAGAACACACTGTAAGGACCCGAAAATGCTGCCCGCCTAACGTCAACAAGACGGTTAAACCCTTCGTGTTTCCTAACGAGAAAACGGTCCGTGTGAGATGGCCTGCACACAAAGGTCTAAAGAACAAGTGCACAAGTACAAAAAAGCCATACAAGCAATGAAAGATCTCCCAGAAGACCACCCACACAGCTTCATTCAACAAGCAAAGATTCACTGTGCATACTGCAACGGCGGTTACACACAAGTCGATAGCGGGTTCCCTGATATCGACATCCAGATTCACAACTCGTGGCTCTTCTTTCCCTACCACCGCTGGTACCTTTACTTCTACGAAAGAATACTCGGAAAGTTGATCAACGATCCCACTTTCGCGTTACCTTACTGGAACTGGGACAATCCAGCAGGAATGACGATTCCAGAGATCTTTCAAGACAACGAGGACAATGCGAACCCGCTGTTTGACGTATATCGCGATGCACGTCATCTCCCGCCACAGATAGTTGATCTGGACTACGGTGGTGGAGAACGAGACACCACAAGTGAGATACAGATAGCCTGCAATCTCAGTACAGTGTACCGTGATTTGGTTAGAAATGGAGGTGATACAAAAAGCTTCTTTGGGGGTGAGTATGTAGCTGGGGACGCCCCTGTCGCCAATGGCTCGAAGTCGGTTGGATCAGTGGAAGCCGGTTGTCACATTGCTATACATAGATGGGTGGGTGACTCGACTCAGGTTAACTTTGAGGACATGGGTAACTTGTACTCTTCTGGGTATGACCCTTTGTTCTACGCGCACCATTCGAATGTAGATCGTATGTGGACGCTATGGAAGGATTTGGGCATTAAGGGGCATACGGACCCGACTGACCCAGATTGGTTAAATGCATCATATGTGTTCTATGACGAGAATGAGGAGCTTGTACGCGTCTATAACAAAGACTGCATCAAGCTAGAAAAGCTCAAGTACAAATATTATGAAGAGTCAAAGTCTGTGTTCCCTTGGCGTAAGAGTCGGCCCGCTAAACGTAGTAAAAACTTACAAGTAGCATCAACGTCAGGTGATGTGAAAACAGTGGAGCAGTGGAAGTTTCCTGTGAGTCTAGATGGGATCCTGAAGGTTCGTGTGAAGAGCCTGCTGTGAACAGGACAGATGAGGAAAAGGCGAAAGCCAACGAGGTTTTGATGATAAATGGGATTAAATTCGACGGTGAGAAATATGTGAAGTTTGATGTGTTTGTGAACGATAAGCTTGAAGAAGGTGAAGTGACGACGCCATGTGACCCTGAATACGCTGGTGGTTTTGCACAGATACCACACACGGGTATGAACAATATGTTGATGTCAAGTGCAGCAAGGTTTGGGTTAACAGAGTTGTTGGAGGACACAAACACTGAAGCGGAAGAGTATGCAACCGTGACATTGGTGCCAAGGATAGGGTGCGACGACCTCACCATTTCAGATATCAAGATCGAGTTGATTCCAGTTTGATCAAGCATCAAGATGATCTGAGCTTGAAACCATATTTACATGAAACCATGATGTTGTGCAGCATAAGAGCTAGAAAGAGGAACATAATGTGTGTCATAAATGGAATAAATTGTAATACAATTTGTATAAAATTGATGATTATAATTACAAACACTACTTGCCACTCAAGTGAAGATATGCAAATCTTCTATTAACTTATGTTGTCAAAGGTGCAAAAACAAAAGGTGCACAACCATACCAACTTGTGTCAATCAATGCGCTCAGACAAAGATTTAGGTCGAAACCAGTCTGAAAAATGTTAAAAATGTATCTAAACCAGCCTAAAACATGTTTTTCTCCATCTTGAATTAACAACTCGATAAAAATTGGATGCTAATAATATTACTCATGATAAGTTCTCACTGGTTCAAAAGTCTTCTTTCTTTAGTTGTTGGAGGAGTTGAATTTTATCCTCCAACACAATTTGAATTTACCCATTAACAATCATACAAGAATTTAAATCTCAAAGAGGAATTGAGTGTCTGTATGCTTTAATGATTCAAAGCTTTACCCAAGAATCTACACTTTAATCTTTTTTTTTTCTGTTTTACATACTGTATAACACACAAAACACCTTACAACACACTAATTCCATGCAACCTCTGGTGTGCTTGTCCTCGCTCGAGCCTCTGCCAGTGAAACCGCCATGGCTAGCATCATCTGCTCTTCAAAGCTCTCAGGAACTATGTTTCCTGCACCAATATAACCATTTTCCACCTCTTCATGTTGACCATACTGGTGTCCGTTTACATAATCATCATCATCGTCTACTCTCCTCAAATTATCATCATACCCATATCCAGTTTGAGGTGTTTCTTCAGAATTATCATGATTTATTTGCAGATGATCATCAAGTGATAATAGCCCTGTTCGGCTATGGTCAGGATGCACGTTGTATGTTGATAAATTCCCACCATAGTTGTTGTGATTAGTTGATGATTCACCTCCACCTTGCTGGCGTTCAGCTAGGGCGGCTAATGCGCATGCAAGTCCACCAGAAGGTGACAAGGATGGAGCTGAGGATGAGGCTTGTGGGGCCATGGATGCTAAAACACGAACTTCTGTTGCGTATTTTGCTAATTGGGCGGCATCACCATAATTAGGATTATGGTGTTTGTGCTTGTTATCCTCCTATATAATCACCAATAATCATGAATGAACCCAACAAAGATCATATAATGAATATATACAAAATAGATGTCAATTTCAAGTTTTTGACCCATTTACTTAAGGATGGGTGATCCAGATAATGTTTTATCTCTATGGTAAAACAAAACGATAGCCTAAAAGGAACCCAACATGTCACCTAAAGTGCTTTTAAAGCATAATATCTCCTAAACAGTTTTAATCAAAAACAATATTTTACTATTAAAATAGTACATTTTTGTAATAATTTCTGACACATGACTATTTCTTTAAGAGAGAACAGAATTCAAACAGGAAATATTCCAAGCCTGACCCATTTCAGCAAGTACAAAGAATTGCCCCTTCTGACCCACTACCCCACCTGCGTAACCCATCCATTTCGCCACCACTAGATGATATTAAAAAATTTAAGGTCAAAACTTATTATTGTGTGGATGTAAACAACAAATTTGTTAATTAAGATGCGATAGCATAAACTTATTATTTTCTTTCAGTACCTGAAAAGACAACCAGATGGCCTCCATGAGCATTATGTTTTCAGGATCAAGATCAAACTCATCATCCCTGCACTCACATCACACGGCCCATGAGATATAATTAAGATGTGATAACATTAAGTCTACTAAATTTAAGTTCATATATGGTGACATTTTAAGATGCTAGCGAGGTAATGCAAAATAAAACCTAACCAGAAACATAGGCAAGATAAAACTACCTTTGTGGGTCACCATCCTACATACATTTTAGCTTTACAATCATCATGGTCCATGCTAATTTGGGTACGTATTGTCATTTGTGTTTCTTACTTGATTACAGTTAGAAGTCCTTACTCCTTAACTCAATCTATGACAAAAAGTCTGCTGCATTTCATACATTTTCAAGCAAAAGGGTCAACCTCTAAAAGTTTAGAATCATAACAAGGCAAATTGCCTACTAAGGTACCCAACTTTGGTCTGATTTTTGTTTTGGGTAATCATCTTTGGGGTTGTTTGGTTGATAGAAATTCATTGGAATTCAATGGAATTGGAATAAAATTCTCTTCCTTAGGGCCATTTGGTTCACTGAAAGTTTTTAAGGGATTGGAATTTGAAATGGAATTGGAATATGAATCAAATCCATTGAAATTTTATGTGATGTTTGGTTGGTAATTTTACCAAAGGAATTGAAATCTTTAAAAAAATTTAAATGCCTAAATTGCTCCTGCATCAAATCTTCTTCATCGTCATCCTAATCCGTAAATTTTTTCCTCGTCATGTGAAATAACCCAACTCGATATGAAGAAAATCTGTTAAAAAGAAACTGATGCTCCATCTAGTCTTCGTGATTTGATCCCTGCTGTTTGATTTGAGCATCAACTTCAATGGAATTCCAGATTTCATCCCGGTTCCGTTTCTACTAGTTTTTTGATGGGATTTTGGTCTTTAGTCTTTCTTTTCAGTTTAAAGATTGGGTGAATTCCTATAGTGATGAAACACGATGAAGTTTTAACATGGAATTTTGATGTCTACTAGTTTAAAGATCAATTTTTTTGGTAAACTTCAGTATCGTTGTTTGGGGTTTGGATTGTTGGTGATGTAATAGAATGAAGGTCATGTTTTTTAGCAAAACTTTGAAAAAAATAGTAAATGGAGTAATAAATATTTTAATCGGTGATCAAGAATAACAAAGCATGGTTTCAGTGGGTTTTGATAGATGATGAAGCATCTGTTTGAAGGGGTAAGAAACAAGGTTAGTTTGGTAAACTTGAAACATTTCATGGAATGTTTAAATTCAATGGGTAAGGACTAAGGAGAAGGAATGTTAAAATCCAATAATTGCCTAATTGGTGGAATTAATTCCAAATCCAATTCCATCCATGTCAACCAATCAAAGATTTTTAAGAAACTAAATTCAATTCCAATTCCAATTCCAATTCCATTTCTTGCAAATTCCACAAACCAACAAGACCTTAATGTGTTTGGATGGCTAAGAGAAGAATGGAATTGATTCCAACAAAATCCCACACTTGATGGAATTCAAAATCCTCCCATGTTTTAGAAAAACCAAAAGAATGTTTTTAGGTACCGTAAATAACCACAAAACCATCCACTGCCAATAACCGCGCTAACCAACATTGCCGCCTGTTAGTGCCATCAACCGCCACCCACTGACGTTGCTGCCACAACCACCAGCTGGCAACACCTGCATCCATAGCATGTCACCGTAGTCATCCACCTCCCACCTCTTGCCACCCACCGACATCGCCGCCGTCAATGTCACTCCCACAGCCGGTGGTAGACGTCATTCGCCATCAGTCATCGCCTACCCCCATCAACCACTAACCATCATCAACCACCGCCTACTGGCACCGACTGTGGCCTCTACCACCATTGATTAATTCCAATAACTCAAAAACGGTTTGGGTTTTCATGATGGCATGTTTTCAAAGATTGATGAAATGGTTTAGTCTTTGAAATAAAACATGGGTTTCATAGCTCGTGCTTTTGATCCATTATCATTTTTCTCTATTTGTTTTATTTATAATTATGTAACGTACATTTAATAAAACTTTAAATGTAGTCAATAGAAAGGATCAAACAACAAAATGTTGTTCAAATAACAACCAAACGTTACGAGTGGGTGTGGGGTTAAGTTGGGGTGGAGGGTGGAATTTTGGGTGAGGTTACTAGAACAATTTTTATAAAGGTAGTTGAGTATAATTTTGTTTTTGTATTTGTGAACTTTTAAGGGTAATTGTCTTTTCATGTACTATTACCTTCCAATTCCATAACAAGTGTACCAACAAAACATATTTAAGAGTTTCAAAGAAATCATTTTTATTCCATTTCCAATTCCAATGAATTCCACGAACCAAACGCCCCCTTTGTTTTCACCCATTAAAAGGTAACTAGCCATGAAAAACTCAAATAAAACACATTGAACATTCAAAAGTTTTGGTTTAAGGTAATGTCAAAAATGATGAAACAGGAGCTTATGCATAGGCAACCTTGATTATGTTCACTTCATTCCTATAGTGGCATCTTAATCTAGTTAACTTAGATAATTAACCTAAATTAAAACAATCTGAAAGTCAGAGCCTTTATGAGAGCAAATTAGTGTGCTACCCAAAAACTTAAGATAAAAAATAGACCTAAGTTTTTACCTATTTATACAATATGCCATGCATCACATCTTCCAATTAAAGGGTTCAACTCATTACGCACTTTGGTTGGTCAAAAGAAGGTTTATAAGTCTCAAAAATAAAACATCCTCTACACAGGTGTCATTTTGACTTTCAGAGTCAAACATACCATTCTTAACTTCAGACCTAGCAGGTTTATTTCTTTGTTTTTCAAGAACTTTAAGGACAAGGTTACAATATATGATAGGTGCAATATATAGCAAGTAATAATACCAGCTTTCAAAGTCTGCACAGGACAATTATAACGAGATAGAGGATATATAATAGCTCAATTAGATTCTAAAATGCAAATATAAAACTTTAACATAAACAGATATGAAAAGAATATAACACACCTGTTCTCCCTAGCACGTGAAGGCTGCCTAATTGTTGAGAGGTTTGGAACAGAAACAATCTCCTCACCTTCAGAAGAAGATGCTGGTGCATATATAGAATGAACTTACTAAATTGAGATAAGACATAACATAAACAAAACAATAATGCTGTAAAAGTTTAAAACATTCCCAGCCTAAAAAAAATTCAACATTTTATCAAAATACCAATTTAAACTACAAAAATGATTCTTTATACCTGCTCTGGAGAAATAATCAGCATCACTTGGTTCAATAACACTGCTTGAACAGCTCATTTCTTGCCTTTTTAGCATTCTTTCCTCTTCATCTTGAATTTCTTGTTGTCTCATTCTTATTTTTGCTTCTATCACCCTTTGTTCTTCCTGAAATAAACATGAGCATATGCCCAAAAAAATATAAAATACAGCAACAAACCATGTAGAAATTAAGCATCTTGCATGAGTTCAGTACTTACAATTTGCTCCAGCCCCTTTTCCTCTTTAGTCTTCACACCTCTATACTCAACAGCATAGTTCAAAGTTTTACAAAAGGGACATCTTAGTATAGTTAAGACAACATAAACAAGACAATATAATCGTAACGCTTTCAAACCATACACAAATAAGGATACTGTGTAGGACGTGTAGAATTAGGTGTCTTCATCTGCAAAAAACACTCTGCTTGAACAACAAATATGTTAAGACATAACCATATGATTCAATCATGTACAGATTAATTATAATCACATAAAACTTACCCGTACAAATGCCTTTCGTGCAACATCTTGATCTATTTAGGCTTGGATAATACTGAAAAAAGTTCAAAAATGGGAAAAGATGCATCAGAAATACATAATTGAAGAAACTGCATATCCAAATCAACAGTAATTATCCAGTATCAACTAAATAGAATCCTTATACTTCAAGATACAACTATCCAATCTTTATCCAAAATTAAAACATACTTATATAGATGAAATTAGAACAAATTTAAACAGAAGCACAACCAAGAAGCAAATTGGGCATTCTTCAAGATCACAACTGCACTCATCATCTCCAGGATAACAAGGAGCAAGCTTAGAATCAAGTATAAGCTTACGAAGCTTTTTATGATCTACATCCTTGTGTTGATACAGCCCTTGAGGCCGTGTGTACTTTTCATCCACTACCTGTCGTCTCCTACCCAACTTATTCCCCATTAACAACTATCTTCGTCTCAACAACAAAACCCTAATTCCTAAACTCACCAATTACAACTTCACAAACAAGAATCGTTCTTGGGTCAAGAAATTGGATGCCCATCACATCCTGTAAAAGCGAGAGTAAGAGGAGAGATAGTGTGTGTTACTTTGTTGGGAATCAATGAAGGATTGACAGGGGAAAAGGGGAAGTTGGAAGGTGATTTTGAAGTGGGAATGTGATGATGAAAGAAGGTAATGAAGCAAAACCTTGAATTTCTTGAAGATGTATGAAGATGGGCCTTAATGGAAATGAAAAAGTGTGCGTTAGATATGACAGAGAGAAGGGGTTTACGGTATGGAGATCGAGAGGTTTGAAGAGAAGATGGGCCACGAATATCACAACTCCAACTTTATATATGATTACAGCGACTTGCTATTGTTGATTTGTTTCTACATATAAAGAAAAGGGAGTCGTTTCGTGGTTTCAATTTCTCTTACGATGATGTATCAATCTTTTTTTTATTTTATGTTTTTTATCGTTTTATAAGGTTTCGTCTTGCTTTCCCAAGATTATCCTTGTGTGTTGTGAAATTGTTATTAGCACAACATCCAAGCCACAAAATCATCATCTGGTGGAGTACGGGAAATTCATCGAGTGAAAGATTAAAAGTTAAAGTTTGGATGGGGGATGGTGTTATTGCCTGGAGCCAGGACCTCCTTGCATTTTCTCGGTTGCTAATTCGTGTGGCCTTCGGGTAAGGATCCTTTAAAAATCATATTATAAATGAAAACCATAAAAACAAGGTTTACATATATGTAAGTATGTATCATAAAGTTTACAACTAAGAGTTACGTATATATAGAGGTTATGTATATTTAAGTATGTGTTACTAAGTGTACAACAAAAAGTTACGTACATGTACATCATACAAGTTACGTATATGTAAGTCGTTTCGTTATTATCGACGTTTCTTGGAGTTTACATTAAAAACTATATAATGGCATTAAAAACTAAGGTTAAAGTTTACTTAATATTTTTATACAATTAAAAGTTAGATCATTTATGAATGATGTGATGGGGTAGTGATGGTTTTCACAGTTTTAATTTATAAACACGGTTTTTTTATCCATCTCCCACGAATATCAAAACTCCAACTTTATCTTATTATATACGCGCATGGGTTTATGCGACTTGCTATTGTTTCTAGTTACAAAGAAGAGGGAGTCGTTTTGTGTTTATCAATCTCTCTTTCTTTAGGTGACATATCAATCTCTCTTTTTTTTAATTTAATATTTTTTTTTTCATTTTACAAGGTTTCATCTTGCTTTCCCAAGATTATCCTTCTGTGTTGTAAAAATTGTTACTAGTACAACTTCCAAGCCACAACATCATCATCTGGTGGAGCATAGGGGAATTCATTGAGTCAGAGATTGAAAGTTGAAGTCAGGACCGGAGGATGGTGTTGGACCCTGAAAGGATCATACATGCCAATTCAAGTGGTGGATGGTTGCTCTGCTGGAATCCCTCATGTCCAAGAACAAATGCGGATCAAGACAAGTATCTGCTGAATAAGAAGAAAAATACAAGTGTTGGTCATCCGCATTTGTCAATGCGGATGACAAGTTAATAAATGCGGATATACATTTGTTCATCCGCATTGACCAATGCGGATTACCAAAGAAATGCGGACAAGTGTTTTGTTCATCCGCATTTACCAATGCGGATGACCAAACTTCAATGTGGTTGAAGAAATGCTGATGAAGTCAACTCATCCGCATTTGTCAATGCGGATGATCAACAGCTAATGCTGATGAAGACTTAGACTAGCTTTAGTAAGGGTAGTTTAGTCTTTTGTAATGGCAACGTGTCTGCCTATAAATAGAATAGTATACCTCATACATGGGGTAACTTTTGTCTGTAATTTTGATTTGATTCTTAGTTCCTAGAATGTTCTGTTTGCATAGAATGTTCTTGTAATCAATCAATCAAAGTATTCAATATATACAAACATATTTATGAGTATCATGTGTATTCAATGTTCATTGATTGTCTGATTCCGCCTCTCAATCTTTGACTCAATCACTATATTCGGTCCTTATTGATTCACATCAACTGAGATTGTCATTCTCAAATCTTACCCAGTCAATTGGTATCAGAGCCACGGCTCTCAGTTCTTACTCAGATCTGCACAGATCTGGTCTGAACCCGATAGATCTGGTGATTGAGTAGCTGAACAGAGTATTTATACATCTCTAATCAGTTTACACACCGAATACTACCTGAAATACTCATCAACAGCCCCTCATTCAACCAATCAGTCGAACACAGAACATCATACAGACTACAAGTCCGACAACCTACAGCAATACAAAGACACTCCTGATTACAGACATCATAGTTATCAGATCTGAATCTACTGGATGTTTTTAATGATTATTTGGACTAAACCCACTGAATAGACTTAAAAACTCACTAATCCATACTAAAAATCAACTGATAAAATGGATTCTCACAGTTATTCAGAACTTGGGCATACCCCAAAACCACCAATGCTGAAACATAAATCTGAGTTCAAACAATGGAAAATAAGATTTATGAATTATATTACAGGTGTAGATCCTGACTACTGGATTTCGATATGTAAAGGTCCCCACATCCCAATAACACTATCAGCTGATCAGGCAGCTCTCTACAGAACACCAGGATTCCCATTGAAGATCTTACTCTAGATGATGACGATTATAAGAAGATCAAGATTGACCTTAAAGCATATTCCATCCTCACTCAAGCACTTAAGATGGATGTGCTTAAAAGGCTGGAGAAGTATGGAACTGCAAAAGCAGTTTGAGATGCTTTGCAAATTATGTGTGAAGGAAGTAGTGAGGTTGCTGAAATCAACCGAGACAAACTGATAAATCAGTATGAAACCTTCCATCATTTCAAAAGGGAATCATTTCTAAACAATTGCACAGATTCGTGCAGTTAGTAAATGATTTGGAGATAATGGGAGTGACTTACAAATCAAAAGACCTCAACAAGAAAATGTTACATAGTCTTCCAGAGCATTGGAAACAAAACGTAACAATGCTGAAAAATACTCTTGATTTGGAGAGTACCACTCTTGACATAATGATTGCAAAAATTGAAGCACTGGAACTTGATGAAAGAAGCAGGAATCTTGGAGGACCAAAAGTTGTTGAAGCTTATAAGTTTCCCCTGAAACTCATTCTGTTGAGAATGCCTTCATCACTGAAGAGGATGACTTTCTGTCATCTGGAGATCAACACAAAACCACTGGTCTTTGCAGCACACTCAATAACAGACCATCAGCATCAGCATCAACATCAACCAATCAATCAATAGGATTCTCTTCTGTCTCTACCAACCCTACTGATGATCAAAAAACAGAAGAACAGAAGGCTACATATAAGCCTTTGTAGCAGTTTTGAGGCATATTTGGGAGGAAGACTGACTTCTACACATCTAATCCAAGAAGATCTGGAGGAAATGGATCCAGATGATTAAGAAAGATGGATTTACAATGGCAAATGGCTATGATTGCCATGAGAGCTAAAAAGTTTTTCAGGAAAGGCAAAAAAACTCAACCTGAATGAAAATACTAAGCTCGGATACGACAAATCCAAAGTCAAATGCTTCAATTGTGGAATGGTCGGCACTTCTCTAGAGAATGTAATGCTCCAAGAAGAAACAACAATACTCCACGACATTCTCAGAGTCAGTCATCATATCAAACTGTCTTCAAGCATTCCCTCCCTCAATCATCAGCAACAATATCATCATCAACAACAACAATCTTCTCAAGCTCAACCTCAACTGTCCAATCAAGCTTTTGGGAGCAACCAACCTTCAGCAAATGCATTTGTGATCAGACAAGACGGAGTGTGTGACTGGAGCATGTATGCTGAGGAGGTCAAGCCACAATTCCTGAACCATGCACTGATGGCACACATTAATGATGGACCATCCCCCATGCCATCTGAGGTAAAATCCAATCTTTGTTCTGATAAGTGCATAAATGAACTTCAAGGTTATAGAGAGCATAACCACAAATTGGCTGAGAAAATAAAAGAGGAGAAAGTAAAGCAGAGATGATGAAGAGAGAAATAAAAAGTTTTGAAATTAAAATTAAATCTCTCATCTCTGACATAGAAAAACTTCATGGTGAGAAGTATTCTCTTGCAGCTGAGAATGAGCTATTATCTGAAAAATTAGCTCAATCTAAAGCTGACCAAGCCCTTACTGAAATGAAACTTGAAAAGTTTCAACAATCTTCAGTAAAGCTGCAAGAGATGCTGGATTCTCAAAAGGATCCAAAGGACATGTCAGGGATTGGGTATAATTCATGTCCTCCACATACAATGACAACTATACTGTCATGCCTGAATCTGTCACACTCAAAAATCAAACTGAACCTAACACTATAAAACCCACACGATTGTAAACAAATCACAAATCATCAAAATGAACCAAGTGTTTACATTGAAACTAGTGAGGATAAAATCAAGTTAGGTCACCCAATAAAAATAAAAGAGTGTTCAGACAAGACAGTAAGTGTTGTCAAACCAGTCAGCCCCATTAAAGCTATTGTTCCATTCATAAAATTCATACCTGCTATAGCTAATGAAAAAGAAGTTTGTGCAAAAGATTAAACCCTCTGCTGAAAGCAGTCTGATAATGAGATCAATACTCATCAAAATTCAAGCATATCAGATGAAGGTTCATTAAAAGGAATAACAAAAAATCTCTGAGTTCAAAATCACACAGTCAACCTGATCCTCAAACATCAAAATCAAGAAATGGAGTAGGATTTGACATATGCAATAAGATCATGTTGAACAGTTTGAGAAAGAGCAACAGAAAAGGATGAGAAACGAAAACAGCCTCAAAAGACAATCAAATTCAGTGCAGTAAAGCAAACTGCACAAAAGGCTGAATTTGATTCTTCTTCCAGCAAAAGAATGATACTAAGTTGAAAAAGGAAAATCAACTGAGTCAAGACCAGTAAAATCTGAGAAAATTAACAAGCATATGTATTGTGACATATGTGATATGTTTAACCACAAAACAGAGGAGTGCTTTTTAATCAATATTGCTCCATCTGTGACATGAACAATCATTCAACAAAAATGTTATTTCAACAAATATTGTTTAGTCTGTGACTTAAACAATCACAATACAAATGACTGTTATTACAAGCAATCGAGAGTGAGAATTCTTCAAAACAAGCCTATCTCACCAACATCATCTGACAAAAAAACTGTTAAGAGTCACATTTATAATAACAAATCAAGGACGTATAAACCAACAAATGATGAAAATATGAAAGACTCAGGTAAAAATCAAAGAAACAATATATCAATAACAAACAAAATTTGATTTTTCCAACTCAAAGTCAACAGTTGATAATAAAAAACAGTCAATTTTTCTAAAAAAATAGAGATCAACGATTTCATAATTTTTCTGATTTCTCAATGATGGTGATGAAATAGCTCATTCATATTCTCACAGAAAATCTCAAGACCACCTCTAATTAGGTCACAGGTTAGAGGAAAACTTCAAGAGGTCACCATTATGCATAGAACGGAAACCCAAGACCGTGGTGGCTTGGGTTCCATATTCTAACTAGTTCTTTTTGTGCTTGCAGGGTCATCCATATAGGTCTAATAGCCTATGGTATGTGGACAGTGGATGCTCACGACACATGACTGGAGATCGTTCCCTCCTTCATGATTTCAAGCAAATTAAAGGAACATCTGTGGCATTTGGAGGAGATTCACAAGGTGGTAGGATTACAGGAGAAGGATCTGTGACAAACGGGATGCTCAGCTTTGATAAAGTGAATTATTGTGAACAGCTCAATTTCAATCTTCTAAGCGTGTCTCAGATCTGCGACAAGAGATATTCGACTCACTTTACCGACACCCACTGTTATATTCTAAAGTCAGATTTCATATCCCTGAAGAATATTGTATTAAGACTCTCCGAGAAAGAATAATACTTATGTCTTAAACTTAATTCTACTGCACTAACAGAAGAAACATGTCTCTTGTCAAAAGCATCATTTGATGAATCACAGCTTTGGCACCGACGTTTGGGGCACACAATTTCAAAAACATGAACAGATTAGTAAAAGGAAACCATGTCATTGGATTGCCTCAAAAGAATTTCATTTTATTGATCACTGTTCAGCATGCCTCAAGGGAAAACAACATAAATCTTCACATAAACTAAAACTTGTGAACTCAAACAATACTCCATGAAACTACTTCATATGGATCTCTTTGGCCCAACACATGTCATGAGTATGGGAAAGAAACAGTATTGTTTGGTTATCATTGATGACTTTTCACGATTCACATGGGTTTTCTTCCTACTTCATAAAAATGAAGCATCCTCAATAATCAAAGAGTTTATCACTAAAATTAAGAACCAACTTGACTATAAGGTCAAAAGCATAAGAAGTGATAATGGGACAGAATTTAAAAATGAAGACATGAGCTCATTTTGCACAATTAAAGGCATAGCTCATCATTTAGTGCGGCTAGAACTCCTCAACAAAATGGGGTAGCTGAAAGGAGAAATAGAACACTAATTGAAGCAGCAAGAACTATGCTAGCTGATGCTAAATTGCCAATAACCTTTTGGGCAGAGGCAGTTAACACATCATGCTTTGTACAAAATCGACTATGATGTCAAAGAAAGAACATGACTCCATATGAACTGCTGTTTCAAAGAAAACCATTTATTGGATTTCTTAAGTCATTTGGTAGTCCAGTCTCAATATTAAATACCCGTGACCATTTGGGAAAATTTTAGCTAAGTCTGATGAAGGATTCTTTGTAGGTTATTCTTCTGTGTCAAGGCTTACAGAGTGTTATATCCTCGATTAAACATTGTTGATGAATCAACTAATGTTCAATTTAAGGAACATTCATTTCCCAAATCTACAAATGGTCCCGATTGGTTATTTGATATTGACTCTTTTACAAAATCTTTTGATCAATTTTATTGGCTGATGCAGGTAACCTACTTTCAGCTAGTTCATCTTCAAGCATAGAAGGAGAATTGACTTTCCATTAATTCCTCCTACTCACACTGAAGAACCAAATGAAGATGTACCTTTGCAAGCTGACCCCATCAGACAATCAACCACAAATCAAATCATTTCAAATGCAGGAGGACCCAGCTGTTACCATCTAATTCAGAAGATCATCTATAGCAATTAGAAATGAAAAACAAGCGTTGCCTTCAGCTGAAGTGGAAAGAAGATCAAATGATAGATACAATGAAAGTGCTGCTAATGCTGAAGCAGACACTGAGACAGGGTCTGACAACCTTCATAATCTCCAACAGTTCAAAGTGATGATGCCTCTGACCATAATGAACTGAATGTCTCCAATCTTGATGTAACAATTCTTGACTCAATTCCACCCACCAGAATACACAAGAATCATCAGTTAAAACCATTATTGGTGATCTTCATGAAAGAGTGACAAGAAGCAAGTCAAGCACTGCAAAAATCTGTTTGTTCTCATGTTTTCTTTGTCAAACAGTACCCAAAAACATCAAAGAGGCACTTCAAGACACAGCTGGATTGAAGCAATGCAGGAAGAGTTGCTACAATTCAAGAAACAAGAAGTATGGCAACTGGTAGATCTTCCTGAAGGACAATATCCTATTGGTACCAGATGGCTATACATAAATAAAACTGATGACAGGGGAATCGTCATTAGAAATAAAGCAAGATTGGTAGCTCAGGGGTACACTCAAGAAGAAGGAATAGATTATGATGAAGTATTTGCCCCTGTAGCTCAGCTAGAAGCCATTAGAATCTTTCTAGCATATTCTGCATCCATGAAGTTTACATTTACCAATGGATGTGAAATGTGCATTTCTGTATGGAAAGATTACTGAAGAGGTCTATGTGAGTCAACCACCTGATTTGAAGATCCTGATTTTCCTCACAGAGTTTACAAGCTTGACAAAGCTCTGTATGGTCTTCATCAAGCTCCCAGGAAGTGGTACGAGACTCTATCATCATTGCTACTTAACAACGGATATGAAAGAGGTAGAATTGATCAGACTCTCTTCAGAAAGAAAAGGAAAAGACATGTTGCTAGTACAGATATATGTGGACGACATCATATTTGGCTCTACAAACAGGCAACTCTGTAAAGAATTTGAAGATCTCATGCATTCAAAATTTCATATGAGTGCTATGGGAGAACTCACTTTCTTTTTAGGGGAGCAAGTTCTACAACCACCAGATGGAATTTTTATCAATCAATCAAAATACGTAGAAACAATGCTGAAGAAATTCCACCTTGCTGATTGTCAGTCTATCAGAACTCCTGTAGATCCTAAAGTGAAGATAGGTCCAGATCCAGATGGAAAATCAGTAGATCAGACCCTCTATCGATCCATGATAGGCTCACTCATGTATCTTACAGCTAGTAGACCCGACATTATGTTTGGAGTTTGTGTGTGTGCCAGATATCAAGCTGATCCTAAGGAATCACATGTCAATGCTGTCAAACGAATATTCAGATATCTGAAGGGCAAACCAGCTTTGGATTATGGTATCCAAAGGAAGGAGACTTCAATCTCTATTCCTACACTGACAGTGACTACGGAGGATGCAACTTCAACAGAAAATCTACGTCTGGCGGTTGTCAATTTCTTGGTCCCAGATTGGTCTCATGGCAATGCAAGAAGCAAACAAATGTATCTGTGTCAACACAGAAGCTGAGTATATCGCAACATTGCTTGTTGCTCTCAAGTACTCTGGATTCAAAACCAGATGCTTGATTATGGTTATAACTTCTTGCATACCCCAATTTATATTGACAATACTGCAGCTGTTTTTATTACAAATAATCCAGTTCAGCACTCAAAAACGAAACATATTGAAATTAGATATCACTTTTTGAGAGACTGTGCTGAAAAGGGTTTAATCAAATTGATTCAAGTACCAACTGAAAATCAATTGGCTGATTTGTTTACTAAGGCATTTGAACCGAGTAGATTCGAATTCTTAGTTCAATCAATTGGTATGATTAACCTTGAATAAAATCCATCGAAACATCAAAAACAATGTAAAATTATTCAAAAAAAAATCCGTAAAAGAAGAAATTTTGATGAAGAAAGATTGGGAAATGATATAATTACAGTCATTATATCATTCACTGTGCTTTATTTCCAATTTGAAAGACTGTCATGACTTACCTGATATGTAGGTAGGCTCAACTTGGAAGAGAAGATACATGCAGTGATAAACTTAAGATATATTCAATGGTGAAACACTCATCACAGAGTATTGGTATGTATCAATTTATTCAAGTGAATGTAAGTGTAGTAACAAACACACACCAGGGAATGATACTTTATGAATCTCTTTCACCAACATCAGATTCATCTCTGTTTTGCTGAGCAAAGACCTGATGAATCATGCACAAAGTGCAGATGTAATGATCCAAAAGATTCCCAATGAGGAACACATCCAAATTGGATGAATCAACAAAAGCAATACATTCCAAAGGAATGAACAAAAGAATCCGTTTATGGATCACCTTCCAAAGTGAAGTGAAAAGAATCCCAATGTGGATCATCATGATAAGGATCAAAGTAAAAGAATCCCATGTGGATCAGTGAAAATAAGATCTCATAACTTAAGTAACCTGGTCCTGTAAGTTGTGAAAAAGTTCTACCATACAATTCATAAGGATGGTTGATCATTCCATGCATGGTGTGTGAGGTACATATTGAATATCTAAATCAATCTAAACATGATAAATGTCACTGGCATCAAAATATCAACCCGGTATGAGTTTAAGAGGACAATCATACCTTCAATCAATAATGTCATAAACATGTCATCTTATCACAAAATATGCACTTGTGTAATGCAAGACTGATATGATCCCAACAAAAAGATATACTTCTCTTCATCAATTAAAACACAACACAACCCAAATTATAAGTACATTCAAAAAGTTTTTTTAATACTTAAAGTTTTCATCCACAAATGGATCAAAACTTTGGGAGTACTTTAAAGTTTTTGATCAAGTATATATAGATTTACAATTTCTTAAATTACTTTCCTAAAATCAAAACAAAGAGAAAAATGTTTGTGTCAATGCAGAAGTTATACCATAGTATCTCAGCTTATGCAGATGCAGATTCTTGGAAACCCCTCAAGCCCAAGATCAGTCAAACATGGGAAACTTGTATCACTCCTGATATACAAGTCAATCCAAGCAAGAATTGACAACTTCAACAGTCAACCATGTCACAAGACATACTTCATAAGCCATATCTTCATAACAAGTTCATCAAAATCAAGATTCATTAAATTTTGATTAATCCCAAAAGTTAATGCAGGTAGTGCATTGGTTAATGAGGGTGAAGGTAACCCAGACACATAACCAATGCAAGTAACAACTTATTTCAAAGTTAAACCTAATGCGGACAATGATTTTACTCTACCGCATTGGTGTGCATCAAGAATTCAGAAAATTTGAAGTGTTTAAACCTATGCGGAACTAAAGTATTCTACCGCATTTGTTAATGCGGATGAAAATTTTACTAAGTGTTCAGCCGCATTTGTTAATGCGGATAAGGTTTACTCTCCGCATTTGTTTAACTCTTCCGCATTTGATACAGTGTACAAATGCGGATGTACAAATACAAGTGTTTCACTTCCGCATTTGCTACAGTGTACAAATGCTGATTACTTTCAAAGTTTCGCATTTGCTACAGTACACAAATGCGAATGCTCTCATCAAGTTTTGTTCTACCGCATTTGCTACAGTACACAAATGTGGATGAAAGGATGAATGCGAACAGTCGGTCAAAAATGTGTTCTACCGCATTTGCTACAGTACACAATTCATATGACTAAAAATATCAACATTTACACTTCCGCATTTGCTACAGTAGTGACCGCATTTGAAATCAAAACTTGTAAAAATTTGTGAATTCTATTATCTGACTATTTAAAGAAAACCAACAGAGTCATTTAATACTTTTCAAATTTGAGCGACTTCATAGTGAGACGAGCGCCACCAAATACTGTTCATCATCATCTTCACCATTTAAACCTAGTTTCCCAATCGATTCAACAAAACCGTGGGCATTGATTCTTAACCAAAAGGATTCTGAGAAAAGGTGAATAATCACAAATGTCGAACATTCATTTGTACGATGATGTTAGTGACCTAGGTTAAGGAATGTTCACACTAAATCAAAAAAAATATTCATTAACATGGAAGGATTTCGACTCATTCTTAAGTGTATCTTCAAGCTTCAAACATGTATTCAATGCTAAAGTGCACTTTTGAACCGTTGAGACTAAAATCAGAACAATTATGAAATCAAAAACTATGAATCTGATTAACCTATGTTAAAGATTAAGTAATGTTGGTGCTCATATTTACAAATAACAAAACAACATAATCATGAATCACAAAATTCGAATAGGTCAAAATCAGGTGTACTGTTTTATATGATTTTAATTTTGACCTATGAAAGTCAAAATGATGAACATTGGTTTAATTAATAAAGTGATTCTAATGCATATGTCTTGAATGCAGATTATAATGGCAAATCTCTCATGGAGCAAGCTCCATAATGTCAGTTGTTTTCTCAACCCTGATGTACCAGAAGCAGAAGAATTGAGAGACATGATCAGATTCATTTCTACTACAAGGGTAGCTTATGCCATGACAGTAAGACCCACCATATTGAAAGCTGCATCAGAAACTTTTAGGAGTCAGCTGAAGTTGTTGAGGATGATGAATAAGATCACTGACAGGGAGAATTGACAGTGAGCATACACTGATTGTTACTGAAGAAAGTGTTAGAAGATGCTTGAGGTTTGGTGATGAGCTGAAGCACCATTGGAACTTGAAGAAGATACCATAACCTCTTTCTTTGCAGAAATTGGTTATGAAGGTGGATTTGAAGCTAAACAGATAGTCAAGGGTTTGGTAGATTTACAATGGAGATTCCTGATTCATTTGTATCAGCACTGTTTGTCCAAAAGGAAAACAGGATGGAATGATATTCCCATCACAACATCATCAGCAATATGTGCTCTCTGCACCAACCAACCCTTCAACATGTCTGCCTATGTCTTCAATGGCATGACATCCATGTCCAAGAAGGAAGGAGATATAAATTTGATGTACCCAAGATTCCTCCAATGCCTAATCAATGAAGCATTCCCAAATGTGGTCATTCAGGACCAGTACTTGATATTCCCCACTATGATGCAAAATCATACAAGGACATAAAGAAAGGGATCTGGAAACCTCTACAGTGGAGCTCATTCACCACTTCTTCCTTGGATGATTCAACAGATTGAACTAGAACAGCCTGTGCTTCACCATCTCCACAACACTCACCTCAACCATCTCCACAACACTCACCTCAACCATCTCCACAACCTCCACCTCAACCATCTCCACAACACTAACCTCACATCTCCACAACACTCACCTCAACCATCTCCACAACACTCACCACCATCTCCACAACACTCACCTCAACCATCTCCACAACATTCACCTCACCATCACTACATCATACTCCTACACAATTACACCTCCATCAACAACCTATACCTCAGCCTTCTCCTCAAAATATACCACCACAATTACCACTACAACACCTCACCAATCTCCATTCAATCACCAGTACATATATCTGAAAAAATCACCTCACCTTTCTTATCTCCAATTCAACCACCTCATACATCTCCCATTCAATCATCACCACCAAACACAGAACCTGTAAACCTTGATGACTCCACTGTTTCTTCAAGAAAATCCAATCATCTTCAGATGAGGAGGATCATCATCAGAAAAGAAAAACAACTTCTGAAGCTACTCCTTCAGAAAGCTGTACTGAATCAAATGTCTTAAAACCTGATGAAAAGATGAGATGATTTCTCAACTGTTGAAAAGATTGAAAACTGGAGAAAATACTCAACAGAAGAGCTAGCATAATTCAGACAGATTGATGGAGTTAGATGAAAAAGATACAGAATTGAAAGCCTTAAAAGAAAAGTATGAGACTGAAAAGAAGAAGAAGGATGGTGAGATTGAGAATTTAAAGGCTGCTCTTCAACTGTCCAAGGATGAAATAAGTGGTCATGTTGACACTTTAACCATCCAGACTGTAGCCATGGCTGAACAAGAAGAAATTATAGAGGAGCAGAATGAAACAATCAGCAATCTACAATCTCATAATAAAGCTCTCATTCAAGAATAGCTGAACTTGAATTAATCCTTGAACTAAGGAGAGAGTCTGAGAGAGTAAATGAGCAAACTTGTACTGCTGATCAAGAAGAAGAAAATATGGGATCTAGACAAGAAGGATCCAACATGGAGTTAGTGATTTACTCAGTGAAGCAGAAGCTCCCAGTACTAAAGAAGAGGCTGAATTCAATGACATGATCAAGGCACTTGACATGTTTTCATCAGAAGACTTTATTATTGATGACAAAATCTGGGACTTCATAAATGATCAAACAAGCTCATCTGAGACTATAGTTGACATTCCTCAATATCCTGTCCCGTTAGAGAAGGAATTGAGTTTACAAATTGTACCTGCTGTATCACTGTCTCATGATCAGAAAGAATTAATCAGAAAAATTTATGAGGATCAAAGAATAATAAATGAAAAGGATGAAACAATCAAAGAGGCTGAAAGAGTGCCTGATGAAACTAAAATTCCAGAAACCTCTTCTTCTACTCCAATTCAAACCTACACCAAAAAAGAAAGTATCTTGCTGAAAAAGCTAAGGGTAAAAGACCTATGGTGGAAGAAGAACCAATCAAAAAGACTAAAAAGGATGATCCCCCAGTCTTGCAGCCATTGTTGAATTTCTTGAAGAGCATGAAAGGGCTGAAGCTCAACTGAAAGCAATAACTGATTGTATTGATCTGGAAGAGGGAGAAATTGAAGAAGAAATACTCATGAGGATCAAATTGTCAAAGATAGCCCTGTCAAAGAAAAATCAAATGTGCATGATATGATTGAGAAAGCCAAAACTGATGATTTGATGTCAAAAGCTTTATTTCTTATTGACCACGGCTATGATCCTAATGAGGTATTCAAGCTAACTTATGAGGGTATGATAGCAGAAGAAGAAAAAGTAAACAACTGCTTGACCCTATGGTTGAAACAAAGTATGAGAAATCCTGTCCCCCAAACCTTCAAAGACAAAGTCTTTCCTGAAATCCAAACCTGCTGAAACTTCACAGACTACCCTTCATGATCCATATAGCATGTCTGATAAGGAGATGAAAGAATATTTGTCTTCCCAAGATTTGCTAATATGAAGACAAACTCTCTCAGGGCTGCTATACTTTGAGTAATCAATGAGAAGAAGGAAAGAATGAAAAAGATGGAGGAGGAGATTGTCAATCAAGAGCCCATAATAAGAGTATTTGCTCAAGACATGCAACTCACTTAAAAAGATCAAGACTATCTGGCACCTATTCTGCATAAATACCCTGAATGGTTTGCTGAACCATCTCAAGTTACTTTACAAGAAGCTTAACCACATCAGAGCTAATAAGAGGTGTCTCCACTCCAAAAGGCAAAGTTGATCAGAAAATATCGCCTGGAAGTATGATAGTTCATGGAACATGTTTATGGTGAAAAGGATCTCAGGGCTTGTTCAATTTTTCACTGAATACCCAGCCCTAGTAAGTGCCCTGGAGATCCATGACTTAAAAGAACTAGCTCAATTGGAATTGATTAATCATACATCTATGTTCAGAGGTTATGAGTTTGAAGATATTTTGAGAATGTTCAAAAGAACCAAGAACTTCAATCACTGAAAACCATTTGCATGAGAAAAGACAGATCTTTTGTAAACCCTCTTGACAAGAAGGAAAAGAAATCAGCAGAAGAGGTGATCTTTCCTGAACTTAAAGTCAAACCCATAGAATCACTAAAAAAAAAAGTATTGCTGGTACACATTCCTCACTGCCTATATCTAATGTGTATTATGATGAGAAATATTATGAATTAGTGATTGAAAGAAAATGGGGAGGAAAAGAGGAATCTGAAATAAGATTGTTTAGTGGATATGAGGTAAGATTGCTAGATGAATCATATATCCACTACATCCATACAAGGCACTTTAGAGAAATAAGAAATAGACTTGGGGAAACTGACATGTACTTCTTCCTCAAATGCATCAAACTTCTAAAGTTGGCATATGACCGAATCAACAAAAAGAAGGAGATAAGAAAAAAGAAAAGGACTCCATTGCAGTTTGGCAACATTGTTAAACTAGTAGTTGATGTGGATGGTGCTCTCCTTATTCATAGAAATGGATTGTCTACTGTATCAATTTGGGAGCCCATCTCACTAAGAAAGATGCCAATCAATGCCATTCATGATATGAGTCAAATGAAGATACATGTGCTCAATAGGGAAAGATTGACTGATGCTAAGAGTTCTCAAACATGATCAAAGCAATCTGGACCCTTCATTCACTGATCCTTCATCAACAGCACTAGCACCAGCAGAATCTTCACAACCCAATCCACCCTCTGATCCTTGAAGTACATAGGCTGTATAATCCTTAGGGGGAGTATTGTTGGACCCTGAAAGGATCATACATGCCAATTCAAGTGGTGGATGGTTGCTCTGCTGGAATCCCTCATGTCCAAGAACAAATGCGGATCAAGACAAGTATCTGCTGATAAGAAGAAAAATACAAGTGTTGGTCATCCGTATTTGTCAATGCGGATGACAAGTTAAAATGCGGATATACATTTGTTCATCCGCATTGACCAATGCGGATTACCAAGAAATGCGGACAAGTGTTTTGTTCATCCGCATTTACCAATGCGGATGACCAAACTTCAATGCGGTTGAAGAAATGCTGATGAAGTCAACTCATCCGCATTTGTCAATGCGGATGATCAACAGCTAATGCTGATAAAGACTTAGACTAGCTTTAGTAAGGGTAGTTTAGTCTTTTGTAATGGCATGTGTCTGCCTATAAATAGAATAGTATACCTCATACATGGGGTAACTTTTGTCTGTAATTGATTTGATTCTTAGTTCCTAGAATGTTCTGTTTGCATAGAATGTTCTTGTAATCAATCAATCAAAGTATTCAATATATACAACATATTTATGAGTATCATGTGTATTCAATGTTCATTGATTGTCTAATTCCGCCTCTCAATCTTTGACTCAATCACTATATTCGGTCCTTATTGATTCACATCAACTGAGATTGTCATTCTCAAATCTTATCCAGTCAGATGGTGTTATTGCTTGGAGTCGGGACTTCTTAGCGTTTTCTCGATTGCCACTTCGTGTAGCCTTAGGGTGGAGAGGGTAGTATCTAATAAAATTTTCTTTTAAACCTAACTCTATAGTCATCTACTTCAACTATACAAATATCATATCATTTTTGAAAAGTACATTTATTAATAAACTATCAATCAAGTGATACATGTAAACTATATAACAAAGATAATTCTTTGTAGTCATTGATAGTAAATCAAAGTTTATTTGAAGTCTAGTCAGTTTTATATCTAATTATAAACAAATTTTAATGATATGAAAGAGTGAATTGTTATTTTGAAAAATATCAAAAAGAATTTTGGTAATTTAATAATAAGTTTCACATCATTTAAATCAAAACTAATTTATGAAGGTGGAACCCGTTTTAACCAAAACCACCTAGCACTTTTTTAATAACAAAATTAATTTTATATATTATAATAGGTATAAACATTGAAATTTGAAAAAACTTAATTTCATTTATAAAAATATAAATAAAGGAAAAAAAACATGAAATAGAAAAGAAATTAACTACTTTTCATCTAAATCATAAAGAAATTAACTACTTGTCATCTAAATCATGATGTTCAAGTTTGTTAACTTCATACAAATCTTATTATTGTGACAAAAAAAATCATCCTTTAATACTTCATGTAGAATGTTGCTTCACGTCCACATGATATACTTTCCACCCTATTCTTGCTAGTAAGGCCAAAATCAACACAACAGTTTCAATTCTAGCAATAGGAGCAAATGCATCTTTGAAACCAACACAATGTTATTATGCATACCCGTTTATTACCAACCTATATTTGGTTACTTCCTTTATTGTATATTGTTTTAGCTTATAAACCTATTTCAACCCTATGTGTATTGTATATGGTGGGTGATTGACAAAAGTCCATGTTTGGTTTCATCCTATAGCCTGAATTTGTTCACTCATAGTTAATCTTTAAACTCTTTTAACAACAAGATAATGGCTCTCCCACTTAAGCAAGTAACAACTCAAGATCAACATTGTCTATCCGCATGTTTGTTCCTAACTGAATCATATGATCAAGAACAAAATCCCTAGTTTTGATGGCAATACAAATATTTTTTCTGACCAACTTAACCCTTACCATTCTAGGTTGTTATTGCATTTTAGACTTTAGCTTAGGCTTAACTTTAACTAATAGTAGCATCATCATTATTACTATTATTACTCTTATGACATGGATCATAATCACTACTGTTGTTTTAATAAGCATGGGTTGATCTTCATCACCTTGAGACCCATTATCTTCATCATTTTAACTAGTTGCAACCTTTCATTTCACATATAAAAATTTACCTTTCATTCACTTGAAACTAGACCTGACAATTTAAGCCCAGTTGTTTAATTTTGGGCTGACATGGGCACTAATAATAAAGCAATGGGTTGATTTGGATGAAGTTTTATTTCTAAAGGGTTAAACTGGGTAAGTTTAAAACTTAAAAAAAGAAAGATATAGGTTAGGATGGGTTGCACCTTAAAACACAACGAGTCAGGATGGGTTATGCCTAAAAAACCCAACATATCCTTGTCAACATCTATTCACAACTTACTCCATCAATTCTCTCCCATTGATAGTCATCGGACTCCATTTTGCTACAAGGATAATGGTAGGAGTTTGTTTTCATGCTTCTAATTTTGGTTTGTCGTTGGTTCTCAAATTAAAAAAAGGTTTCAAAGTACTTTGAAGTTAGAACAATTTCATGCGAGCTCCACACATCTCCGAACGAATCCATCACGTTCTTGAAAGCTTCGAAGATTTCCCGAAACATGACGAAATCTTACAAAATCTTGTCGGCGATCTCACATCTCGAAACCTTACAATCACCGGTGAAGCATTTCCCAAATCGGCGGATCTTCAGCGAGCTTCGAAACTCGACAATCGCCGGCAAGCTAGCTTCGAAATTGACTGTCTCTCTTTTTGGAAAAACAAGTTAAAGTAAACAATCTGAAATTTGTAATACACCAATTTAACAATCAACAATCTTTTGAACAAAAGATTACCTTTTCCTTTCTGTTCTTGCAAACCAAATGAAGAACACAAGCAATCAATCAAACCAGAGATTAATACTTGGATAATATCTCAGAATCGTGTTGGACACTATCAGATTAAACCATTTGACCGCAACTATCAATGTTTAATCGGATTGTAAACTGAGATTTTTACTTAGAGAATGAAATTGGTTGTTTTAGGAGAGAGAGAAAGAAACTGTACGTATGTTGCTTTGTATATCTGTATGCTTTGATCTGACTTTTAATATATATATATATATATTATATATATATATATATATATATATATATATATAATATATATATAATATATATGTGGATGTAATCATGTCCACGTTGCCATCAACCAAATCCACAAAATTGGCTTTATTATTTAGAAATTCATTTAAATAATAACACACATATATATATATAATTAATTATATTAGAGTAAAACGAGCCCGCACTCCTACGTCACCTAACTCGTTTAATCACTAATATAATTAATCAGATCAACAAGTTAACCCAATAATACTAAAATTGTTGATAACACTAAAATTATCAACATTCCTCCCCCATTTTAGTGATATCCATGATTAACTTAAATATCTCTCTCAAAACACAAACTTATGCATAAATGAAAATATCCTGTAGATTGAATTTTCATCTTAGTACATCACATTCAAATATTAGAATATCAGGGTGTCACTATGGATTGAACCCTTGCTATCCATATAAATAACTAAAGTGAGTATGCACATAAATTTACAAATTCAAATTCTCACTTGACACAATATTTTACTAGCCTGTGTCCTAATCCTTCAAAGAATATATCAAAGCCAAGTCCAAGCTTCTTGAAGCGGCTAAACTTCATATTCTTATAGGTAGTTCTTTAAATCTTGCACCTGCAAATGCAATTTGTCAAAGAACCATTAAGAAGATATACTTCAACCTACTTTATCTTGCAGTCCGAACACAAACCTTGGGATGACTTGTTGATGTGTTCCAATTTCTACATGACAAGCTTTCCACATTGAATTCAGCATCTAACATTGTATTAGATGGGAATTGGGTGTCTTAACATAAGAAATTTTAAATGGACTTTAAACCCATCCCTATAGCTGATCTTTTCACGAGATCTCTCCCTAACCCTTTTGTTAGATGATCAGCCAAATTAAATTCAGATCTTACAAATTCAATAGATATCAAATCATTCATGATTAATTCTCTAATCATGCTATGTCTAACACCTAAGTGTCTAGACTTCCCATTATACACTTGACTATATGCTTTAGCCAAAGTAACTGCACTATCACACCTGATAGAGATAGATGATATCGGTTTTGGCCATAATGGAATCTCAAATATCAGATTTCTTAGCCATTCAGCTTCTTTACCAGCTGCGGCTAAAGCGACAAATTCAAATTCCATAGTCGAATTAGTTATGCAAGTTTGTTTCTTTGATGCCCAAGCAATAGCACCACCACCAAGTAGGAATACCCACCCACTTGTGGAAAATGATCTTCCATATTTGTAATCCAACTTGCATCAGAGTACCCTTCTAAAACTGAAGGAAAACCTGAATAACACAAACCATAATTATGGTTCCTTTCAGGTACTTAAACAATCTATTCACAGCTTGCCAATGATGTGTGCTAGGATTACTAGTAAACCTACTTAGTTTTCCTACAGCATAAGCTATATCAGGCCTTGTACTTATCATAACATACATAAAACATCCAATAGCTTTTGAATATTTCAATTGTGAAATAGAATCACCTTGATTAGGCATGAGCTTGATATTAGGATCTATCGGAGTACTAACTGGAGAACAATCAAAGTAATTGAATTTCTTCAATACTTTTTCAATGTAATGAGATTGTGTCATAAATATTCCATTGTTGTTCCGTTTTATTCTAACTCCTAGAATAACATCCGCCTCCCCCAGATCTTTCATATCAAAATTAAAAGACAATAATTTCTTTATCTTATCAATCTAATCTAGGTCAGTACCAAAGATCAACATATCATCCACATATAGACAAATAATTACCCCTTTGCCAGAGGAGTCAAATTTGCTATACACACACTTATCTGCTTGGTTCAAAGAAACCCATTAGATAAGATAACCTCATCAAATTTTGATGCCATTGTTTAGGGGCTTGTTTTAAACCATATAGTGATTTGAGAAGTTTACATACTTTATGTTCTTGGCAGGTAAAACAAAACCTCAGGTTGTTTCATGTACACCTCCTCCTCTAGTTCACCATTCAAGAAAGTTGTTTTCACATCCATCTAATGAATTATTAATTTATGAATTGAAGCTAAGGAAATTAATAATCTCATAGTGGAGATCCTAGCAACAGGAGCATATGTGTCAAAGAAATCAATTCCTTCCTTTTGTTTAAAGCCTTGGATAACCAATCTGGCCTTAAATTTGTCTATACTACCATCAACTTTCATTTTCCTTTTAAAAATCCATTTACAACCTAAAGGCTTACACCCAGGTGGTAAATCAGTCAATCTCCATGTATTATTTTGCATTATAGAATCCATCTCATCTTGAATTGCCTCTTTCCAGAAAGCAACATCTCAAGATGCCATTGCTTCATTGTAAGTCTTTGGATCCTCTTCAATATTAAAGCAATATTGATACTGACATTCAATATTACTCCTGGACCCTTCAACCAAGTAAAGATGAAAGTCAGAGCCAAAGGACTTAGCCTTTCTTGTTCTTGTGCCTTTCCTAGGTTCAGAAGGAATAGACGCACTATCAACATTAATGGATGCTTTAATAGAATTAACTATATTCTTAATAGGATCTAAAATCTTAGTTTGAGCATGATGAATGATATCCTTTGGATTAGGCATAGAAGTGAATCTTTCTTCATCAAAGATAGCATCCCTTGATTCTATGACAGTGTTTACAGACACTGAGTCATTAGGTTCTATAACATAGAATCTATAGGCTTTTGAATTTTCAGCATAGCCTATGAATATACAGTCTATTCCTTTCTCACCTAAGTTCTTTCGTTTAGGTTCAGTAAGACGAACAATAGCTCTACGTCCCCAAACTTTTAAATAGTTTAAATTAGGAGGCTTCTTTTTCCATAACTCATAAGGAGTTGTTTTGTTCCTTTTGTTGGGAGTTCTATTTAATAAATAACATGCAGTTAGCATAGCTTCTCCCCAGAATCCATCACTCAGACCGAATATGATAACAGAGAATTGACCATTTCTTTTAATGATCTATTTTTCCTTTCAGCAACACCATTTTGCTGTGGTGTATAAGGAGCTGTAGTTTGATGTATTATTCTAGTGGACTGGAAGAACACTGGATCATAATACTCCCCTCCCCGATCAGTTCGAAGAGTTTTAATTTGATCGCCATGAAACAACTCAACTTCTTGTTTATAAACCTTAAATTTGTCAAGTGCTTCATCTTTAGTGTGAACAAGATATACATAACAGTATCATGTTGCATCATCTATGTAAGTGACTACATACTTCTTATTACCAAAAGATGGTGTGCTATGAAAATCACATAAATCGGAATGAATGAGTTCTAATACCTTGGATTCCCTCTTGATCTCCTTAAATGGTTTTCTAATAATCTTAGTTAACTTACAAGTGTGACAATTATTATCATGCATATCAAAGGCAGGTATCAAACTCATTTTGACATATCTTTCATTCTGAAGAAATTAACATGACCTAATCTAGCATGCCATAACTTAGAAATATAATCTACCTTACTAGATGAAGAGGAAGCAATACATACAGATTCATTAGTGAATGGAACATGAATATTAAGTTTAAACATACCATTAGATAAATACCCAAATCCAACAAAGGTTCCATGTTTAGATAAGATAAACTTATCTGACTCGATGACCTGTTTATAACCACAACTGTTCAACATAATTCCAGACAAGAGATTCTTTCGAATCCCGGGTACATACAATACATTATACAGTATTAATTGTTTTCCAGAAGTAAATACAAGTTTGACATTTCCAATCCCTTTGATAGGCTCAGTTGCCACGTTTCCCATTCTCAGCACGGATCCATCTTCAACTGTTTTAAGATCCTCGATCCACCTTATATCCTTGCACATGTGACTTGTAGCACCTGAGTCTACCCACCACGCAATTTCATCATCCTGGACATAGAATGATTCAGAAATCAAGGAAACATAATTCTTAACAGAATTAAAAACTGCGACAGGACACAAACCTGGTTTTCCATTTGGGTCTTTTGACCCGCTAGGACCGGCTATATTAGCCTTACTTCCACCTAACATTTTCACCCGACAGTCTTTCTTGAAATGTCCCGGTTTTCCACATCTCCAACAAGTAGGTTTTGCCTTCTTATTAGGATGTTTTTCATCACTTCTAAACTTGCGTTTATCACCCGTTGACTTGTTGAACCTTTTGAATTTCCCATCATCTTCAACATTATTAACCGAGGACGATACTGGGTTTTTACCCTTGGTTTTATCCAATTCTTGAGCCCGAAGTGATTCTTCAATACGGATATGACTACCCAATTGAACCAAAGTCAAGTCCTCCTTTTGATGTTTTAGAGTATGTTAAAATCCTTCCACAAAGGTGGAAACTTGTCGATTATACTCGACACAGAGATTGACTCATCCATATGCATATCATGTTATGCATATTGACCCAAGATATGAAGCAGTTCATTATATTGTTCCATTACTGGCCTAGAATCTGTCATTTTGTAATTATTGAAATTACTTACTAGAAATTTCTTGCTTGACGCATCCTCGGCCATGTATTTTGCTTCGAGTGAATCCCAGAGGTCTTTGGCAGATTCTGCATTCTGATATACATTGAATAGTGAATCAGTCATCCCATTGAGTATGTGGCCTCTGCAGATATAATCATCATTTTCCCACTTGAGTCTCCTTCGTTGTTGATCCAAAGTTTCATCTTCCACTATGTCTGGTATCGGCATAGAGAGTACATACGCAACCTTCAATGTTGTCAACAAGAAATGCATCTTCTTTTTCCATCGCCTAAAGTCTTGACCCTCAAACTTTTCCAATTTTGCAAATTTACTAGACATGTCACGAACAGATTCTCCACTTCCCATATTTAAATCAAATTGCCTTTTCTCAACACAAAATAATATTCCAATTAGATGTTCTTAATGAACACACAACCGACTCAATCGACTGTCAAACAAATTAAACACAATCGAGTATATTGAGTCCCAATTTCCAGATTACAAATAATCCAAACTTCAGATTGCAAACAATCCCCAAATTTTAGATTATATATATAGAAAGAACCCAAAATTTCAGATTATACAAACCCAAAATTTCAGATTATACAAACCCAAAATTTCAGATTATACAAATCCAAAATTTCAGAGTATAAACAATGAAATGGTTTAATCTTTTTGGAAAAACAAGTTAAAGTAAACAATCTGAAATTTGTAATACACCAATTTAACAATCAATAATCTTTTGAACAAAAGATTATCTTTTCCTTTCTGTTCTTGCAAACCAATGAAGAACACAAGCAATCAATCAAACCAGAGATTAATACTTGGATAATATCTCAGAATCGTGTTGGACACTATCAGATTAAACCATTTGACCGCAACTATCAATGTTTAATCGGATTGTAAACTGAGATTTTTACTTAGAGAATGAAATTGTTTGTTTTAGGCGAGAGAGAAAGAAGCTGTACGTATGTTTCTTTGTATATCTGTATGCTTTGATCTGACTTTTAATATATATATATATATATATATATATGTGGATGTAATCATGTCCACGTTGCCATCAACCAAATCCACAAAATTGGCTTTATTATTTAGAAATTCATTTAAATAATAACACACACACACACACACACACACACACACACACACACATATATATATATATATATATATATATATATAATTATATTAGAGTAAAACGAGCCCGCACTCTTACGTCACCTAACTCGTTTAATCACTAATATAATTAATCAGATCAACAAGTTAACCCAATAACACTAAAATTGTTGATAACACTAAAATTATCAACATCTCTCACCCCTCAAAACTCCTTCACTCAGGAGACACAATATGTAATCGTATGATGTTTTAGTGCATGCCAAAGTGTGATGCTAGTCAGACGTATTGAATACATAAGTTTTGATATGATTAATCGAGAGATTCATTGAATTATAAGAATATGTGTGTTTGCTTATATTGATAAGCCATTTCAAAACCATTTTCTAATTGTGTTCCGATAGTTGTAGGATGAATTTTGTTCATCCAGATTCTTGTTAATTAAGAACTTGAAGTTTGTTGATAATATTTTTGGTTTGTTAGGTTGTACTTTTACTTGTTAAATGAAGAACTAAGAGTTTAGTGGTTTTGAGTTTTGAAATTCAAAGAATTATAAATTTATAATACTTATGTTGAGCATTTTGTAAATTTTTGACCCGACCCATACTGACCCGAACCCGTCCTAACTCGTTTCTTACCAGAACCCGTTCTGACCTGAACCCACGCTGACTCGAACCCACGCGGACTTGAACCCATTCTGACCCGACACCCAACCCGCTTTGCCCATTTTGCCAGGTATACTTGAAACCTTTATTTCTTGGAAGTAGGTTGACCATCCGACACTCTTTCTCTTCAAATTAGAAATTTCCAATAACAACTTTTATCCTATTATTAGTGTTATAATGTCGTGTGCATTAGACCATGTTTCAATACCCAAATACACCATTAGAACACTCTTATCTTCAAGTCTTATTAAATGTGGTTGTATTGTTTTCACATCTTTGACACATCTAAGAACTCTAACATGTTGCAGATATGGTTTCCTACCATTGAATGTAAGGCCCTGATCCCAGGAACCCTTACACTTGGTTAATCATAGCATAAAATCATTTTAATAACCAAAACATTATAGCAGATTAAACAGACATTCATTTGAAACTTGTAAATCATATTTTACTCATACATTTGTCTTTCAAATAGAATAAAACATAGTACTTTGTCTTAAATTAAAATCAAAGATTTCATAAACAAGGTTGCCACCATTGCCATCCAAGTAGCTTCCCACCTTGTGCCATCCTCAACAACATCATATACCTGCCAACTATCATACATAAAAGTCAGCTTTGCTTAGTGAGTTTTAGTTTTAGTTAATATAAGAAAATATAATAGCCTTCACATAATGACCATACATACATCATAATGCTAACATTTTGTGTCATAATAAGCATGTTCGTTATCTTTCATTCTTTCGTTATCTTTCATTCTTTCGTTATCTTTCACTTTATCATAAACGATATTGCATAAAGCAAGAGCTCCTTGTTGATCGATAACGAATGTCGATCCCTGTCGTACACATGAAAACGGTAGCTAACCCCCGGCAGTTGATCCACACTGCAAGGCGCATAACCCGCTCATGAATACGAATCCATCATCATACATCAGACTCATATAAGTTAGGTCTATCATAGTGCTTGCAAGACTTTTCATCATCAAAAGGGCCCGGGGTAACATTCTTTAAGTTCCACTTCTCATTAATATTATCTTCCACTTTAATATATAATACTTAACTTATTAAGTACATAGCATACCAAGTACAAGTGATCATAGAACATATCCGACCCTCCGCGGGACAATGGGGTCCTAGGGATAGCAGCCCCTAGTGGGGTCCAAGGTACAACGCTCCTGGCTGGGGCCGGGCTGCCAGGTATGCATAATAGCCTTAAAACATAGAAAAACTTATAAATAAGGGGATCTAGAACTCACCTGGATACCATGAGTAGCTTCTAAACTAACCTTTCTAATCTAGGATCACACTACACAGTCTACAGATAAGTTAACACTCGAAGGGATTAATTTCTGCCTAAATTCGTTGCAAATTTCGTTGCCAAATAAGTAGATTCGCTGCCAACTTCATATGGTAGTTTCGCCCAACTTTCGTTGGAATTCCATGGCTGTGAAATTACCTGCGAAACAGTTTTGCAGTTCGAACACCCAATTTCGCTGGATGCTTAGACAATTTCGTAGAACGCATAAAAATTACGAACCAGTCAGTTTATCATCCATGAGGTTATATCTAAGCTTTTTACATGATTTCATACATAAAAATGTGACTTTTTGAGGCTGATTCTTACCTGGATTTCTTGCTTCTTTCTTGTGGTTTGATGCTCAATCACCCGAATCTTCAATCTCTTAACCTTTGAAGCTCCAAATCTTGAGTTTTCTTCATTTCTCTCTCTACTTTCTCTCTCTATAAATTGGTGGCTAGGGTTGCAAATGAGGAAGATGGTGGCTGATTAGGTGGGTTAAAGGGCTGATTATGGACCATCAATCACTTAAGTTTTCCATAAGCCTAATTTAGCCCATAACCCATTTCCTTCGTTTGTTTTTATTAAAGATATCTTATGAATCCTATGTTGTGACCTTTACATCTTCATCGATAGCCTTCTATTAGGTTCATACATCTATAAGAACTCACCCTTCATTTTGACTTCACAATCTCCCTCTGTTTTTTGACCCAAACTAAGGATATTACTTTTTAATATGGAATGAAATAGACATTAATAAACACCCATTGTACCCTTTTTTTACATTTAACACAAGTAAACCTCTTCGATCAATTCCTAAGGTAAACCTATCTCCAAATCAAACTTTACCCCCTTTGTTCTATCAAGTATAAAGAATGCCAAGTGGTTTCTGTTGGATCAAAAAGAAGGTTGGTACAACCGAAACCAAACACTTAGCATTTTGGTACAACTTACAAAGGACTTTCGAAGCTAAGGATGGAACTTCCGAAAGATATGGAGTTCTTTGAAGATAAAGAGTAAGATAAACTTCCGAAGGAAATGCTCCAACTTTCGAAGACAAAGTCTTCTCTTCTGAAGTTCAAGAATTAGAAGAAATAAAAGACAATGACTTTCAAAGCAGAAGTCCCCAAGCCACGAAAGATGCAGCCTCTTTCGAAGTATAAAAGGCTTCGGAAGAACTTGTTCTTTCGAAGCTATTTAACCTTCGGAAGATGCTGCTAATGAACTAGTGGACATAAGTATGGTCTCTAACACTCCGCTACAGACCTCTGATACTATATGGCGTTTTCCCAAAGGCCCATGTACTTGACCATATTTTATTCCACTGTTCACCTTTTTATGTTAGTACAAGTTACCAACTTTAGTTGGTGACAAAAGGTAAGTCATTTACATGTCATGCCTACCATATCTTAGATAAGAAATTAGCTAAGATACCTTAAATTATAGCTTTGTAGTATTATTTGCTTTAGTTAGAGGATTCCAGCTGGTATCAAAGTATATACGGCTGTAGATAGTAGTGTATATAGTTTCTCATTGTAACTCTTGTAGTAAGCTTATAAGAGTCTTGTAAACTTTGAGTTGAAAAATAATATATACAAGTATCTTGAAATTATTCTATTGTGTTACTTAGTATATTATAATTAACTCTTAGAAGATCTCTGCTTCTTGAGTGTTGGTTAGTGAGTTTGAGAGAAAATACTTGTGTTGAATATCCAGAACCGATCTTGCAATTGGTATCGGAAGTTAAGGCGAGGAAGGGTCAAAAGAACAAAAGAGTCTCCTCAAAACCTTCCGAGAAAAAGGTTGCTTCGGAAGAGAAGGTTGTGAACTCTTCTTCCGAAAAAAGCTTCGGAAGAAGGTCAGGCTGCTCAAGCTTCAACAAGCTCATCTAAACTGACCAACCATGGGATGGAATGGAAGATCAGACAAGATGCTGCAATCACACCTTCCTCTTCAAAAACATCAATTGAACCCTGAACTATTCATTTTGGTTCAATTATGTCATCATCAATGGAAGAACACAAGACCAGCAAGGCTTAGGTTTCTAATCAAAACTAACTTTTCACCTAATGTGCAGGGACATTCACAAGACAAGAACAACAATGTCTGGATAGTGGACACTAGATGCTCCAGGCATATGACCAGGAACAGATCTCTACTTCTACAATTTCAACATTTTGATGGAGGTCCTGTTCAATTTGGAGGTGAGACCGGAGGATACATTTCAGGCAGAGGAAGTGTATCCAATGGCTTGTTAAGAGTAGACAAAGTAAACTTTGTCAAGCAGATTGAACACAATCTCCTAAGTGTTTCTCAATTTTGTGATCAAAAGCATCAAATGCTTATCACAAATTATTAGTGCATCATCCTCAAGCCTAGGATGAAAATTCTTCAAGAATTAGTGGTTCTTAGATCTCCTAGAAAAGGGGATATGTACAAGCTGGATATGAACATTGCTTCCCCATTGGGTGAAGTATCAAGCTTTCTTTCCAAAGCTGATGGTGATGAGTCTGGCTTATGGCATAAACGTATGTGTCTTGTAAATTTTAAGACCATGAACAAATTGGTTAAAAATAACTTGGTACATGGCTTGCCCAAAAATGAATCTTTTTGTAGAGATAACTATTTGGCTTGCCTGAAAGGAAAGTAACATAGAGTCTCTCACAAATCCAAAGAGGCTAACTCTATCACAACCCCATTAAAATTATTGCACATGGATTTATTTGGTCCAACAAGCATAATGAGCATTGGAAGGAAATCATATGCCTTGTGATGGTTGATGATTTTACAAGATATACATGGGTATTCTTTTTAAGAACTAAAGATGAAACTGCTAAAACTTTAAAGTCTTTTATTCTTAAAATTTAAAATCAAAGTGATCATAAGGTAAAAATAATTAGGAGTGATCAAGGGACTGAGTTTAAGAATCAAGTTCTTGACTCATTCTATAACTCAAAAGTGATTACCAGACAATACAGTGCTCCTAGAAATCTTCAACAAAATGGTCTTGCTGAGAGGAGGAACAGGGCACTGATTGAGGCTGCTAGGACCATGTTAGTTGATTCAAAGTTGCCTCTAACATTCTAGGCAGAGGCAGTCAGCACTACATGCTATGTGCAGAACATGGTCCTCATGGTCAAGCCACATGGAAAGACCCCTTATGAGCTATGGGACAAGAGGCCACCGTTCATTAGCTTTCTAAGGTCCTTTGGCAGCAGGTGTACCATACTTAACACAAAGGACAACTTGTAAAAATTTGCTGAGAAGTCGGATGATGCAATCTTTGTTAGATATTCCTCCACCTCTATTGCTTATAGAGTGTATAACATCAAAACTCAACAATTTGAGGAATCATCCAACATTTTTGTTAATGAGCACACTCTTTGTGTTAGGGGAAATGACCCTGATCATATTTTTTATTTAGAATTGTTTCCAAACTATTCTAAACCATCTTGTGAGAATGTTTCAACTAGAACATGTACTCAAAGTGATTCTGATGAAGACTAACTATTTGAGTTACCCAGACCTCTTCCAAGTTCTCCAAGAATCTTTGAACCCCAAGCTCCCATCATTGATAGATCCGATAGCATGACCATTTCTGGAACCAGTGGAGCTTTAACAAGTTATCAACAAAGTGAGTCTAATAACTCATCAGCTGATAACATACAACACCAAGCTGATGGAAGTAGTATTCTGAAGGAACAGGCAACTGTTAGTACTACTTCACAGTCAACTGCTGCTAATGATGTTTCTCTTTCATTCAATCGGTCCTCATTGAATGACATTGAAACAACAGCTGGACCAAGTGTTTATGTTCCTGAGAAAAATATGTCCAACTTGGATCTATCTTTGCAACTGGAAGTGATTTCTAAACTAAGGATTCACAACACTCATCCAGTTGAGAACATCATAGGAGAAGTCTTTGATGGTGTGAGAACAAGAGGACAAATTCATTATGGGAATGTCTGCTTGTACTCATGCTTCTTGTCTCAGATGGAACCCAAGAAAGTAGAAGAAGCTTTAAAGGATAGTAGCTGGGTTGAGTCTATGCAAGAAGAGTTGATTAAATTCAAGAGACAAAAGGTTTGGAATCTTTGCCCGTTACCATCTGGTCAAGTACCTATAGGCACCAAATGGGTTTTCAGAAACAAGAGATATGATAGAGGATTAATCATCAAGAACAAAGCTATATTAGTTGTTCAAGGATACACCCAAGAGGAAGGAATTGATTATACTGATGTCTTTGCACCTGTTGCAAGACTTGAGGCAGTTAGAATTTTCCTTGCTTATGCTACATCCAAGAACTTCACTGTCTATCAACTTGATGTCAAGTGTGCATAAATGGAAATATAGACAGTGAGGTCTATGTGTGCCAACCTCTAGGATTTGAAGACCCACAACATCCAACTATGTGTGAAAATTGGATAAAGCTCTTTATGGGCTGCACTAGGCACCTAGGCTGTGGTATGAGACTTTGTCTTAGTTTCTCCTGAAGAATGGTTACACTAGAGGAGCCATTGACAAGACTCTCTTTTGTTAAGAAGTTTGAGAAAGACATTTTGCTTGTTCAGGTCTATGTTGATAATATCATATTTGGTTCTTCAAATGACCAAATGTGTAAAGACTTTGAGAGCATCATGAAAAAGAAGTTTGAGATGAGTTCTATGGGAAAAATGGACTTTTTCCTTGGAATTCAGGTGAAGCAGATGAAGGAAGAGTTCTTTATCATCAATCTAAGTATGTATCTAATATCTTAGAAAGATTTGATATGAAAGATTGTAAGCCAGCCAAGACACCCATACCCAGAAACCATGACTTTTGTCCTAACTCTGAGGGGGAGGATATTGATCAACATCAGTATAGGGCAATCATCGATTCTCTGATGTATCTCACCACAAGTAGACCTAATATCATGTTTGCTACTTGCATTTGTGCAAGATATCATGTTGCTCCAAAGGTATCTCACCTAGTTGCTACCAAGAGAATTCTTAGATACCTCAAAGGAGCACCAAAGCTTGGTCTCTGGTATACTAGAAACTCCAACTTTAATCTCTATGGCTACTTAGATAGTAACTATGGTGTCACACCCTCAAAATCCACTTGCGGAGTTTTATCGCGAGACGTGTGAACAAACCAGGATCACAGTCAATAGTTACTCAGAACAACTCTATATGCCATAATTTAAATAAAATCAACCAAGGTACAAACTTTAAACAGTGCGGAAGCGTTTTTGAAAACAAGTCAAAGAAATAAAAGTATAACCATGGCAAAACATGTGCCAACCCAAAAGAGTAAACAAACAATCATTAAAATGCTAAAATTTTCTTGAAGACCGAGTCTTAGAATGCAGTGAACCATGCGGTGCTCCTATGGCAAGCAAGCTAATGACCTGAGAATAGCATACTAAAATGTCAACACAATGGTTGGTGAGTCACAAGATAATCAAACATAAACAGTTTAGTAACAGAGATATAAAAGTAGCGCATTGTAACAGATAGCTAGTCCATTAACAATAAATATTATTTCATAGTGATTTCGCAATTGAAGCTGACTGTGTTACGTTGTTGCCTCCTGCCATGAATTAACAGGTCGTGACAATGTTCATTAGGACAACTTGCACCCGGTTGAACTCGGGTCACACAGGTAGGGCTCGTCAGACCCAGTAGTACTACCCAAATTTCCCCGCTATTCAATATTAACAATTTGAAAGTGTGAGGACTTTTCCATGATATCAACACTATATAATATTGTACACAACTTGAATATATAAAGCGTTCGTGATTTACCAGTATGCTATCTCCCCCAAAAGAGATTAAATAAAAAGTGGGGCATGAACTCACCTGATATGCGTATAGATACTTAGAGTTTGACTTGTCAAACAGAATAGACAGACAACCTTCAGAGGTTATCTAGATCATATAAGTATATGAGTACGTGTAATTAAAGAATATGTGAAATCCTAAGTACACTACAACCAAGGACTCAAGATTTCAAACAAAACAAACATGTTTGACCTAGTTGACCCGTTTGACCCGTTGGTGACTTTATGTGTTGTAAACCATTCAAGTAATCATACACATATATCATACATAGTTAACATTCAAATAGATCATATGTATGCTATATCATCCAGGTACAACACTTAGATCATCACACAACCAAGTATCATACAAGTCATGCGAATCTAGAACATTAACATAACCACTAGTTATGACACAACTAACATGACACACAAGATCAAACCACTCACCACATGCCATGTGAAGCCACTCACGACTTCACATCCTAAACCCTGCCAATCCTACTAAGTAGGGGCCTCAGATTCGCACGCGTGTATGATGATCATAATCACATTCATTAGCCATGTACATTGCATTCAACAACATCACAACAATCAATTTCCAGTCCCAAACATGATGTCCTAACTACTGATCAATATCAACATCATACATGATCATAAATGTCCAAATATCATTCATGATTACCCTGGCATCTCATACAACCAAATTACCATGTTCTACCACATTAGAATTATCCATGATCATACTAACATGCTCCTAACATCCCAAACATGTTCAAACTACCATTTTTCAAACTTAATGCAAATAAAGTTTCACTTTTGGGAAAGTACATCCCAACATCTATCAACCACCCAATGTATTCATGAATTCATCATAATTATACCATCTCAAGCTTATAACAATATCTAGACATGATCAACAGTACCTAATCATCATAATCTAACAATCTTCATGAACAAAGTTTCTACTTTTGGCAAGCTATGAACAACAACATCAAATTGAAGATCTCTAGCATTCATAACAACAATCTAGCATCTAATCATCATCATGAACACATCCCTAACATCATATCATCAATAATTCAATATTAAATGTAAAATAAAGTTACTATTCTTAGTAACCTATGAACAATGCATCAAAATCCCAACTTTCTTGCATAATCGACGTTAACTAACATGTATACAATCTAACTAACATGTTAACATCATCAATTGATCAAAACTCAACACCAAGAGCATCAATTTCGCAACTAGGGTTTCGACCACATCAAATTTCATGCAAACAAAACACCAACTAACCTTTAATTCATGAAAAGTAACAAAATTGAGACTTTTAATGTGTTGTATGCCTTCAAATCGACCAAAATCCAATGCTTGATGCTTGTTCTAAGTTCAAATCGCAAGGGAGAGGGTGTGGGATGTGGGGATTAGGGTTTGGGATTTGTTTTGTTTAATTTAATTTACACATTTACCCTTTTAACCCTTGTAATTTATATTTTATAAAAACTTAGCTTTAAACTCTTTGTAAAGTGTTTTTAACTTAATAATATAAAGATATAAACTAATGAAAATCATTATATATCTTATCTTTATAAAAACACAAGACATACGAATAAATAGGCGTGTTTCCGCGTTACGCGATTAATTTTCTAATTAACATTTTAAAAACATGCAAACACATAAACATAACACAATAATCGCATAATCAATTAGATTCTCATTAATTTAACATTATTCATTATTATTATGTCACCAACATTAAACGACAACTAGTGTGTGTTCACGACACGTGTATGCAATACTTAACGGAACTACCGGAGTTTGGTAACGGAAATTTACCGAATGTCACATATGGTGGCTACAAAATTAACAAGAAATCCACATTTGGAGGATGTCAATTTCTTGGTGGTATGATCATCTCATGGCAATGCAAAAAACAATCCTGTGTCTCTCCATCTACTACTGAAGCTGAATACATTGCTGCTGTAAGTTGCTGTGCTCCGCTGCTGTGGATTCAAAACTAGATTCTAGACTATGGATTCAACTTCATGAGCACTGCTATCCACATTGACAACAACAGTGCTATCTCCATCACTGAAAATCCTGTGAAGCACTCTAAGACAAAGCACATTGATATCAGGTACCATTTCATTAGAGATATTAATGAGAAAAACTTGATTAAATTAGTCAAAGTTGACTCAAATGAATAATAGGCTGATTTGTTCACCAAAGCCTTTGATGAACAAAGATTTAAGTATCTCATTACAACTATTAGGATGATAAACATTGACTAATATGTCTCATTTGAAAACCTTTTAACATGTGTCTTGTCTTTTGTCAATTATAATCTAAGCATTGTTACAAAAGTTTTTCTTCACATTTGACCTAGTGTGAGTATTCGCAAAGATAAAATTACCATTGGAAGAACTTTTCATTATCTTCCAAAGGCAATTCTCTCAATTCAAGTTTTATCTTCCAAAGTTTTTTTAGTCTCGGAAGCTTATCTTCAATGCTTTCGAAGCTCAAAAACTTCTTCTTTCAGAAGACAATCTTATTCTCAGAAGTAAATTCATTTACCTTTGGAAATAATTTTGGATTCGGAAGAGAAACACCTTCGGAAATGCTTTTACCTTCGGAAGAAGATTTCTCTCTGTAACGGAAACCGTTGGGCCCCACATAGTAAAAAGTAAAGATTTTATTAATGATGTAGGAATCTTTTGAATGTTTTTACCTTGCCACCACTATCATATCTTACCCAAAACCATCTTTTCACCTTATCCACCCAACACCGTCATTTCACCCATTCAAATAATCCTGACTCCTCACTTCAATCTTCTTACCACTTTTACTACCTAAAGCATTTCCCACTTCAACCTTCTCCATCTTCAAACTTGTTTTCCTCTGTTCTTTCTCACAATGGCACTAAACCTTCACATTGCCAAATTTATCTTCTCCTCCCATCCATCTTACAAACCAAAGACGTCCCAAATGAACCCTTGTTCAATCTCCTCTGATTGAACAAGTTCCCCTTGTTCTACCCAAAAGGCTAGAGTAGAAACATGAGCTCCTACTCAGCCTGACATCCCACCTTCCTTCACTCTTGATCTCAATATGGGCATTGAGTCTCCTCAATCTCAATCCCATGAGCCCGAAGCCCAAACCAAAAGCCCTCAGGATAAGTCTCTATACTCTCCTGAGCAGCCAAATAGAGATAGCCCCACCAAAGGCTCAATGCCATTAGACATTGATCTAAGTCCCGGGTCATTAGGAATAAATGTTATATCCTTCAAAGACCTTTTAACCGGAATTGATAAAGAGCTCATGTCTTTTCACGGCAGTGAAGTTGATCCTCAACACCCATTAAAGGATCAACTGAGCCCAAGGAGACCTCTGATCTCTAGCCCCAATCAGCATATCCAAACTGAGGTGAGTCCCACTGGAGTGGAGGGAACTCATGTAGATTAAGCTGCCACTACTGTAGGTGCCTCAATGGGCCCTCAGGACAGTGGTAACTTTGTTCAGACTGAATCTACGATGACCAAGCATTTTGATGACTCTGAAAGAGGCATCACCATGCATGGGAAACCAGGGTGCCAAGAAACCACTTCTAGTGGTGAGGATGAACATATGAGATATGTTACCTCATCTCCCCATGGTTCTTCTTATGAGGATGAGGGAAGTCTAAAACTCACCATTAAAGACCTACTCACTAAAGTCTCAAACCTTGAATTCAAGGTTAAGACTTTAGAAAGTAGGTCCACCACTCACCAACTTGAGATTGAATATCTCAGGGCTCAACTAGCTAATAACAGATTGAGAGGTCTGTTAGGCATGTACCAATTCAAGTCTCCCTGACTTCTTCCTCTAGCTCATCTAGCTCTCAAGATGATGCTTCCAAAAAGGGGGAGAATGTTCAAAGGCAAACTTCCATGGTGACCAAGAGCTCTATTATCTCAAAGCTCACTTCAAGATATCCCTCCCAATCATCGAATGTCTTCACTGAACCTCCTCCAGTCACCCTCCAAGTGGACCCTAGGATGCTAAAAGATCTAAACAGGATTCTAACCTTGTTTCTCATGGGATCTTCTATGTGGCAACCAGGTCCGGATATCTCCGTGGATTACTTTGGAGCTGAAAAGCTTCAAAGGTTGAATACACCCTCTACCACTTTGGAGGAAGTTGGTCAACCTAAGGTCTACATGGAACTTGAGATTAATTTCGAAGGGGAAATGGAAACTGATGGCCCAACAACCAAGATAGTTGGGATAGAGAGTGTAGTACCACAGACTTCCGAAGCAGAAGTTAAAGCTGCGAAAGAAGAACAACTTTAATCTTCGGAAGCAGAGAAGGAAGCTGCGGAAGGAGTCTTCTCCTTGTCCAATGATCTAATCACCACATATGCAATCCTGGAACTAGCATCTGAGGTGAATAGTGAGGAATTTCTCAAGTTACCCATATCTCAATCACCATCATTACCTTAAGCTCCAGCACCCACTCAACAGCTTGAATCCTCTACATAAGAACCTCCAAGGTCTAAAGCTTCCTAAGATGTCAAAGAAAAAGGAAGCTAGCTGCAGAAGAACTACCAGAGGAAGAAAGGTTCAAAAAACTAAAAAGAAAAGGGAGACTACCTTCTGAGAAACTACTAGCTGCTAGTAGTAAAGCAATCATAGCCAACCAGGAAGTGGTCAATAATAAGAAAAGAGTGGAGATTATTGACAGACTGGTTAATATGGGAGTAGAAGTGAAGATGTGCTCCTCTTACCATTAGAAGAGCTGATTAAGTTAGAAAAGGCAACCATGAAATTAAAAGAACAAAAAGAAATAGCAAGGTTGGCCTTGGAAGAAGAGAACTTGAGGAAGAAGGAGGAAGCCGATCAAAGGCTAAGGAGTGAAAGACTAGCCTTTCCGAACTCAAGAGGATTCTCTCTTGAGGAACTTGCTCCACATAACAATTATACGATCCTGTGGCTGGTGAATAAAGAACAAGATCAAATGGAGAAGGAAAGAAAGAAGGCTTTCAGGGAGAAGATGAAGGAGAGCAAGAAGAAGGAGGAAGATGCTGAACTTGTAGCCTTAAAGAAGTCCGGGGACAAAGCCTAGATGAAAGACTATCTCAAGGCCCATGGATTCTCAGGAAGGCAAGTTGGACCCATGTCCTTAAAGACCCTGTAGCGTATTGTTAGTGAGATCAAAGCTTACATACGCTCAGGAAGAATGAAAGCGATGTACAAAAGAGTACAGGGGATGACTCTCACACCTACCTCATTACCACAACCTCAAGACCTAACCTCTGAACCTATCCCTTTCCCTATTAAAATTGAACCAACCTTTGAGCCTTTCACCCCTGAACCCATAACATCAACCTTACCCTTTTCCTCACCCACTCAATCCAAACAACCACCTAAACTACTCATTCTCAAACCCAAAACCCTGCCAAAAACCCAATCCTCATCAACCATACTAACTCCCAAGTCATTCTCTCATTCATCCAAACCTCTTTTCTTGGAAGAATTTAAGGAGATCAAGAGGAAGCTCATCAACTGCACATCCTTGAGCAATATCTCCTATGAGGAGGAGTCTGTCAACTTGACCTACATTGACAACTCCTCAAGTTCTCTCACAAGAGAGCAATTCATTGATTTCCCTAGAAGAACATTAGACCATGCTTCTAGACTTCTTGGTCTCAACTCTAACTCCTTAAACGATGAAGAGAAGAAGCTAAGAAGAAAGCTGGTGACTCAACTGGATACAAAGAAAGGGGACAAGATTCCTATTCAGCCCCTTGCGCCTAAAGAAAATCATCCAGTGGAGGTTCGATGAAGCATATCACAAATTTGTTGTGGGGAGAGAGAATGGAGAGAGCAATAGGCTGAATGCCTTTTCTCTGTTACACTCTAGCAGATTTGATATTGCTGAGTTAGTAGAGAAACCATTCTCCAATCCCTCTAACTCCAAAACAACTGCTCACATTAGAAATCATCTTAGCAACCTTCATCTTGCTGAGCTAACTACAAAAGTCAAGATTGAAGAGGAGTTGAAGCTGAGAGAGAAGGAAGAAAAGGAAATGTCAACCACCAAAGGCAAAGCCTTTCTACAAATGGTGGAAGGCCTGGAATTGGAACCAATAGTTAGATAGGAGTATGACTATAGCTCCTGACAACTAACTCTCTTTAGAGGGACCCAATAGAGGGTGCATATCATTCAAAGTCACAGACTGGAGCTCCTGTCCACGAATGATTTGTACAAACTTCTTAGCACCACTTCCGGGAAGAACAAACAAACAGATAAGTATTTGCTTTCCATAGTGCTCAAAGTTTTGAGAAGCATGAGCAAGTAAGGTTTTGGTAGCATCAGCCTAGAGGGAGTTTGTTGGATCAAGAAGAAGGTTGGAGCAACCAAAACTAAACACTTAGCAATTTTGGTACAACTTACAAAGGACTTCCGAAGCTAAGGATGGAACTTCCGAAGGATATGGAGTTCTTCCGAAGATAAAGAGTAAGATCAACTTCCTAAGGAAAAGCTCCAACTTCCAAAGACAATGTCTTCTCTTCTGAAGTTCAAGACTTAGAAGAAATAAAAGACAATGACTACCGAAGCAGAAGTCCCCAAGCCACGGAAGAAGCAGCCTCTTCCGAAATATAAAAGGCTTCAAAAGAACTTGTTCTTCCAAAGCCATTTAACCTTCAAAAGATGCTGCTAATGAACCAGTGGATTTAAGTATGGTCTCTGACACTCCGCTGCAGACCCCTGATACTACATGGCGTGTTCCTAAAGGGCCATGTAGTTGACCATACTTTATTCCACTATTCACCTTTTTATGTTAGTACAAGTTACCAACTTTAGTTGGTGACAAAAGGTAAGTCATGGACATGTCATGACTACCATATCTTAGATAAGACATTATCTTAGATATTTTAAACTATAACTTTGTATAATTTGCTTTAGTTAGAGGATTCCAGCTGGTATCGAAGTATATTCGGCTGTAGATAGTAGTATATATATTTTCTCATTGTAACTCTTATAGTAAGCTTGTAAGAGTCTTGTAAACTTTGAGTTGAGAAATAATATATACAAGTATCTTGAAATTATTTTTTATGTTACTTAGTATATTATAATCAACTCTTAGAAGATCTTTGGTTCTTGAGTGTTGGTTAGTGAGTTTGAGAGAAAATACTTGTGTTGAGTATCCAAAACCGATCCTGCACTTTCCTTTTTTATAATTTGAAGCTCCATTATGAAGATCTCATATGTTCTCACCATTGATCAAATCATACTTTAATGGAAAAACCTTTGACTCATTTAGAAACACCATCTTGTTTAGGATTTCCTCACGGATAGTCGTTAACAAGGTTGGTTCTTCTTTAATTATTTGAATCATAATAGCTTTAGGTTCTTTGTTCTTAAATGGGCATATTGAAGCATAACTCCCATACTTGTCATAATTAAACATTTATTATGATTTGTCCTTACCTTGGCAATCCTATCGATTCTTTGTTTCCGTGATTTCACAATCTATTTATATTTCCTTTAAACAGACCAACCCCAACCTTGTGTGGTCTATCAAATTTCCCTGATTCTTGTTTCTTGATTTACTATTCTTCGCTTTGCCAGCCACTCCGTATAAGTAAGCAATAATTTATCATCTTTCCCTTGAGTTTGCTTATATTTCGTAGTTCTTCTTTCTTCAAAATCCTTTGACCTCCCAATCGATTCTTGTAAAAGCATTGTATCAAGATCAAGGAATTGCTTGATCGATTCTACAATATGGATGAACTACTCAGGAACCAAGTCGAGTATTTTATGAACTAGTACCACATTATTTAATGGTTCACCTAGTAAACTTTCTTTAGACAAAAGTGTACTCAATCTACTAGCAAATTTGTCGATACTTTGATCATCCTTCATTTTAAGCGTTTCAAACTCAAATTTTTATAAATTTCCAATCAAGTTTTGTTCATTATATTAACACCTACAAATCTTATTTTCAACGACTCCCAAATATCCTTAGTTGTGTTGAGAATAACGGCCTACAAGATTAATACTCTTGCATTGCCTTGAACAAGAATGCAATGGTTGTGTGATTCTTCTTTGCATCTACCTTTGTGCTTGTTGGTGGTTCAATTACTTTCATTAAACAGTAACATTAAAGATTATATTTCATTTTACAAAGGGTGTTCATTAGATCGAATAACGTAGTATTTGGATTTGGAAATTTCATGATCCAATTTGATATATAATTCGATCTGAATAAGAGGTATCACTATTCGATTTTGAATCTATCTAAATTCAATTCGGATTGGATTTGGCTAAGTTCGAATAATCTAAATTAACCCAAACTTAAGCAAATAATATTTTTTCCAATTTTTTGGTCCTATTTTTAGGCTATTTTTTATTTTTAACATTTTACTAGTTTAAAATCACAATAAAACATATAAAACTAGAAAATACAAATTTGCCTTAAACATAGCGGGTATTTGGATAGAAACTAAAGATTAGTATATTTAGTTTAGAACAATAATTGATTATTGTGTAATTGTTTAGAATAAGAGGACTAGAAAGTATCAAGATTTTTTAGTATTATGCTGAAAATGTAATAGGTAGTTGAATAATGATTATTGAGTTAGAAATATAACTAGAAACTTATTCATTTTAATTAGAATATTCGAATACTCCAAATAAAAAGGTTATGATATACAAGATCCGATTCGAATTACATAAGAAATTAAGATTTGGATGAAGTCCGATCTGAATATCCGAATAAGGATCTGGATCATTTATTTCAGATTCACATAAGGATTTGATTGCAGCTTTTTTGAATTTCAGTTTCTTTGAACACTCGTAAATTTTACAGCCTAAATTGAGTAATTTGTAGTTGTAAGTGTTGGACATTGAAGGAAATCATGATGCTATAACAAATAGTTACAATAGATGGCTGTCACCTCCTTCTTTTGTTTTCACTAATACTATTCCCTGTCTTTGGACTAGGATCAAGTCCTTCCAATCTTGATTTTAGGAATTGTTTATTCTTATGATTCTATCCTTCAAATCGGTGTTAGGATGGACGGCTGCCCCCTCCCTTCGCTATAGGTCCGTTATGCCCAATGCACATAAGGTGTGAGTGAATGTATCACCATAAATTGTATCAAATTTGAGACATATTTTACACCATGCTCTTAAATGACTGTGTATTGAGAATACACGTGTAAGCCCAACAAAATATCTTAATTCTTTTGTTTCTACCGTTGTCCTCAACCAAAGTTTCCAATCATTATCCACTTATTTGTGACTAATAAAAGAAAGTTTCCGATCATTATTAACTTATTTGTGACTAATAAAAGAAAGAAAGAATTATCAAATTAACTAATTTATCAAAAGTAATGATCAAAAGTAATGATCAAAAGTAATGATCAAAACTAATTATCAAAATAATCATTGACCAACAAAAATACGAAAAAGGATCATTGATTTTGACCCTGTGGCGAGGAAAAACCATAAAATCTCACACGTGGATTAATTTTCGCTCTCCCATTTGTATATAGTGAATTAAAAAAAAACTCAAGCGAGGGGTGCATTTATCGAGGCGAGGGATGTGAAATACCCTTGCCGAGTCAGCGAGGGTCCTTCAACCGAGACGAGGGATTTGACCCTCCCCTCGCCCACGTCAGCGGGGATGTGCCACATTAGCGAGAAATCCTCTTTTTCATAAAAATCCTTATTTTTTTTCGTTTTCATAATCACATTCTTGCTTAACATCACTATAAATCTCGTTATCCACAAGAATATTGTTTAAATTATAAATAAACTTTTCAGTGACAAATAACGTAAAAATTTCGTTTTGACCCTTAAAAACAACATTTATAAAAATATAGTAAATTTTTTATCATCAGATATATCAATAAAATGAGTATAGGTAGACATTTTATTGATAATCATATATAACTTTGAGTTCTCAGTTTTGAAGAAATAATAATCTTTAATTCATCAAACGTTATATTACTACATAAACTAAGAACATGTCTAAGACATTTACCTTGTAATTGTAGATATTTTTCAACACCATTTACAAAATGTCATTTATCACCGCTACATAGTATAATATTAACTGACATTTTATAAAGTTTCAGATAAATTTAAGAAGAAGGTTGAGAAGAATGTAAGATTCTTTAAGGGTAAACATGATATTATATAGGGTAAAATAAAATTAATTTAAACTTTTAGATATTTAAAAAACAATTAATAAATTAAAAATCATCGATTTTTTATTTTTTATTTTTTAATTGGGGGGGGGTGTTTTGATAATTATGGGCAAAAGATTCTCATAATCCCTGACTCATAGGGGAATCAGAGACACGTTAGCGAGGTTTCCACGTGAGTGAGAGATTCCCATATATCCTCGCCGGGCACGTTTTTTTGGGCGAGGGATTCCTATAATCCCTCGCCACGTCAGCGAGGAATGACATGGCTAGCTCCAATTGGTTGTTTCTTTTTTAAACATCAAATTTAATATGTTATTTTGATAATTGGTATTGATCAATTGGTTAATTTTGGTAATTGATATTGATCAATCGGTTATTTTGGTAATTTTCTCTAAAAGAAATCCTCAAAATATCTTAAAGTCCGCATATGCCCTTGCGGTTTGCGATATTATTTATTTTATCTACGTTGGTTGTAAATTAATACAGAAACGAGCCAAATCAAATAAGATGTGTGTTTATCTTTTTCATTTAAATTCATTTTCGTACTTTTTAATGTTACATTCCAATAATGTAATTTTTTCATAAATTCTGCATATAACATCGGAATGTATTTATTTTTATCTAACTTTTAATATGATTTTTGTTTACAACTAAGCCGATTTAAGGTTTTAATTTACGGTTATTTTTATTTTTTTCTTGCAACTTTTAAAATATGATTTTTATAAAATTAAATTTTATCACTGTACTATTCTAATTTTATTTAAAGTAAAATTTTTAAACGTTTCATTTTGCCATTGCAACATGCTTATATTTATCAACATTTAGACATGAATTTTGTTCATGATGCCATATTTATATAAAGTTTTGAATATTATCAACGATTCCGTCGCACTGTATGGGTTACGGTGAGTTCATTTTTATATATTGTCACGAAGGATGTTAGGTTTTTGTTTTTCTTATATAAAGTTACATGTATCATCAACACCCTTATGTTTGCGAAAGGATTTTGCCATTAATTTTTTTTCATAGTATTACACTCCCGCCGCAATGCTTGGGTTCTTATACGAGTTAAAATACAAATATAAACTTCTAAATAAAAAAAATATTGAAACCAAATGATAATAGTCTAACATTCAATGCATTGAATAAAAAAACATACAAATTACAAATTAAAATGTAATTAGCAGGATACAATCTACAAGTCCAAAATATAATTAACATGATACAATCTACAAGTCCAAAATTAAAAGAAAGTGTGTGGAGACAACTATAAATTAAACAAATAACTTTAACAGAATAAATAAAATAGCCATCAGGGATAAGGAATCACAAATAGTAATTAAAATATTTGAAATATAAATTTTAGAAGTATATGTACATAAATTTAATCATTTACATAAGAACAAAAGAAATAAGTATATTATATATTGTATGTATATTATGTAAAACTTTATGTATAACTTTAATACGAATATAGAATCGAAACAATGGTGTTGGAGCACTTAAATCCCCGATTTGCTTGAACTTTTCACAAGTGGTCAAGCTATGGGAGGTTACAAATGATCACTCATGATTGTAGACAGTAATTTGAAGCAACAAACATGTATGAATCTCACTGAAAAAAGTGAATAAAACAAAACTTTCCTTCAGATTCAAAGAGCGTTCATCATTAAAAAATTCACACCAAATATATGAAAACTGTGTAGATTGCTAAGATTAGTGTCATTAAGCTTTACCGGAAAAGAATTCATTGAACCCGCAGAAAGAGAGACTTGATTTTCTTTTCTCACATAGATAGGTTTCGCTGGTGATGGAGGTGGGAACCGATGTATGAACGCCCTTTACACATCGGTCCCTGACTTACCCTTGTTCCTTTCGATTATGATTTGCACCACCCCTCCAATTGTAGCTTAAAACAGTTGATGCCTTTCTGTTTACCCGTCGTGACCTGCTAATTTTTTTCATGCGACCCATCCTAACCCGTTAAGACCCATAAGTTTATATATACAACCAATAATAACCCATAGACTTATAAAGAAAAGTCCAAACAAACCCATCATATAGTCTATGAGTTAGTTTTGCCAGGCATACTCATGTTTAAATGCATATCCAAGGATTTCTACAACGATTGACAAAATTAAGTGAGAAGTAAACTGAGCATCACGGTTTGAGATGATCGAGATTCGTACATCATGGCATGAAATTACTTCTTTCAAATAAATTTAAGCTGACTTGTTTATCTTGTTTGTTTCCTTAATTGCAAGAAAATATGTAGATTTTGTTAACTGGTTTATGATTACTCATATCATGTCGCATTCACTAGGGGGTTGTGTAGTTTTTCTCATGTACTTTTAATATCGTCGACGCATAGGCTAACACCTCCTTGCGTTGCATCAAAACACAAATGGATGCATCACAATATACCAAAAAGTAATCAGTTCCTATTGCTAAAGCTACTATTGGTGTGTTGCAAAGCTTATGCTTTACTTGATGGAAAGCTGCCTATTGACTTCCACCCTATCTGTATGTCTTACCTTTATGAGTTATGGTAATAATGGGTTAAGCGATCTTAGAAATTCCCTTATAAAACACCGGCTAAATCCCGCCAAATCGAGAAATCATTGTATCTTAGTTGGCAAATTTGGAACATACAATTCTTTATGGCTTCAAACTTAACAAGGTCCACATGTATTCCCTTATCATTGACTATGTACCCTAAGAATTGGACTTCCCGAATACGTCACATTTTAAGAATTTTGCATACAAGTGTTCCTTCTTGAGGAGTTCTAAGATCAACCATGGATGCTTCTTGTGCCCTTCCTTAGTGTTGGAATAACTCAATATGTCATTGTTAGGGACCGTGTACGTATGGAGTACTAACAGATTCTGCGTTAAACCAGATCAAATAGTGCGGAATCCTATTTGATTGGCGATCCAATCAATGAGAACGATAACCCGATCGATATAATAATGAACTAAACGTTAAGAATGAGTAGAAATCAATCAAGATCGAACTATGAAGTTGGATTGGCTATCTTGGACGCTCTGGACGGCTAGGGTTTATGTATATTCGAAGTATCTCACAAAGTGTTATGTTTTCCACGAATTAAGTGGTATTGATAGGTTTGTAGTTTTCATTCGTACGATTGAACCATTAGCATGGTTCAGTTGTGCGACTGACTCATGCGATTGATTCATACGCATGACTGATGGTTCAGTTGTGCGACTGAGTCAATCTTATGTCTCAATCATACGACTGATCCAGTCTCCTGGTTCAGTCGTGCGACTAGTCCATAAGCATGATATATTCATGCATATGGTTCATAAGTATGGTCCATTAGCATGAATAATCATCCAACTAGGTTGAACACAAATCTCAATCATTATTGACTTAGAATTATGTACAACAACCTCAAACCTTCATAAAAAGTTCATACATATGAGCTATACTTATCACAATAATGATATGAAATAATCAAGGATAATTAAACATCAAAAGCATATTATATTTCATTACATTACACATATGTAATACATGAAAGACTTTTACATTTAAGCACATAAACTAGGAACACATGTATCAACAAACTCCCCCTTGGACCTAGTTTACCCTATTGTCTAACATTCTTCATATGCTCTTGAAACTTCTTGTACTTCTCTTCTCTGGTTACTCCCGCGTGTATCTCAAACACGAAGCAGAGCCGTATAACGTGTTGGAATTAAAGAGCTTGTACTATGTCTTGCATGTCATAGAACAGTGGCCACTTGTATAGAGTGTAGACATCCTCTGTAGACAAGTTGGTATGCCACATTGGGTCAAATACCCTGATAGTCTTTATCTTCCATTCTTTGTTTAGAATTATGATCGTTTCTCCCGTCCTCCAATCATAATACCACCATTTGAAGTGTGGAGTGAAGTCATGAGGCATCTCCCGTAAAGGAATCTTCGACATTGTGTGCGAGGGACTCCACTTCAACACTACCTTTGGTCTTCCAGAGATAGGATCAACATCAGTCTTACGAATAAAACGTTTAGGTTGTTGAGGCTTAAAGTTGACCCATCTGGTGTGGTATTCTTTCTTTAGAGCTGTCTCAAACCATCCCAACCTCTTCCTAGGGTTGGCATACAAAAGATCTAGATTAGCCAATCTATTAAGCTCAAAACTAGGAAGAGTCTTCAGATCATGTGGATATCTGAAATACTCAATCCTTTTCTCTCTCTTTACAACATAAACATTTAAGTCTTCAAAATAAGCCCACTATATGCTTTTTCCAGACACTTTCTAATGTTTCTTGACTCTGTACAGTTTGGTGTAGGCATTCTGCTTTGGAGGTGCGCGCTAGGCTTTCATTTCAGCAAAATACGTGACCCATTTAGCTTTCTTAAGATCAACATTCACATCAAAAGCTTGGGCTTGACTTTTATCTTTCTCCTTTTCTTTCTCCTTTTCTTTCTCCATCTCGTTCAGCTTATCAAAAGTAGCACTACCAAAAGTTTCACCCAAGTTGGGGATAACATTGCCCTCAGGGTCAGTATACTCAAGATAGTGTTCTGCTGTCACATCTTCAATCTTTATTTCATCGGCATCCTGTAGCTCCTCATCACTTAGAACATTGATTTCGGGAGCATCTTTGACTAGCTCATCTAGATTCAGTCTAAACATATTAGCTAGCTACTCATCAGTGAGGTCGTGGATGATCTCTCCTTCCTCAAGAGTGTAGCTCACAGATCGTCTTACAATCCCTTACAAATCAAGAATCATAGTGAGTTGAGTCTTGACTTGCCGTAGGCAGATGACATCATATTCATCTGGCTGTTGAGCTTCATCTGTTTGATTAAACATTCAACACATCACACATAAATCATTAATCAAGACATTGAAACATAAATCATCTTTATTACGTTAATGTAATACACAATTCAAGTACACAAGCTTCAAATATATAACATCTAATCATTACTTTTGCTTTGATTGGGTGTCTCTTTAGTTTAAGGAGCTGAGGCGAGGCTCTTGGATCCTGATTTTGCTTGGTGCGCCTCTCCTTTGCTAATGGATTTGAGGCTGATGCAGCACCATCACCTTCTTGCTCATCATCATCATCATCATGTTCATCATCCTTTTTGCCCTTCCCACTCGGTCCTGCTTCCTCCTCATCATCATCTTCTTCTTCTTCTTCAGATCCATCTTTAGTGAGCTCATCTTCATCATCCTCATCATCACCATCTTTAATCTTAAAGGCTCACCCTTAGATCCCTTCAGCCTTAGCATAATCTTCTTGTTCTTTTTCTCCAGTCCCTTAATCCTTTTCACCGATGCCAACACTAACTCGTTTTGACTCTTTAGTGTATGGTGGGCTCGGCCTAAAGCTCTCACATACTATGCATTCTTCTCACTGAGCTGAGCTATTTGCTTGGCTTGAGCTACATTACCGCCATCAGCTGGTTTATCTGAGTAGCTCTCAGATCATCAATTGCGATCAGCTTTAGCACAATACAATTTAGGCTTGCTAACTGTTCCTCTAACCCGACCGTGGGTAGAGTAGAGCCATGTGTCATTGGGGATTGGGTGGATGTACCGGCTTGTTGAGTGGTGGTTGTGGTGGTGGACGTGGTGAAGATGGGAGGAGGAATGGGAGTGGATAGTGGTGGAGTTGTGTTGGGTAGTGTGGGTGAGGTGGAGGTAGGTGTATAAGTGGTGGAGGTAGTGTCAGTGGCTGTGGGAGTGAGAGAGGGTGTTGGGGTGGTAGTGGTTGTGGTAGTGGTAGTGGCTGTAGTGATTAGGGTGATCCTCTACCTCTTACTCTTTTTGACGTGAGGTTGGGCCATCCTTTTCTTCCTTGAGCCTTTGGCAATAGGAGCTCCCCCTGAGTTGATAGGCTAGTCAAGTGGGATCAGTGACCTTAGGATCATCACCTGTAGTACCAACTAGGCATCTACCAACTGCCTCTTTCCCTTTTTCAGTAGCCACAACCCAGCTTCTGGCTTGCCTGACCAAAGGCTCATCATCCGACTCTTCCTCTTCATCTAGCAGGAAGTCTTGGTGGAAAGCGGCCTTCTCTGATCCACCAGTTGCATCAAAAGTACCAAGTGGAGATGGTGGAGATATAGTGGAAGTGTCAGTGGCCCTTGATTGACTGGGACCAGTATCTCCACCACCTTGACTGTCATCTTGATCTTCATCATCATCGTCATCCTCATCAGTGGGTACCATAATTGGCTCAACATCGGAATCGCTATCATCGTGACGCCACTTCTTGTGAGAAGGCACCACATAGTCTTCATTGGCCAAATGTCCAAACAATCTCTTGACCGGGGGCTTCACCTGCTTCCCCCGGTACACCTTCATTCTTCCCAAAGTCATGTCAATTATCACCTCTAGAATAACATCATCATCTTTCTCTTTTGGCAGCATAGGAAGCTTCTCATCTAAGATCATCTGTAAGAACCGTGGATACATGTAGAAGCCTTCCTTGCATTTGGCTTTAATGTTCTCGATCATGTAGGAGAACAACATGCGAGAGAAACTAAACGGGTGGTTCAGTACCAGTGCAACATATGCATTCAAGATTTGGTCTGACATTTCATAAAATCCTCCCTGCCTTGAAGCTATGCACTTTATGATAACATGAGCCAAGTACTTGAACTGGGGGCACATGTTGCTCTTGTTGTGCACACCTGCATTGATGTCCCCAGCGTGAACTCAGAGGCGTTCCATGAAATAGCATGGAGCAGAGATGCCCTTGTATATCGGTATGGTGTGCATGGAGCATAGATGGCCTTGTAGATCCTCGATCTACATAGGAAGGCAATAATCCCTGTGAACTTAGAGGCATTCCATGAAGTAGCATCGAGATGAGCACAAATGTTGTGCTTGGTGCTCATTGTCCATTTATCAGCCATATTGCTGCAACACAAGGAACATATACATTAGATTTATGCATAAGAGATGACAGTTGGAACTTAAACTGTTTTGATCAAACTGGTTCAGTCGTGCGATTAAACCATGCGACTGAGTTCAGTCGTGCGATTGAACCTGCGACTGAGTTCAGTCATGCGATTGAGCCTGCAAATGAACTTAGTCGTATCTTACACCATGCGGTTGAGTCAGTCGTGCGACTGAGTCACCGATTGATTCACTCGTGCGATTGAATCATGTGCCTGGCTCAATCGTGTGACTGAAGTTCATCAGCATGTCCATTCGCATCTTTCACTGTTGAACACCATAGATTTGAATCTTTGCCAAAACTTTATATTAGACTTCGCGTTTAGACTCAATAGATTCACAGGGACTCGAAATAGCACTTAATGTTCTTTAAATCAACTCTTATGTCCATTTAGTGGTCGATTTTAGGGTATTGTCCCGGTTATTGGTCTTAACCATTTAGGTCATTTAGGGTTCGATTAATCCATTCATTTTGGCAGATTTCAGTTGCGAATTACCTATAGATGAGTAGGAAATCAGTTAGTATCACGAATGGGAGTAATCACAACGATAAACACTTTGGCAGAGTATGTGTGTGTATGGGCGGTTTCAGAGAGATTTGAGGGGTGGTAAGGGTTACGACTGACCGACCCCTTTATTTATACCGTTTTAAAATTTAGTCGTGAGACTGGACCCATACGCATGCTTCATTTGTGTGACTGGGGTTCAGTCATGCGACTGGGTTATACTCCCTCATCCATTCATACGATTGGTTCAGTCTTGTGGTCCAATCACATGGTTATCCCATACTCATGGTCCAATCGTGTGACTGGCTCATACTTATGGTTCAAACATGCGATTGGCTCATTCTTATGAATCAATCATACTTATGAGCTTGACCTCATACACTTTCAAACACTTAAAATTTTAACTTTTGATATATAACATTATGACCTATGATAATCTCAGACATGACACTTTTAATTTAACATCATTTGATCACCTTAGACATGATCCTTTTAGTTTAGAACCGTTTGGTCACCTCAGACGTGACCTGTAACACCCTCAAATTCCACGTGCGGGGTTTTACCGCGAGGCGTGTGACAAACCAGGATCTCAGACACGGTCATATCAAACGACACTAAATGAAATTAAAAACAAACGTTTGACTTAAATCAGAGTAGCATAAAAGAAAGAAACATCAATGCGGAAGCATAAAACTGAAATGAATAACAGTGCGGAAGTGAATAACGAGTGGTAAACCATACTGAAAGTTATAAGTGCTAAGTCAAAACAAAATGTTCAATGCAAGTAAATACGTTTGATGATGCATGTCCTGAATGCAATCCTTAATCGTGCATCATAAGCTTAAGCGTTCCTGTTACCTGAGAAAACATGCTAAAGTGTGTCAACATAAAGTTGGTGAGTTCACAGGTTTTATCACAGATAAAAATGTTGGTAATGTTTGAATGGTAAAGTAATTAAAGCATATCGATAGGTAGCTAGCCTATAAACAAGTTACTTAGCATTTTGAACCGAGGCTGACTGTTTGCATGTTCGTATGTTTGTTGCCTTCCTGTCACGTCTCACTAGACAATGGCAAATGTTAGGTCAATAACGCACCCGTTTGACCTCCAATCAAGCTAGCGCGACTAGCCCGGGCGGGGTTTGTCAAACCCAGTAGTACCACTCAGAATTACCTCGCTACACATTACTAACGGTTCGAAAATGTAAGGACTTTTCAAGAATGTTTGCACTAACATAACAGGCGATATCAATAATACTAAAACCATTTTGTAAATACGTTTGCATGTTTTCTCCCCCAAAGAGGAAAGAAAGTAAAATAGGGGCCGTGAAGACTCACCTTGAACGCATGGTAACAAAGTAATGTAGAGAATAGGTAATTAAATTTCCGAATAATCGGTATGGGCAACGATGGAACTTGAGCGAGATGGAGTGTCAGTCCGCCAGGAGGCACACAATCAAGGTGGAGGAGGTTGATGGTCGCAAATGGTTCACGAAAGGAGGTGGTTCAGAGAGGAACGACAGCAACGACTTTAGGGTTACGGGGGAGGAGGTTATGCGAATGGAAGTGAAAACCGTGGGTGTCGTAATTATAGAATTCCAATTTTTAAAGTTGGGATATTAACACTTGAGTCCCTCAAGTTTAATTAAATTGCATCTTGGGTTAATTAAGTTTAGTTAGGTTTAGAATTATTTATTTATACTACGTATAATATAATTATTATACTTAATAATAAAAATAAACAAATAAACTGATTTATTTAAAAAAATCATAGAGAGGTTGAATAATGGTGACGATGTTAACTTGAAAAAATAAGAGGTGTCATATCATCCTCTTGTTTTAGAAATTTTCATCCCGAAAATTAAAATGTCAGGTTATTGCAGAACGCCAGGTTTAACTACAACTATGGAAGGATGATTCAGAAGTTTCTATAGGAACCCAAAACAAAGAAATAAACAAAGAAATAAACAAAGAAATAAACAAAAAAATGTGAGGTTTCGTGAGAGTTGTGACATCATCCCATTGTTGAAGGAAATTTCGTCTCGAAATTTAAAGAAAAGATATCTTAAGAATGAATACCTTAAAGAGTGGATGCATGATCTTTGAACAGTTGTGGATATTTTTTCTTCATTTGATCCTCGCGTTCCCAAGTAAACTCTGGTCCACGCTTTGAATTCCAACGGACTTTAACGATAGGGATACGACTATGTTTGAGCGTTTTGATCTCTCGGTCCATAACTTCCACCGGTTCTTCAATGAAACGTAGTTGTTCATCCACATGTATCTCGTCTAACGGAACGGAAAGAGTCTCGTCTGCAAGGCATTTCCTCAGGTTTGAAACATGGAACACATCGTGTACTCCACTGAGTTCTTCGGGTAGGTTCAGCTGATAGGCTACGAGGCCAACCCGTTTGACAATCTCAAACGTTCCCACGTATCTAGGGCTTAGTTTTCCACGTTTTCCGAAACGAATCACACCCTTCCAAGGTGACACTTTCAAAAGTACCTTGTCACCAATTTGAAATTCCAACAGTCGGTGACGTTTGTCAACATAACTCTTCTGTCGGTCAGGTGCTGCTGCCAGGCGGTTACGAATTTGTACGATCTTCTCAGTTGTCTCGTGCACAAGTTTAGGACCAGTAAGTTGACTTTCTCCAACTTCAGCCCAACAAATAGGTGATCGGCACTTATGCCCATACAGTTCCTCGAATGGAGCAGCTTTGATCAACGTGTGATAACTGTTATTGTAAGAAAACTCAACCAACGGTAAGTGAGTTTCCCAACTACTGCCGAAATCAATCACGCAAGCGCATAACATGTCTTCCAAAGTCTGGATCGTACGATCACTCTGGCCATCCGTTTGGGGATGATATGCGGTGCTCATATCTAGTCGTGTTCCCAATGATCGTTGCAAAGATTGCCAGAAGTGAGAAATAAATCGAGCGTCACGATCGGAGATGATAGAAATTGGCACACCATGCCGAGAGACTATTTCCCTCAAGTAGATACGAGTTAACTTCTCCATTCTATCAGTCTCTCTAATGGTAGGAAGTATGCAAATTTCATCAATCGATCTACAATTACCCAAATGGTATCGCATCCGCTGGGTGTTCGTGGCAGTTTTGTGATGAAGTCCATAGATATCTGCTCCCACTTCCATACTAGAATTTCTGGTTGTTGTAGTAAACCAGAGGGTCATTGATATTCCACCTTAACCTTAGAACAGGTTAAGCATCTGCTTACGTAAGTGGCAATGTCAGCTTTCATGTTTGGCCACCAGTAAAGGACTTTTAGATCGTGATACATCTTGTCTGAACCCGGATGAATTGAATATCGTGACTTGTGAGTTTCGTCCATTACCAGCTCTCGTAGGTCTCCATACAAAGGAACCCATATTCGTTCCATGAAATAACAAACTCCGTCAGACTTGATCTCTAACTTCTTTTCCATGCCTCGCATGGACTCTGCTTTCAGGCTCTCGTCCTTCAAAGCCTCAAGTTGAGCATTACGTATCTTATCGGGTAGTCCGATGTGGATGGTGAGTTGTAATGCTCGAACTCGCTTTGGCTTAGGTGTCTCCTTTCGACTTAAGGCATCAGCTACTACATTAGCCTTACCCGGATGATACTTGATTGCACAGTCATAGTCATTCAACAACTCGACCCAGCGACGTTGTCTCATATTCAACTCCTTCTGCTCAAAAATATGTTGAAGACTCTTGTGATCGGTATAAATGGTGCACTTGGTACCATACAAGTAATGTCTCCATATCTTGAGAGCAAACACCATGGCTCCCAACTCTAAGTCGTGTGTCGTGTAGTTCTTCTCGTGAACCTTTAGCTGTCGAGAAGCGTATGCGATCACCTTCTCGCGTTGCATTAGCACACAACCGAGACCTTGAATAGAATCATCGCAATACACCACAAAATCTTCAGTTCCCTCGGGTAAAGACAATATCGGTGCCGTGCAGAGTTTCTGTTTTAAGAACTGGAATGCTGATTCCTGCTTATCACCCCAACTGTACGCAGTGCCTTTTTGTGTTAACGTTGTAAGTGGTTGGACGATCTTCAAAAACCCTTCGATAAATCATCGGTAATATCCAGCCAACCCAAGAAATTGTCGTACCTCCGTCGGAGTCTTTGGCGTAGCCCAGTTCTTGATAGCTTCTATCTTTGCTGGATCAACATGTATACCCTTCTCATTGACTACATGACCCAAAAATTGGACTTCTCGAATCCAGAAGTCACACTTCGAAAATTTGGCATATAGCTGTTCTTGTTTAAGTAATTCCAAGATCAGCCGAAGGTGTTCCTCGTGCTCCTCCTTGTTCCTTGAATAAATTAGGATGTCATTGATAAAAACGATGACAAACTTGTCCAGGTAGGGTTTGCACACGCGGTTCATGAGATCCATGAAAACCGCTGGTGCATTAGTCAGACCAAATGGCATTTCCAGAAACTCATAATGACCGTATCGAGTTTTGAATGCTGTCTTTGATATGTCCTCCTCTCGGACTCTCAGTTGATGATACCCTGATCTCAAATCTATCTTCGAATAGAAGCTCGACCCTTGAAGTTGGTCAAACAGATCGTCAATGTGAGGTAGAGGATAACCCTTTTAGTGAGTGATTCACAGACTTCATCTAGTTGTATAGTCCGACATCTACGCAACAAAAGACTAGAAAATATAAACCAACTTGAAATTTAAAAGAAAACAAAATATTTTTGTGGTTTGGGGATTGATATGGATGGAAATCTTTTAGATTACATCTAACCGATTTTACTTCCTGACCAGAACAACTTCAAGTTTATTTGATCATTTCTGGAAAGATTCATTATGGAATCATACAGGTATATCATAATCATTTGGGAGCTTTTAATATGCACTTTGATGCTAGATTCTTGTTTTGTATAAGAGTCAATAACACTTTCAAGAAATCATAGTAGAGCTATAAGATGCGCACAATGGTTTTGACTGTCAAGAGTTGCATCCACGATGATTGTCAGTATATTTATCCACTTAAATCCATACACAGATTTTTGACGCACATTGGTGATGAGTTAGGTTTAACTATTTCAACAAGCATTTGTGGATCCCACACTTATATGGTAATCAACATTCCTCAGGAGATTTTTGAGCGGTCTATGGGTATTTGACAAGAAGAAACTATTCTAAGAGCTTTTAAAGAGATGCCAAGCCTCAGGTCAGTGCCATCGCATAACAGAGAGGCGCAAACAAAAATAAATTCAAGAATATTTAGGTTATGCTTATCCTTAGGTCAGTGCCATAGCACAACAGAGAGGCACACAACCTATCTTCTTGTTAGAGCATTTGTTTTTCTTTTGCACATAACGCAACAACAATATTAGTCATTAGCTTGATTGCACGTAGCAGTTTTTCCATGTGCTTTGCTCATTTTTATGGTCATGCGCACACATTTGTGGCGTTTATTTTGCTCGTCACCCCTGATTGGAAATGCGTTGATTGTGTTAACCAGGGACAAGATGTGAACCTACAACAAGTTGAACAAATTAGTTTGAATTTAATTCACCAATGAAGTCTACTCATCTATTGTCTTGAATCTACTGACACATCATATAATGAACTAGCAACCTCTAGGTCTACTTTCTCTATGTTACCTCAGTAGCAGACTAGTTTTACTATCATTTTCCTTTTGTTATGCTTAGACTTCTCAGACTTGTAATTTGAATTTAGCATGTTAAACATTTAAATCCTTTTGAAGTCCCAAACGTTTTGTTCCCTGTGTACTATCATTTTCCATAAACTTTAAATCAAAATCACAGATTTGAGTTCATTTCTTTCAGCTAGTCTGCCCTCCCCCTCGTTTTTTTAAAGTAAATAAATACTGCAACTAAGTAAATACTAAACTAAACTATTCTCCCCTTAAAATTCTAAAACTGAAAATCTTTGTGATTTTGGATTTTAATAGACAGGAAAATAAAATAAAAGTAAATAAATAATAAACTAAGAAAATACGTGTCGGACTAAGAACTTTCTTCTTCTTGAATCACATCACTTTTCTTTTTCACGCCATTAACCTCTAAAAGTATAAAAACCGAGGTTTGTCAAATGCTTTTGTGTAGAGGTCGGCGCGTTGAAAATCTGTATTAATTTTAACAACATCGATTAATTGCTTTTCAAAATAGCCACATATAAAGTGATATTTAATACTGATGTGTTTTGTTTTCGGGTGTTGAACCAGATTTTTGGTGACAGAAATTGCAGCAAAATTATCAACAAAGATAGGGGTGTTAGAAAATTGCAAACCATAGTTGTGCGTTTGCTGTTGAATCCAAATGATTTGTGAACAGCAACTTGTAGCAGTAACATATTCAGCTTCACATGTGACAGAGCAACCGATGTCTGCTTCTTACACTGCCAGGTGACTAACCGTCAACCAAAGAACTGACATCCCGCTGATGTTTACTTGTAATTCATCTTGCAACCACCATAGTCCAAGTCACTATACGTTGTAAGCTCAAAGTCATCATCATGAAGATACCACAACTAGAGTGTTAGAGTACCCTTCAAATAACAAAAAATCCTTTTAACTCCAATGAGATGATTTACTTTTGGTTTCGCCTGATATCTGGAACAGAGACACGTGGCGTACATAATATCAGGACGAGAGGTTGTGAGGTACATTAGAGATCTGATCATTCCTTTGTACATGGTGGCATCAACCAGATCACTATTTTCGTCGGGTGCCACGACATGGTTCATGGCAAGTGGAGTTCCAGCGGCCGTAGCATTCTCCATGTCGAATCGACTGAGGATATCTCCTACATATTTGGACTGGTGTAGGAAGATTCCTTTTGGTGTCTGATCCACCTGTAATCCAAGAAAGAACTTCATCTCCCCTATGGCACTCATCTCAAACTTTGCTTTCATTACAAATTTGAATTCTTTACATAATTCTTCATTTTTAGAACCGAAGATTATGTCATCCACATATATCTGTACCAGTAGTAAATCACCATCCTTTTCTTTGATGAATAATGTGCAGTCAATAACCCCTCTGCGAAAACCATATTTCACTAGATGAGTTAAGAGTTTCTCATACCATGCTCTAGGGGCTTGATGGAGCCTTAAAGAGCCTTGTCCAGTTTGTAAACTATATCCTGATGATATGGATCCTCAATTCCTTTCAGTTGATTGATGAATACTGTTTCACGAATTTCACCATGAAGAAATGCACTTTTCACATCCAATTGATAAACTTTAATCTTCATGTAGGATGCATAGGCTAGAAAGATACGAATTGCTTCCATCCGTGCCACAGGTCGAAACACTTCATTGTAGTCTATGCCTTCGACTTGTCGAACCCCTTGAACCACAAGCTGAGCTTTATTTCTAATTATAACCCCTTGGTCATCTTTCTTAACTTCATCACCCATTTAGTGCCAATGACCTTAGCACCTTTTGGTCTGACCACAAAGGTCCATACTCCTAACTTCTTGAACTGTAGGAGTTCTTCTTGCATAGCACTAAACCATGCCTCATCATTTAAGGCTTCACTTAAATATTTGGCTCAAATTGAGACATAAAACATCGATAAGCACCATCGTGAAGATATCTTTTTTCCATAACTAAGGCATAATCAGTTGAGTATAGCTAATTTTGTGTCTGTACTCCCGATAGAACATCCCCAATGATGTTGTCCAAGGGATGATACACATTAATTCAAGATCCGGGAGTGGTAGGAATAACTACTTTAGTATCCAAATTTTGAATCCCAGGTTTAGTATCTGTAGCTGTTAGAGTATGAGGTTCAGACGTGTTAGAGGCATCACGATTTGATGCTTGTGTACTTTCATTGGTGGGAACTTGGTCCTCCTAGTCCACATTTGCAGTCTCTACTGCTTATCATTAGAGGAGAAGTCACTTACTTCATGCTCTCCCCCTAAAGGACTAGACGAATCGTCTAATAGAACCGATGGTGTCGAGTCTTGTGGAGGAGTGTTCAGAACGCCGTACATCAGGATGAGAGGGAGGTAGGTTGAAGGACTTAAAAAATCCATCATAGTCAAAGAAGAAGGAAGGTCCTTTTCTAGCAGGGGGTGGTGTATATTTGAACATCAACATTGCACCACACTTCTACCTGACCCGTTGAGTTGTTATAAACTTTCTTGTCTGGTATACTGTATTCGAGAAAGATACCTTCTTCTGCCTTCTCACTAAACTTCCCAGTCTAAGTTTTCTTTAACAACATGCATGGTGCACCAAATGGTTCAAGATACTCCAAGTTTAGTTTACGTTGCTGGAGAAGTTCATGACATGTTTTACCATGACGTTTGACCACCAGGACTCGATTTAGAGTGTAGCATGCATTCGCCATTGCCTCTCCAAAATTGAATAGGCAGTTTAGAGTCGGCTAACATTGTTCTTGTTATCTCTAACAAGCTATGATTCATTCTTTTAGCAACCCATTCATCTGTGGAGTATAGGCAGACGTAAATTGATGTGCAATTCCTTTATCTCTACAGAATGCCTCCATCCACTAAATTTTGAACTCTGTTCCATTTTCTGATTGAATCTGCCTTACTTTCAGCTTGTAGAGTGATTCCATAGTAGTTACTAGATGTTTGAATGATTCAAAAGTCTCTAATTTGTATTTCAGAAACATAACCCAAGAAAATCTTGAGTAATCATCAGTGAATACAATGCAATATAGATCTCCAACAATACTCTTTGTGCTTACCGGGCCAAATAGATCCATGTGTAGAAGCTCGAGAGGAATATCGATAGAATTAACTTTCTTTGCCTTGTGAGACTTCTTGGTTTGTTTCCCTTTCTTACATGCTACGCAAAAATCCGAAAGCTGGAAATTCTTGACAGTTACTCCATTCACTAAATCATTCTGTACCAGATGATTCATTTTCCTAGGATTAATGTGTCTAATTCTCCTATGTCAGGAGACTGAATCCCTCTTTGTTGCCTTTGACAAGAAGCATTGCATAGTGGTCTCAGTTGTGGAGGCTTTTGATAGATCCAAGATATAAAGATCATTATATCTTGAAACTGACATTAGAACTTTATCCTCCTGGATAACATAATCCTTCTTCAACATGTAGCACTTCTTGTTGTCAAACACAATTTTAAATCCTTTATCACCGATTTGGGAGACTAAAAGCAAGTTGTTCTGTAGTTGTTGAACGTAGTTGACCTTGTCAAACTTCACTTTCTCGTTTCCCACTTCGCCTTGTGCGGTGATGTAACCTCCTTTATTCCCAGCAAATGATACATGTCCCCCTTTAATTTGTTTGACATTGAAAAGGATAGACGAATTCCCTGTCATGTGCCTAGACGCCCCACTATCAATAATCCAGGTATTAGTGATAGTGCTGTAGCGGACACCCTACACATTCAAAGAAATTTATCAGTTCAGATTTGGGACCCAAACCTTAACTGGTTTGGGTGTCCCAGAGGAATCACACATCATGAATTCAACCCACTGTCCTTTAGAGGATGAGGGCATTTCTTTCTTCTTCTTGTCCTCACTATCAGACACATTACTTAAATTTTCTTTCCATAAACCAGTTTTGTGTAAGGCCTGTTTGTGGTAAATAGACGACTGACTTATTATTTAAACATTAGGTTCACTAATACTCTTAGGTGGAGTGTTAGATCTTAATTTAGAAAAACTTGATTTTGCATCATCAAGTTCAATTTTATTTTTGGGCATTTGATAATAAGGATAATTAGGAGAGATATGTCCTTGTTTTCCACAACTGTAGCATGATCTCCCTTCTACAGATTGAAGAAAATTTTTATGTGGTGTTGAGTTTGGTAAGGATGTGAGGTGTGTCTGGTTGGGTATTGTCACTTATTTTTTAGATTTTTCAGCTTCTTTAACAAAATTAATTGTTTTAACATTTTGAACATCTTTAACTTTTAGTTTATTCGGACTTTGACGAAGAACACATTTTTGGTTAACTGGATTAGTCATTTTGGGTTCAGAAGTAGACATGTGTGAACCTGGCCTTAAATTAACCTTTTCAATTTGATCATTCAATTTTCAATAGGCATCTTCTCTATTGATTTCAAAGTAGATTTCTTCTGTTTAGTGATATTTTTCACAGGTTTGCCCATGGAATCGGGATCACTAACCAGAGGAGTGGACACCACATGATCCTTTATAGGGTTATTATTGATTGGTCTAGATTTAGTGTTCAAAAGGACTGTATGTGGTGGCGGAACTACTTTATAACCCAGACCTTCCTCATTATTTCGTTATTTCACTAAGTTTTGAACTATGTGAGAAGAACTAGCCAAACTATGCAGTTTTTGTTTTAAAGATTCAACTTTGAATTTTAAAACTACTTCTTGCTTTTTTGTTTCTTCCAAAGAATTTAAATAAAACTTTATATCATTTGCTTGATTTAATGCAACAACCTCGGTTTCCTTTAGTTGTTTTCCCAAAAGTTCTACTTTTTCTTTAAAACTGCACTCATTTTGTTTTAAAATAAGATTAGCCTCAGTGCAAAGTTTTAAATCATTTACTAGATTATCATTATGTTCTAATAACCTAGCAAATTTCAAATCAATGCTTTCTTTAATTTGTCACATTCAGTACAAGCATGCTTTTCAAATAATTGGTCTTTGGAACTTACCTATGATGAATCAACCATCAAAGCAGAGTCAAACCTTCGGTGAATGGGGATTCTAAAATCGTGGCTCTAAGCTCTTCCTCAACCAAGTTATTTACACCATTCATAGCTTCTTCAGTATCTGTTATCGCTTGCTCAGCTATGATCTCACCTTCACTAGCAGATCCATCATCCAGTGCATCAACAAAGGCAATATTTGATTCCCTAGGAGAAACAAATTGGAAGGACCAGTCTTGCCCTTCTTCACCTTGAGCAGTCAGCACCTTTGTCTCTTTACTTAAAGAAGTTGTTCCAATCATGTCTTTGTCATGACGGTTGAATGTAGGAAATGAGTTTCCATTTCTAGTTTTCTTGGGCTTTACACATTCACATTTAAAGTGCTTCTTATCACCACAGTTGAAACATGTGACTTTGGTTTTGTCAAAACCAAAAGTTGTATCTTTAGTGGAAACTAGATTTTGCCCCGTCTTTTCAACAAACTACTTTGCTCTTCTGACGGCACTAGCCAATGCCCACATTATGTCCATTCTTTCTAGCTCATTTTCATCAACTTGCTCATAATCCTCATCTGCAAGATGACAAATTCCAATCTTACCGGAAACTAAACCATCATAAGATTGTACAATAGCTGCTAAAAGGTCCATGTGCTCCTTAGCAACTTCCACTGTGACATTACTAAGATTCTCAGTCTTCAACTTTGTAGTATTTGCCTCAGGAACTATGTATTGGGTTCCAGATGACCCTGATGTTTCAGTTTCTGATGTAGTGGTTTGGGAAGGAGCAGAGGAACTAGACACGAATGCTGTTTGTAATGGTGCTCCTGAAATAGCTAGAGTCGGAACTAAGTTGTAAAGTGAAGTATTCTGAATATAGGATCCTTTCTTTGACTTGTATTTCATTCGCAGTTCTTCCTCCCTTAACTTCAAGATGAAATCATTTATGTCTAACATTGCAAGAATGTCATTTTGTCTCAGATTAGACACAAATGAATCCTATTTATCAGGCATACCGTCAGCAAAGCTTAAAACTTTATCTTCCATAGATGTTGTCACACCATGAGTATGCAATTCACTCATCAGATGATGTCAATAATACCATCCAGGCTCTCATTCCCTATTGAAGAGAAATTATCAAATTTCATTTTGAGAGCTTTAGCCTTCGGTGCTTTGAGAGTTGTGTTTCCATCATATCTCTTCTCCATTGCCTCCCATAACTTTTTAGCCTGCTTGTTCTCAGAGAACTGATGAAAGATGTCCTTAGGTATTGATTGAGTCAACAAGGCATATACTTTCTTTTTAGTATTGAACAAAATCTTCTGAGCTTCACTCATTCCTCCCAAAGTCAACTTGACTCCATTAGCACTGACTGGTACCGTATAACCAGTCTCAATGGATGTCCAAAGATTTGGGTCAACTCCATTTAAATAGATTTCAAACTGCTGTTTCCACTATGGATATTCATCTAATGTTAACAGCTTTGGGGGTTTGTTATGATTTCCCATCTCATTCTCCAGAAGTAGAAGGTTCTGGATATGGGAGTCCTTTCCGGCAGTAAATGTAGCAACTTGGTCTTCCATTGCGATAAACTTGGTACATTTAGAACAGGACAGTTTCACTCGTGCGAATGGGCTATGAGTATGGATCATTCGTGTGAATGAATTCAAATGTGCGATTGGATTCAGTCGTGCGTATGAACAAAACGATTGGAATCAAACGACTGGATGTTCAGTCATGTGAATGAGGGATACGACTGAGTTCAGTCACACGGATGGAGTATACGATTGAATTCAATCGTACGAATGGACCAAATGTGCGACTGAAGGCTGCTGTTTTGGAAAATCGAATGTTTTGACACTTTGACACAAAATACAAGTTTCCCAGGAACCTAATCTGCTGTATAATGTGTAACACCCAGTTATTTCCCCTTGAAGCCAAAGAAAGAAGAAAAAAAAGAAAGAAAAGAAATAAAGTCCAAAGCCAAGGTACCTAACTTGCCAAACGAGAAAAACTTGAATGAGTGGGAGTATAAGAGGGGGAAGGCAGCCCACACCCTCCCCCACACTTAGAAAATCAGCCAAAGAGAGAAAAGGGGGGAAAAGAGGGTTCAAGCTTTGGTTTTTGTGGATTCAAGCGTGAAAGTTGAGGTGTAGCGGGTTGGATTGAAGCTCTACTCGACCAGGTTGTTTGTGTGAGTTCTAGGACCCCTCTTTTACATGATTTCAACTGATTTGGGGCTGGAACACATAGTAAAACCCATTTTTGAAATGTGTGTGTTGAACCCGTGTGTATGTGTTTGTGTTTGATGCGAGTGGGGTTTGTTTTCAAGCTTGTGTGTGCTTGAATGGTGTTGTGGTATGTATTCCTAAGATTTAGGATGGTTGATTTAGGCTTAGAATAGGTTTGAGAGGGCTTGGAGGCCGAAAAGTGCAGATTGGGTTCGGGATGAACTGCATTCTGCATCTGCTAGGGCTATGTGACCGAATGGCATGCGACTAAGGTTCATTCGCATACGAGTCGTGCGATTGGAGTCCATACGCTTATGAGTCGTGCAACTGAGGTTCATTCACATGGGGGTCATGCGACTGAGGTCCATACGCCTAGGTATTCATTTGCAGTAGGTTCATCTGCCCATAGTGACCATCCGCATAAGGTCCATTCGCATAGGGTTCATACGCCTGAGGTTCATTCGCCTAAATGTTCAGTCGCCTGGGAGGCCATGCAACTGGAGGGTGCCTGATGCAGTCGGAAATAGAGAGATAAATAATTGAGCCTGTTGATTCAATAAGAATACCAGGAACAATTCTTCTAACTATCGTTGATTCACAAAGAATACCAATAATCAGGGTTTACACTAACACACACTGTGATAGAGAGAAAAAATAGATTTTTTTATAAACTTCAATAATCCTTTTCCTCATCTCTTACAAGCATATAAAGAAACAAAACCAAATTCGAATGGGCCACAGAACATAAACGGGCCGAAAACTGGGCCAAATGCAAAGTCCAACAAAATGTAAAAATAAGACAAAAGTTGAAATAACTCCTAAAATAAGCCGTTTTTGGGCCGAAACGATGACCCAAACTGCCTATGGCAGCTTGTGAAAACGTGCTCCTTGATCCAATGGTCGTTTTCACTGGTCACGGCCTGAAACGGAGACTTCTAGCCCAAGTTATGCCCATTTTAGTGAAGCCCCTTTTGATAAGCGATCTTGGGCCTCCAGAAAGGCTAAAGCTTGCTCATCTACACTTGGGCCCACATCATTCCCCCCTGGGTAGACAAATTCGTCCTCGAATTCCCAACTGCCTCATCATCAAAAGAATCACCATGATATGGCAGCAAATGTTTCACATTAAACACATCAGAACACCGAATATGGCTAGGCAATTTTAGCCGATAGGCATTAGGATTTATCTTCTGCACGATCTCAACAGGACCAATCTTTTGGCAGACAACATGTTGTACTCCCCCACTGAAAAACGATCTTTAGTTAGCACAGCCCAAACAAAGTCACCTTCTACAAAATCAACATGCCTTCCTTTTTTATCAGCAGCTTTCTTGTACTTGGCATTCGCTTGGGTCAAGTTATGATGAACAACTTTATGAACTTCATGCAACCCCTCCACAAAATCTTGAACATTTTTGGAATCAAACCAGATGCAGGAAGTGACATTAAATCAAGTGGGTCTCGAGGTTGAGAAGAATAAACCACCTGAAATGGACTAAACCCGGTACTTCGATTAATAACATGATTGTGAGCAAATTCGGCTTGGTAGATTTTCTGGTCCCATGCTTTCACATGATCACCAACTAGACATCGCAGCAAATTACCAAGTGAACAGTTTACAACTTCAGTTTGGCCATCCTTTTGTGGATGATAAGCACTACTAAAACTGAGTTGAGTATTCACCATCCTCCATAGACTGCGCCAAAAGTGACTCAAAAATCGGGTATCCCGATCAAAAACAATAGAAGAAGGCAATCCATGTAAGCGATACACATCACGAAAGAAAAGTTGTGCCACATTAACAACATCAGTTGTCTTCTTACAGGGAATAAAATGAACCATCTTAGAAAACCTGTCAACAACAACAAAGATAGAGTCGTTACCCCTTTGTGTACGTGGAAACCCCAACACAAAATCCATGCTAATATCAACCCATGCCTGCAAAGGAACCGGAAATGGCATGTAGAGGTCCGCGTTACTAGCTGTGCCTTTAGAGACTTGACAAATACGAAATCTCTTAACATACGATCCACTTCTTTCCTCATGGTAGGCCAGAAATAAGAAGCTTGTACCAACTGTAGAGTACGATCACGACCAACGTGCCCCTCCCATGAAACTCTTTAATAATCTGTAAATGCAGACTAGAATCAGGAATACATAGTTAATTCCCTTTGAACAAAAAATCATCTTGTACAAGAAAATCTGACTTCAGCCCAGCCTGCACATCTTGCATAATAGCTGAAATATGAATCAATGGCTAACTGCTCACGAATGACATCTAATCCCGGCACATCAACCGTCATAGACACAAGAAGATTAGTCCTCCTACTTAGGGCATCAGCAACTCAGTTCGAAACTCCAGTCTTGTGTTTAACAACAAAAGTAAACTTTTCAAGAAATGCTAACCAACGCCCGTGCTTATGTGACACCTTGTCTTGTGTACGAATATGCCTTAGAGAATCATGATTAGTGAACAAAACAAACTCTTTGTGAAATAGATAGTGACGCCAATGCTTTACAGCTTGGACCACTGCATAAAACTCCAAATCACAAGTACTATACCTCAACTTTGGACCTGTCAATTTCTCACTAAAGTAAGCAATAGGTTGGCCACCTTGACTAAGCACCCCACCAATCCTGACCTTTGAGGCATCAGTAAGAAGTTCAAATACTTGAGAAAAATCAGGCAATACCAGGATAGGTGCAGTGGTGAGCTTGGCTTTTATAACCTAAAAAGCAAGCTCGGCCTCTTTGGTCCATACAAACGTCTTCCCCTTCATACAGTCTGTCACTGGAGCCATAATAGAACTGAAATGTGGAATGAATCTTCTATAGAAAGAAGCAAGCCCATGAAAGCTACGAACTTCAGTAATGGTAATAGGAGTTAGCCAATTAGCAATAGCTGCTAATTTAGATTCATCCACTTGTATTCCCCTCCAGAAACAACATACCCTAAAAATAAAACTTTAGGGGTCATAAAAACACATTTCTTTGATGCTGCATAGAAACTATCCTTGCAAAGTAAGGACAAAACTTGCCTGACATGCATGAGGTGCTCACTAGAAGAAGCACTATAAATAAGAATATCATCCAAATATACAACCACAAAATTCCCTATAAAAGGTCTGAGCAACCGATTCATCACACGCATAAAAGTGCTTGGTGCGTTTGACAAACCAAAAGGCATTACCAACCATTCATACAATCCTTCACAAGTTTTGAAGGCAGTTTTCCATTCATCACCAGGCCTAAGACGAATCTGGTAATACCCACTCTTCAAATCCAACTTTGTGAAAATAGTAGCACACCACTATCTGATCAAGAAAATCATCAAGTCTAGGGATAGGAACCTATACCTCACAGTAATCTTGTTGATAGCTCGACTGTCAACACACATGCGTCAGGTGCCATCTTTCTTTGGAGTCAACAAAGCAGGAACAACACAAGGGCTCATACTTTCACGAACATGGCCCTTTGATATCAACTCCTCAACCTGTCTTCGCAACTCCTCATGCTCGGCTGGGCTCATTCTGTAATGTGCCATGTTAGCTAATTGTGATCCAGGTTCTAGATCAATATGATGTTGGATGTCACGCAAAGGCGGTAAACCATCAGGCAATTCAGCGGGAAAAACATCAGAAAATTCTTCAAGTAGAGGAACCATAGCATCAGGAACATCAGCACCCTCAACCACTTCTTTACCTATCAGCAAAAAAAACATCATCCCCAGTCTCCAGCTCATTCTCAAACTGAGAAAGAGTCAACAAAGTAGTAGTAGGTTTGGAAGCCACTTCTTTGGGTTAGTGGGTAACAATGTTATCTTCATGTTATTAAACAAGAAACTATAAGTATTAAACCGCCCATTGTGATCTACGTTGCGATCATATTCCCAAGGCCTACCCAACAGCAAATGGCACGCATCCATGGCAACCACATCACACACAGACTTCGTCCTTGTATGTTTTACCAACAGAAAAAAGAACAAGGTACGCTTGGTTACTGGCACCTCACCTCCCTTCTTAAGCCATTGGAGCTTATAAGGTTTAGGATGGTTTTTTGTTTTCAAGCTCAACTTTCTAACAGCCTCTTCAGGAACTAGATTGTCACAGCACCCTGAATTAATAACAAAAGTACAAACCTTCCCCAGCACGGTACATGTTGAATGGAAGATGTTGTGCTTAAGCCAATCATTATCATTTGCCTTGGATGTATAACATGAACGTCTAACCACTAGGCATGTCCCCACGTCTCCAGCCACCTCTTCTTCCACATACTCAAGCTCTTCATCAAAATATTGGAGTGTCTTCATAATTTTCATCAGCCTCACCACCATCTTCCCATTCCTTAGGGTCAGCAAACATATTTCTTTTACCAGCTTTCTTACATTCTGACTGCCGATGACCAGTCTCCCCACAATAAAACACTTCATGCTACTACCGCCGACTACTTTAGAAGGTGGTCCACTACTACCAACACCTTGTTTTGTTTGGTTAGGCATAAAACGAGATGTCATGTTAACCAAACCTGAACCTCCTCCAACAGAAGATGAAACACCACTACGCTGGTTTTGTTTTTCAAAAGCTAAAGCACGTTGATGAGCATGAGAAAGTGTCACCAGATCAAACATGTTAATGAATTCCATGATCTGAATCCTTAGTCCACCAATGTAACGAGAAACGAGTTGCTCTTCAGTTTCTTGAATGTCATTCCTTGCAATTAATTAGTAGAATTCCGTTGTCTAGTCCTAACAGACTTGGACCCCTGTCTTAAATTTTGTAACCTCTGGTACATTAATCGTTGGTAATTATGAGGAATAAAGTTGACCCTCATGCACTTCTTCATCTTCCTCCAAGTTATGACCCTTGGCTTTCCAACTCTCTTCCAAGTCAGTTTCAGTTGTTGCCACCACGTAGAAGCCCTTCCACGTAGCCTGGTAGCGATCAACGAAACCTTTTTGTCTTCAGGAACCTCTTTGAATTCGAACAATTCTTAACAACAACAAGCCAATCAATGAATTTTTTCGGATTCAAAGTATCACCATCGAATGCAGGAATGTTGGTTCGCATTCCTGCCTCCCAACACCTGTTATCACCCCTATCACCCCTTTGATTCTATGGTACGTGTTCATCAGAAGAAGAACCGTCACCCTCATAAAACGTATTTTCATCCTCTTCTGTTTCATGACGGTTACGATTACGCCCTCCCTGATTCATCAGATCTTACATTTGATCAGCCAACTAATCAAAAAATTTATCTAACTGCTCCTCCATCCTTGCCATAATATGTTGTTCCAATTCCTGCTCATGAACATCATTAAGAGGTCTTCTCCGTGGAGGCATCTTGATCAGGAAATTTGGCTCTGATACCAACTAATGCAGTCGGAAACAAAGAGATAGATAATTGAGCCTGTTGATTCAACAAGAATACCAGGAACATTCTTCTAACTATCGTTGATTCACGAAAAATACCGATAATCAGGGTTTACACTAACACACACTGTGATAGAGAGAAAAAATAGATTTTTTTATAAACTTCAATAATCCTTTTCCTCATCTCTTACAAGCATATAAAGAAACAAAACCAAATTCGAATGGGCCACAGAACATAACGGGCCGAAAACTAGGCCAAATGCAAAGTCCAACAAAATGTAAAAATAAGACAAAAATTGAAATAAATCCTAAAATAAGCCGTTTTGGGCCAAAATGATGACCCAAACCGCCTACGGCGACTTGTGAAAACGTGCTCCTCGGTCCAACGGTCGTTTTCACTGGTCCCGGGCCTAAACGGAGACTTCTAGCCCAAGTTATGCCCATTTTAGTGAAGCCCCTTTTGATAAGCGATCTTGGGCCTCCAAAAAGGCTAAAGCATGCTCATCTACACTTGGGCCCACATCAGTGCCCATACACCCAAATAGGGCTCATGCACCCGAAAAAGCATAGTTTAACTTTCTGATTTTCGGGGTGATGCGTAGAGGTAGGATTTGACTTGGGAGGTTCCCGGGGTTTCATATAAGTTGACTTTTGAGGCTGTAGATATTATGATGGGCACGTACGATGATGTATGATGTTGTATGTTTATGTATGATGAGGTATGTTATGTATGTATGATGGTGCCGTGTATGGTGATGTTGTATGTTTATGTTGATGTTCTTGTTTATTGTATGTTATTTTCTCATGGCTTTACGTTGAATGTTAATGAACGAAATGAAAAGGATTATATAACGTAAAATGAAAGATAATGATAAGAGGAACGTAATGAAAGAATGCATGCATTAATGAACGAACGAACGTAAGAAAGTCTTCCAAGCAAATGTATGGAGGTTAACACTCAATGAGGAGTGTTAGCTCAACCGTGTGCGGGTTAGCTACCCCATGAGGATGCACACTGGGGCTTAATCTATGTGATTAAGCAAATGTATGGAGGTTCACACCCAATGAGGGGTTGTCAACTCAACTGTGTGCTGGTTAAATACCCCATGAGGATGCACACAGGGGTTCAATATTTGTGATTGACCAGATGTATTGGGTCCTTGTCGCTGAACCCTAGATGAATTGCTTGGTGCTCTAGAGGGGGGTTAAGCACATGACAGGACCTAGATGAAAACGAAAGATAATAAAAGTACCAAATGAACGATGATGAAGATAATAAATATTATCTATGTGTACGTACGATGTGTGATCACGTTCTAAGACTGTTATGATTTGAAAGAAAGTAAAGAACGGTTTTTAAACGAAAGATAAAGTATGTTTTATTATAAAACTAGAACTCTCTCAGCAATGTTGACTTTTATGTGTTTTCAGTTGGCAGGTAATGTTGCTGAGGATGGCACGGGGCTGCTACTTGGAATTTTGGATGGCATCTTTTGTTTAATGTTTTTGCATTATAATGCGAATGAACGATATTTTGAAATGAATGATTGTATTAACTTGAAAAAGCATTTATAATGAAATGAAAAGTTATTTTAATGTTCCACTGTGATGTTTTATGAAAGTTAAATGTAATTATATGTTTTATGAGCAATGATTGGCCAGCTGTAAGTGTCCAGGGAACGGGGCATTACAAGTTGGTATCAGAGCCAAAGTTTAAGTGAAACGGGTAAATTTTCAAAAGAAACCTTAACTTAAACTGAAAATAGGATGGGAAAGGAAGGGATGCCAGTCCGAGTAGCTGCGTGCCATCAGGTATTTTCGTAATGTAAACCGGTATTACGTGCGCATGTTATGTGGTTATGTGTTGTTTGTAGATTTAGATACTGATATAGTTAGGATAGGTAATGCTTGGGGTATGAAGAGTAAAGTAAGTGGCTAATCATAACTGGCCATTGTAATTAGGGACTTACTATACTTGACATAAACTAAGCCGTTCCTTGAATGACCGTGTTGGTGTTTGAATCTTTCTGTGTGTGTGTGGATGGCCGGTGGTAGATCTTCAAAAGCTTCACGTGGTGGAGGTCGTGGTGCTGAACCACAAACCAAGAGAGGAAGACCCAGAGTTGAAAAGGTGGTTCATGAAGAACAAGAGACCCCTCATCTGGAGGGTGGTGATGAGAGCACAAACATAAGAGCCTCAGTGAAAGAGTCTGTGGTTGAAGAGGTGCATCAGGTCATGCAGACAATCTTACCGTCTGTAGTGACTGAAGTGATTAAAGTTGTACGGGAGGGGGAGATGAAGGAAAGAAGTAGACCTACGGGCGAAAGAAGACAGCCCGAGACTAAGACGGTTCTGTCTGATGACGAAGAAGAAGAGGAATAGGAAGAGCCTACGTCGGAGGCGTCACGAGGCTATAACTACGGTGCGTTTCAATGATGCAAGCCCCTTACTTTTGATGGTAACAGCATTGTTGTTGCTGCTCACCGGTGGGTGAGAGAAATAGAAGCTGTTTTGAACATCAGTGAGTGCTGGGAGGATCATAAAGTGAAGTTTGCTGCCCACTCTTTTGTGGACTTGGCTCTGTGTTGGTGGGACAATATAGTCCAAGCCGAGGGTAGTCGGGCTATTAGGAGGATGAGATGGTCTGAGCTGAAGAAGTTGGTGATTAAGGATTTTTGTCCTCATAGGGAGATGGACAAGGTTGAGACGGAGTTCGTGCAGTTGGAGGCGAGAACGATGACACATCAACAATGCACCACAAAATTCAACGAAATGGCATGGCTAGTGCCAGGTGACGCCTCTGCCGCGAAAAATCAAGAGGTACATTCAGGGTTTGCCAGCGGATATTCGCAGGCACATGATCACTGCCCGACCGAGCACGTTTAGGTCGGCGATTTATTTGGCAGGAAGATTGTATGATGAGCGAGAGGTGGTGGTGGCTGAGGCAAGCAAGAAGGGTGGTGGTGATCAGAGTTGGAATGGGAAGAGGTTTGGTCGGGGTGGTGCCTCGACGAGTAACAAGAAGGCACAGGTGGATGATTGTCGTGTGGTCACACTTGGTACAGGGTCGAAGAGGTGTGGCAAATGCGGGAAGGAGCATTCGGGGGAATGCAAATAAGGATCAAACATCTGTTTCAAGTGCGGGAATCCTAGTCATATGGCCAGAGATTATGGGGCTATGAGGTGTTTCAACTATGGGGAAAGTGGTCACATGAGTAGAGACTATAAGAAGCCGAGGGCTGAGGGTTCCGGGGTGAGGAAGGGTGGAGGTGAAGGACCGAGGGCGAGTGCCAGAGCGTTTACGATGACGCAGGAGGAAGCTAGAACGGACCCTGATGTCGTGTCAGGTACGTTTCTAGTAAACCAAACTATAGCCTCCGTGTTATTTGATTCTGGTGCTAGTAAAAGTTTTATTTCTGTTGCTTTCTATGCTAAATTGCCTGTTAGTAGTAGGAGTGTTGATGCGCCCTTTGATGTAGAAACTGCCATAGGTAAGTCTACTACGATTTCTGAGATGACAGAAGACTGTGATGTGGAACTAGAAGGTCATAAATTTCCTGTTAGACCGTTCGTGATGACCTTAGGTGGTTTCGATGTGGTTCTTTGGGTTGGATTGGTTAGCGGATTACGTGGCGAACATTGTGTGTCACAAGAAATTGATTCGTTTGACAGCCTGACGGGAGTATGGTGACGGTTTATGGGGATCGGGTCACGATGATCCCGAAAGTAATCTCAATGGCACTGGCGGGAAAGTGCATGAGGCGTGGATGTAATGCTACTTGGCTTATGTAAAGGATGTGGATACGCCAACACCAAAACTGTCCGAATTACCGGTTGTGTGTGACTTTCCAGACGTGTTCCCAAAAGACTTACCAGGAATGCCACCTAACCATGAGATAAAGTTCCAGATTGACTTGATACCGGCTGCCAACCTGTTGCCAAGGCACCGTATCGGTTGGCTCCGACTGAGATGAAAGAGTTGATGGAGCAACTGCAAGAGCTGCTTGATAAGGGGTTCATTCAACCGAGTATCTCTCCCTGGGGTGTTCCGGTCCTGTTTGTAAAGAAGAAAGACGGTAGTATGAGGATGTGTATTGACTATCGTGAGCTAAACAAGTTGATGGTGAATAATCGGTACCCGCTACCGAGAATTGACGATTTGTTTGATCAGCTTTAAGGTGCCAGTTGGTTTTCAAGGATAGATCTTCGATCTGGCTACCATCAGTTGAAAGTGAAGGAGCAGGATGTCCCTAAAACAGCTTTTCGCACGCGTTATGGTCATTACAAGTTTCTTGTCATGTCTTTTGGTTTGACCAATGCGCCGACTGCTTTTATGGATCTGATGAATCGAGTGTGTCAGCCGATGTTGGATAAATTAGTGATTGTGTTTATTGACGATATCCTAATTTATTTGAAGAGCGAGATAGAGCATACCGGTCATATTCGGGAGGTTCTGGAGACGTTGAGAAAGGAGAAGTTGTACGCCAAATTCTCCAAGTGCGCATTTTGGTTGTGCGAGGTTCAGTTCTTGGGTCATGTGGTGAACCCTGACGGGATTATGGTGGACCCGACAAAGGTGGAGGCGGTGATGCAATGGAAGTCTCCAAAGACGCCATCAGAGATTCGTAGCTTCTTGGGTTTGGCGGGCTACTACAGAAGATTCATTCAAGACTTCTCTAAGATCGCTTCTCCACTAACCAAGTTGACCCAGAAAGATGTGAAGTTTGTATGGGGTCAAGCTCAAGAGAAGGTGTTCGAGGAATTAAAGGCGAGGTTGACTCAAGCTCCTGTTCTGTCATTACCCGATAGAAGTGAAGATCTGGTGGTTTATTCTGATTCTTCCTACTCAGGGTTGGGGTGTGTGTTAATGTAGAGAGGGAAGGTTATAGCCTCTGCATCCTCATAGTTAAAGGTTCATAAGGTTAACTATCCTACTCATGACTTGGAGCTAGCAGTTGTGGTTTTCACGTTAAAGATTTGGAGGCACTACCTATACGGTACCAGGTGCACCATATTCGCTGACCACAAGAGCTTGAAGTACTCCTTTAAGCAGAATTATTTTAACATGAGGCAAAGATGATGGTTGGAGCTCATAAAGGATTATGATTGCAAGATCCATTACCATCCGGGCAAAGCCAACGTGGTGGCGGATGCCCTTAGCCGAAAAGAGAGACTCGAGCTGATACGGGTGAAAGCTTACCAGTTGATCATGACCTCCGACACAATGAAGGAAGTCAAAGAGTTTCAAGATGAAGCAATGAAAGAAGATCATCTTAACTCTGAAAGAACGAGAGGTCTGATTGCAGAATTGGTAAAAACACGCTTGGTGTTAGAACCCGATTTGGACGAATGTGGATTCCTTGTTTTGGGGATCTACGTATGAAGATTATCGATGAAGCTCACAAGACTCTATACTCTATTCATCCCGGTGCCACAAAGATGTACCAAGACATGAAGAAAGATTATTGGTGGCTGGGTATGAAGCATGATGTGGTGGAGTATGTGAGTAAATGCCTTACTTGTCTACAGGTGAAGGCCGAGCATCAGAAACCGTATGGGAAGATCCAACCTTTGGATATACCGGAATGGAAATGGGAGCACATCACCATGGATTTCATCATGAAGCTGCCACGTACCCCGAAAGGGTATGATGCCATATGGGTGATAGTTGACCGTTTGACGAAGAGTGCTCACTTCCTACCGATCCGCGAGACATATTCATCCGAGAAGTTGGCGGATCTATTCATCAAGGAAATTGTAACTCGTCATGGTGTGCCGGTGTCTATTGTGTCTGATCGTGACACCAGGTTTACATCAAAATTTTGGACAAAATTCCATGATGCTATGTGGACGAGGTTGCATATTAGCACGGCTTATCATCATCAGACTGATGGTCAGTCAGAAAGGACCATTCAAACCTTGGAGGATATGCTTCGGGCATGTGCTATTGATTTTGGAGGAAGTTGGGAAGACCACTTACCATTAGTTGAGTTCTCATATAACAACAGTTATCATGCCAGCATTGGTATGCCTCCTTATGAGATGCTATACGGTAGGAGATGCAGAACACCCGTTTGTAGGGGGTGATATTAGTCAGAAAGAGTTAGGAAGCGTCGAGGTGATCGTGGCTACGACTGAGAAGCTTGAAAAGATCAAGGCCTTCATGAAGGCAGCCAAAGATAGACAAAAGTCGTATGCTGATAAACGACGTAGACCGATTGAGTTCTAGGTGGGTGACATGGTTATGTTGAAGGTCTCACCTTGGAAGGGTATCATTCGGTTTAGAAAGCGGGGCAAGTTAAGCCCGAGATACATAGGGCCTTTGCGAATCATTGCTAGAGTAGGAGAGGTGGCCTATAGATTGGAGTTACCGGATGAGTTAAGTGGAATTCACCCGACATTCCATGTATCTCATCTGAGAAAGTGTCTAGCAGACGAGGATATAATTGTACCACTGGAGGATATCGAGGTAGATGAACGGCTCGATTATGTGGAGCAACCAGTGGCGATCATTGATCGAAAAGAGAAGATGCTGAGGAATGAAGTGGTTCCTCTTGTGCGTGTACAGTGGAAGCACTGGAAGGTATCCGAGTCTACGTGGGAGACTGAAGAAGAGATGAGACAGCATTACCCATGTCTGTTCAAGGAATAATAGGTTTCAAGGACGAAACCTATTTAAGGGGGGTGGACTTGTAACGTCCGGTTATTTCCCCTTGAAGCCAAAGAAAGAAGAAAAAGAGAAAGAAAAGAAATAAAGTCCAAAGTCGAGAGACTGAACTTGCCAAACGGGAAAAACTTGAATGAGTGAGAGTATAAGAGGGGGAAGGCAGCCCACACCCTCCCCCACACTCACAAAATCAGCCAAAGAGAGAAAAGGGGAGAAAAGAGGGTTCAAGCTTCGGTTTTCGTGGATTCAAGCATGAAAGTTGAGGTGTAACGGGCTGGATTGAAGCTCTTTTCGATTGGGTTGTTTGTGTGAGTTCTAGGACCCCTATTTTACATGTTTTCAACAGATTTGGGGCTGGAACACATAGTAAAACCCGTTTTTGAAATGTGTGTGTTGAACCCATGTGTATGTGTTTGATGCGAGTGGGGTTTGTTTTTAGGCTTGTGTGTGCTTGAATGGTGTTGTGGTATGTATTCCTAAGGTTTAGGATGGTTAATTGGGCTTAGAGCAGGTTTGAGAGGGTTTGGAGGCTGAAAAGTGTAGATTGGGTTCGGGATGAACTACATCCTGCATCAGCTAGGGCTATAAGACCGAATGGCATGCGACTGAGGTTCATTCGCATGCGAGTCGTGCGAGTGGAGTCCATACACTTGTGAGTCGTACGACTAAGGTTTATTTGCATGAGGTCGTGCGATTGAGGTCCATACGCCTAGGTATTCATTCGCATTAGGGTCATTCGCCCATAGTGACCATCCGCATAAGGTCCATTCGCATAGGGTTCATACGCCTAAGGTTCATTCGCCTAAATGTTCTGTCACCTGGGAGGCCATGCGACTGGAGGGTGCCCATACGCCCAAATAGGGCTCATGCGCCCGAAAAAGCATAGTTTAACTTTCAGACTTTCATGGTGATGCGTGGAGGTAGGCTTTGAGTTGGGAGGTTCCTGGGGGTTCATATAAGTTGACTTTTGAGGTTGTAGATATTATGATGGGCATGTACGATGATGTATGATGTTGTATGTTTATGTATGATGAGGTATGTTATGTATGTATGATGGTGTCGTGTATGGTGATGTTGTATGTTTATGTTGATGTTCCTGTTTATTGTATGTTATTTTCCCATGGCTTTACGTTGAATGTTAATGAACAAAATGAAAAGTATTATGTAACGTAAAGAGAAAGATAATGAAAAGAGGAACATAATGAAAGAATGTATGCATTAATGAAAGAACGAACCTAAGAAAGTCTTGCAAGCAAATGTATGAAGGTTCACACTCAATTAGGAGAGTTAGCTCAACCGTGTGCGGGTTAGCTACCCCATGAGGATGCACACTGGGATTTAATCCGTGTGATTAAGCAAATGTATGGAGGTTCACACCCAATGAGGGGTTGTCAGCTTAATTGTGTGCGGGTTAAATACCCTATAAGGATGCACACAGGGGTTCAATCTTTGTGATTGACCAGATGTATGGGGTCCTTGTCGCTTAACCCTAGATGAATTGCTTGGTGCTCTAGAGGGGGGTTAAGCACATGACAGGACCTAGATGAAAACAGAAGATAATAAAAGTACATAATGAACGATGATGAAGATAATAAATATTATTTATGTGTACGTACGATGTGTGATCACATTCTAAGACTGTTATGATTTGAAAGAAAGTAAAGGACAGTTTTTAAAACGAAAGATAAAGTATGTTTATTATAAAACTAGAACTCACTCAACAACGTTGACTTTTATGTGTTTCCAGTTGGCAGGTAATGTTGCTGAGGATGGCACGAGGCAGCTACTTCGCATTTCGGATGGCATCTTTTGTTTAATGTTTTTGCATTGTAATGCGAATGAACGATGTTTTGAAATGAATGATTATATTAACTTGCAAAAGCATTTATAATGAAATGAAAAGTTATTTTAATGTTCCGCTGCGATGTTTTATGAAAGTTAAATGTAATTATATGTTTTATGAGCAATGATTGGCCAGCTGTAAGCGTCCTGGGAACGGGGCCTTATATAATAAAAAATTGAGACTTTAATGCCTGCAAACTTCGAAAATGCCTTTTGAAGCAAAATGGTGACTCTTTTGATTAAAAAGTTGGTTTTAACACCAAAACTAATCGAATCAAACGCAAAATCACGAGCCAAAGCTCTCATACCACACTTTAGGGACCGTGTACGTACAGAGTACTAACGGATTCTGCGCTAAACCAGATCAAATAATGCGGAATCCTATTTGATTGGCAATCCAATCAGTGAGAACGATAACCCGATCGATATAACAATGAACTAAACGTTAAGAATGAGTAGAATTCGATCAAGATCGAACTATGAAGTTGGATTGGCTATCTTGGACGCTCTGGACGGCTAGGATTTATGTATATTTGAAGTATCTCACAAATTGTTATGTTTTTCCACGAATTAAGTGGTATTTATAAGTTTGTAGTTTTCATTCGTACGACTGAACCATTAGCATGGTTCAGTCGTGCGACTGGCTCATGCGATTGATTCATACGCACGACTGATGGTTTAGTTGTGCGACTGAGTCAATCTTATGTCTTAATCATACGTCTGATCCAGTCTCCTGGTTTAGTCATGCGACTGGTCCATAAGCATGATATATTCATGCATATGGTCCATAAGTATGGTCCATTAGCATGAATAATCATCCGACTAGGTTGAACACAAATCTCAATCATTATTGACTTAGAATTATGTACAACAACCTCAAACCTATATAAAAATTTCATACATATGAATTATCACAATAATAATATGAAATAATCAAGGATAATTAAACATCAAAGCATATTATATTTCATTATATTACACATATGTAAGACATGAAAGACTTTTATATTTAAACACATAAACTAGGAACACATGTATCAACAGTCATTAATGAACACGATAACAAATTGACCAAGATAGGGTTTACATACATGGTTCATGAGGTTCATAAACACTAATGGTGGACTAGTTAACCTGAATGGCATGACTAGAAACTCATAGTGATGGTATTATGACCTCAAGTCAATCTTGGAGTAGTAACTCGATCCCTAAAGCTCGTCAAATATATTGTTTATGTGACGTAAAGGATATCGGTTTTTGAACATAACCTTATTAAGCTCCCTATAGTCGATACCCATGTAGAAAGTGCTATCTATCTTTTTAACAAAAAGAAAAAAGGCTCTCACGATGATGAACTCAGCCAAATAAATCCCTTGTCTAACAATTCCAATAACTGTGTTAACAATTTTATAGCTCTTTTCGTAGTCGGTAAGGTGCTTGTGCAAATATGGATGCTCTACAGGTTAAGTCAATGTAGAATTCAACTTGACAATGAGGTAGAAGTCCGCGCAAATCTTGCAACAAGACCTCCGAAAAATCCTTAATGATAGGAATATCCTTTAACTTTTTCTCTTCCAACTGTTTGTTGGATACAAGAGCTAAGGCTAGATGACCTTTACACAACCATTTCTTGGCTTTCATGTAGAAATGATACGTATGACCGTGCCACTCTTTTCATACTTAACCGAAAGAATTACTCAACCAAGGATATGAATACGAATGATCTTTTCATGACATATGACTTCTATTTAATTTTCCGGCAACAAATCCATGCCTATAACTACGTCGATACTATTCGAGAGTAACATACATAAGGTCAATGTAAAACATGCATCCCAAAAATTCTAATTTACATCCCTTAAGAATATGTATCACATGAATTTTTTACCAGCATCTAATTCTATTGTATACGTTGATTCTAACAAAGAAGGGATATCACTTAGTAGGCTACTAAACTTATAAGATATAAAACTCTTATCACCTCTAGTATTGAACAAAATAGTAGCATAACGACCATTTACAGGAAATTTACTAGTGATATTAGAGCTTCACCCAAACCCATGACAAAGGATCTTCCTTTAGCTCCACCATGTTACCATCGTTATCACCATCGCCATTTTTGTTGCCTTTATTTCCACCATTTCTATTCTTTTTCAATTACGGACACTTCATCTTGAAATGTCTTTCCTTCCCACATTTAAGACATCCTTGGGTGTCTAATGCATTTGATGTAGTTTCTTCATAAACTCATCTTGAAAATATTTAATTAGGTGTCCTATTTTCTAGTAGTGTTGGCTACGAAAATTATCACACTAGCTAATGTTATGATAGTTGCACTTGTTTAACTTAGAATACTTCTTGATGTACCCTTATTGATTTTGATTCGATGAAGATGAATGATTGAAGTCTGATTGAATTCAAACTTTTTGTGTTGTTGCTACTGACAGGAAATAAAGATCACTTGTCGCCAGAGTTATCCCATTTTCTTTTGTTGTCAAGAATGCTCGTCATAGCACCCCACTTTTGAATTTTCCCTTGTTGCACCGCCTAATCCGTTAGTTTGTGAGTCAAACGGGTTGTTGGTAGAATAATGGTAGGATTTGATGAAGTCACCATGCTTTGGATTGCTGACACTAAACCACACAAGTACAATCCAATCCCTTTTTACGTCGAGTTCATCATGCCCGAGCAAAGAGTAGACAACTCATGATATGGGGGTGGTGTAAGCCTAAATCTCATACCCTTCCATCTTCAATTGCTAGAACTCTGCTTCTAGCTTTCTCACTTCATCACGAGGACAATACTCCATCATCATTGTCTAAAATTCTTCCTAAGGTAATGCAATAGCTATCGCATGACCTAGCATCTGTATTTGGGCATTTCACTAGGAGAGTGTTATACCCTTTAAAGTACCTGTTACATATTTCACCTAAATCAGCAGTCGGGCAGTTATACTTTGCAAACACCAATTCAGTTTTCTCGAATCACCAAACAAGTCCGATCGCCTTTTCAACTTTACTGTAAGTGTGGGGTTTGTAGTCCAAGAAAGCTTTGTAAGTATAAGTCGGTGGTCCTCTTAAGTAAGCAACGTGTGTAGTCATCGTTACTTACACATGCTCATTGATCAAGGTTGGCAAATTTAGCTGGCGTCATGTTGACAACAATACAACCCCATCCTCTTTCGTGTTTGTTCATGATGTATTACATTCACAAATACAATAATGAGTAACATCTAACATATTGATATCTTTCTAGTAAAATTAATATAACGATAAGAATTACACAAGCACGATATTTATAACCAAATTAATAATATTTGATAGATAAGTTGTAAGTAACTCATAAAGTATTAGATTAATGTCAAAACTTCCGGGTTTCTTAGTTTGGTGGGAAACAACTCTTCCCACGTAGGTCATGAAATAAAGTCTATGTAGTCTAAAAAAATACAAAATAACTCAGTCTAAAACGACAGATCCATCACTATTGTTTAACCAAGAAAAAACTATGTAAGCTTTCTTATTCTTTTCTTATAGTCGAATGATGTTTATTCTTTTCTTTTAGTTCAACTTCAAGAATCCATGTGCATTTCTTTACTTACAAGATTGATTACCCTAGAAAAAACCATGTAAGGTTTCAACATTAATTTGAATTTATTTTAACATTTAATTTTACGTAGTCTCATATGTGATTATTTATGTTGACCACATAATGAATAATGATTTTGATTATTTCCTCTTTAGAAAAAAAAATTAGGTATGGGTAATGTGGATCTGAGTTGAGTCTCATGTTGAGTTTGATTTGTTTAACTGAAATATTATTTATTTATACATAAATGAAAATATACAATTTAATCAATTGATTATGGTTTGTGACGCGAGTAAGAAGAAAGGCATGAGTGGTGGTGTTTGTTTTCTTAAACTATGGAAGTGATCCTGCAAAATAAAGAAAAGAAAAAGAGGAAAGATGAGGAGAACTTGACTTGTGTTAAACAAAATTCTCGATGTTAGAATAAAACACAACAAAAATTTTTAATATGTATTAGAAGATGATATATATAAACTAAATAAACATATGTTCCCACATCAATGTGGGACTAAATACCATTCTTTACAATTCTCATCAAGATAACACAATGCTTTGAGATTTTGACATATCATTTAACGTTCAATCCCACAGTAATTTATCTCAAGGATTAATTGTATGCTTTTATGTTTGTGTATTTACAATATGTTTTTGACTTTGATCCTATAAATTTCTATTATCAAGTCATAACAGTAAATGTAAAAGTGATTTAAAGGAAAGAAAGGATATGTTTTCATCCATGAAAGCTTGAAGTTAATATACGCTCTTCATGCAACCTTTCCATAAAAGAGTTATGTTTCCTCATATGCAAGATGGACCACAGATGGTAAGCTTATTTCACTTGCAGTTATCAAGTTCGATTACTTCACAGATTAATCTTCATATTTTTAATGGGGTTAGCATTATCAATTGCATTGAACATGTATATTATTTTATTTTGTTAAAAATGACAGGTTTTTCTATTTTCTATATACTATAGTTATGATAAATGAGGTATCACTCTAAGATTCTGCACAAATAAACTGCAGTTTTCATAGCACTTTAGATTCACCTTTGACTTTTGATAAGAATGTTACTACTTTTGATGTGGTTTTACATCTGTATTTTATTATTGAATGTTTGGATTGTGAACAATGAAACTTTCTTGCATTGGTCCTGTTTAGAGATTATAACAAACTTAACTGTAATCTTACTTCACCTTTGAATTATCATTAGGTTAAGAACATAAATCACTTGCTCCATAGTCTAGACCAACAACATTATGATGGGGGACTTACGTGCAAATTATAAGAGAAGCTTCATTGGTGGTTTGCAGCTGCTCTTTAATCTATAAATAAGGTTATCACAGTAGCGGGGTGTCATGGCAAATTGGCAATACAATGCGAAGATCTTAAACAAGTCGAAGATGTGTGTTACCATCAAGTGGTTCGAGTTCATTTTAGGTAAAAATTTCGGCTTTGAAATTGTCGAATCAATTTTGTATAAATTTTATGATAATCGAGATGCCTATACACATGTAAAACTTTTTTATAGTATTCAAAGTTGTTGAAATCTTTTCATTGCAGGTCAAACCTTCATTTGATCCACACATGGCTTTCCTAGAGATACTTTGCTATGAAAAAGAAATTAAATGATGTTTAATGAAATTCTTTGTGGAAAAACTTGAAAAACAAAACTATTTATATTATACTAATTCCTAACTTGGATGTGCATTATGATTTGTACATTATGCTTTGTAGGTTGTACTTTTGTTATTTCTTTATTTTTTTTTACTTTTAACCATATAGTTTTGATCTTTTACATTTAACCCTTACATATGTTTTCACTTTCAACTTTAATTGCATATACTTTTAACCTTTTACAAATTTTGCGTTTTACGTCTCGGTCTAAAGTTTCGACTTAACATACCGCAATATGCGTCTGTGGTTCAACATTTTACTTCTATTTTTTCCGTTTAACGGTCATGTTTTGTTTACATTTCGATCTAATTTATACACATTAACGTATCACAACACATGTGCATGGTTAACGTTTTTATGTCTACTTTTCATTCAGTTTTATGCTTCCGCTGCAACGCGCGGAGCTTAATACTAGTTATGACTAATTTTTAAAATGATAAAACTTTTATTCCTCAAAATTTTTGTTGCAACACTTAATTAGTCGCCAATCCATCAAAGTATCAGTAACAGTCTTGAATTAACCGACAGAGCTTCACCGATGGTTTCCAATTGGTGATGACCATCACATCCTATTTTTAGACGGATATACCTGTCGGTCATGTACTAGTTATTTAATAGTGTATGCATCAACACACTCAATATAAATTTACCATAATTAAAGGGATGGTCTAGATGTTGTTAAAAATATTTTAGAACAAACATAAATCAATTAATTATTATTAATTATTACCAAGTTATTGGTCAAATCAATTTGATCCTACGCGACCGAAACTGATTATAAGAAATGTAGAAGGAAAGTGTCTCGTTATCGGACGAATTAAAGAACTCGCAATAATGTAAAACCAACCTGTTAAACAATGATCTTCGATGATGAACTGCACGGAATGTATTCCTGTCCTTAAAGGATTTTACGCGCTTTATTTGCTGTAAGCGACAACGTAAACTCCTAGGATTTAATGCAGACTCGATCCCGTATTCCAACAACAATGGAAGCGGAACAACGTGAAGCTCGCGTGGAAACGAATCAGAGAAAAGTTGTAGCTTTTGAGGTGCTTAAAGTCGAAGTAAGAGCTCAATATTTATAGACTAAAACCCAACTAATTATGAGAAAACCGAGGCTAAGGTTGGCCCCCACCAGTTCGCGAATTCGGTTGAATTGCTTACTAATCAACCTTATCCACCACATTCATCTCTTAGTTAGTTACCTCGAGTCTATCTGCACCGAGCTGTAGCTAAAAATAAGAGCTCCTTAGCAATGATGCGAAGTGCAAAGTGCGCCTCAAACGCGCCCATTCACGAGCTCGCGTCTCCGTCTCGGCTCCGCGCGCGTATGGGCTTAACCCTTCTCTTGACCCAACAATCACTTTGGTGACCCATAAGGGAAAGCCTCTTATAAGTCACTCAAAGATGTTTCCCCCCCACCAATGTGGGACAAGAAGTAAACATGCCAACTTGCATATTTACAACTTGTAAATTTCTAACAATCCCCCACAAGTTGGAATGTTTCCTTTCACTATGACGGATGATGTCACTCAGGTGTCACGAAGATTGAACCCAGTTAATGTTAATAAACAAGAAGAGACAAATTTATTGGTGTCCTACGGAATTAAACCAAGAACCTGATGACCCCTTCGGTTTACCCCCACACATCACCAGTTGACTTCACGTTCTCACTAAGCACGAATATGGTTGTGCACTATAAATCCTTTTCATGACCTTTAGAAGATAAACCACTGATCTTCATTTGAGGAGTGTAAGGCCCCGTTCCCAGGACGCTAACAGCTGGTCAATCATCGCACATAAAACATATATTTTCATTAACTTAAAGAAATCATTGCAGCGGAAACATATAAAACATCCAATTCATTATGATCACTTTTGTAAAATAATACATTGTTGACTGGTTACAAAAACATCATTAGTTGCATTACATTACAAAAACGTCATATTTCCATCAAATGGATGCCATCCCAAAAATGCCAAGTAGTTGTCCCGTGCCATCCTCAGCAATGCTCACCTGCCCACCGGAAAAATGCATAAAAAGTCAGCGTTGCTCAGTGAGTTCTAGTTTTAACATAAAACTTTCTTTACATTCATTAAAACCGTCCTTTTCTTTGTATGTGATTACACATCATACATACACATAGATAATACCATTATTATCTTCATCGTTCATCCTTTAACTTCCATTCGTTCATACATTCTTACTTTCATTCGTTCGTTCATCATTACATCTTTTCTTTCCATCAAAACCATGAACCTTACCCTTCAGTTTCCTGATACTGGGCCTAAGCCTATCATAGACCTTCCATTACGGTGCACAACACCTCCTAGCCATAGTACCTAATGTAAAGTTCAGGTGTACCATTTTCATGTGCTATGCCCTTCCGTGTCCTGGTACTTGGCCTAAGCCTATCATAGACCTTCCATTATGATGCACAGCACCTCCTGGCCACAATACCTAAGGCAAGCAACAATGGTTCCATACAAATGGTCAATCATAAAGAAAGACCCCGATGTGCATCCTCCCGGGGTAGCGAACCCACACACCATTGGGATAACACCTTACAAAGGGGCGTGTCCCGACATACAAAGCTTGCAAGACTTTCGTTACCTTTCATCGTTCATTAATGCATGCATACCATCGTTATGTTCCTCTTTTCATTACTTTCCACTTTACGTTATATAATACTTTTCGTTCCATTCATTAACCATCAATGCAAAGCCACGGAAAAAAATAAATACATAAACAGGAACACCAATAAGATCATACCAATCATCATACGTACCAGCATGCATACATAATATTAATCATGCCCATCACCCCCATCCTATCATCACCAACCATGCATCACATAAACCATCACATATCATCCTCATGCATCATACACTCACATACATAAACATATGCACAATAAGCATAAAGCATCACAAGACATAACTGACCCACCGTGGGACAGCGGGGGTTCGGGGGCAGCAACCCCTGACAGCGGGGTCCTAGGGGTAGCAGCCCCTAGTGGGGTCCAAGGGGCAAGGGCTGGGGCCGTGCTGCCCCAAACTAGTTCAAAAATCTCTTAAGTCAGTGAGTTGCTCCTCAATGTTGTATGTATTTCTAGCCCCAAACTAGTTCAAAACTTTTAAAATAGGGGATCTAGAACTCAGCTGAACTCAGTGAGTAGCTCCTCAATCAAGCTTTCAAAGCAAGGGTTGCACTACACAGCCTGCAGATAAGTTAACACCCAAAGGAGTTAATTTCTGCCTAATTTCGCTACGAGAACAGTAGTTTTGCTGCCAGTTTTGCCAGCAGTTTCGCTAGCAGTTTCGCTGGCATCTTCGTTGCCAGTTTTGCTGCCAGTTTCGCCCAACTTTCGTTGGGAAACCATGTCTGCGAAACTACCTGCGAAACTATAGTTTCGCAGGAAGATCCACAGTTTCGCTGGACAAACAACTAATTTCGTTGGATGAACACCCAGTTTCGCAGAATGGGCTGAAAAATACAAACCAACCCATTTTTGACCCAAAACTTCAATCTTTTACATCCAAAACCTTGGTTTATCACCCAATAAGCTATATCTAAGCTTCTTACATGTTTTCTTACACAAAAACATAAGTTTTGAGCGAATCTTTACCACTTTCAAAACCCCAAACCTAGAATCCGGGTTTACATCAAAAGGAACGATTAAATGATGTTTCTTACCTAGATTCCTGGTGTTTTCTTGTTGTTTGGATGCCCACGAACACCGATCTTCAATCCCGAGATCAACCGAGCCTTGAATCTTCAATTCTGTCTACTTTCTCTCTCTCTCTCTACAACTAAAGTGTTGAGTTGCAAATAAGAGATGCTCAAGCTGATCCGTTTATATATCAGGCGTTCCCGGGACCTTAAACTCGCCAAACACATAACCCAAAGAGTTAACTCGGTCTATAACCCATATCCATCTTATTTTCATTAAATGATCTCGTTTAAACCCATTATTATTATTTGGCTCACTTAGACATTATTCGGGGCGTTACAAGGCGGCACCTCTAGATCATATAGGCAAAGTTTTCCGACATCCTCGTTGCTTAGATGTCTCCAAAACTTTGTTAAGAGCGTTAGCTCAACCTCGTTCTCGGTAAAGACGTACTATCTTACCTCACATGGATCTATCAAATTAATTGATAGTACCTTCTATCGTTAAGTGACTTTATTGTTACCCATTAAACTTGAGAAATAGGAGCACTAAGTTCAAGTTGGGTTTCCATCACTAATTATTCTATTATGGCTTTAGACCCATGGGTCTCGTGGTATTTACTACTAAGTATCTCGTTTGAGGTTTGGTAAGGGGATCAGCCAACTTCTTACAAGTCTTGACATAAACAACCTTGATGGTACCACTTTCAAGTAGTTGTCTCACAAAATTGTGAAGAAGACCAATATGTCTTGATTTCCCATTATACACTGCGTTATATATTCTTGATAGTGTGGCCTCACTATGACAATACATGGGAATTGATGGCACTGGTACATCCCAAAGACGGATGTCCGTAAGTAGATCTCTAATCCACTCTGCTTCTTTACCGGCAGCAGCTAACGCTATGAATTCTGCTTCCATAGTTGAGTGTGCAATGCACGTCTGGTTTCTTGCTCGCCTAAGAAATAGCTCCTCCAGCTAGAGTATAGATCCAAGTACTCTACTCACTACGTTCCAATGCTCAGAATGACCTTCAAGTATTCTTGATGATGATATGTACGTCAATTCAAATTTCTAGTCCTTTTCAGATATCCAAGTACTCTACTCACTGCGTTCCAATGCTCAGTACCTGGGTTACAGTGTACTGACTTAGTTTGCTAACACCAAGGCTATGTCAGGACGAGTGCAAGGAGTAGCATACATCATGCTACCTATTGCACTTGCATACTCTAGTTGAGCCACAACTCTTCTAGAGTTCACTTTTAGCTTCATACTCGGGTCAAACGGTATATTAAACTCTTTGATGTTCAAGTGTTGAAACTTTGTCAGAATTTTCTCTATGTAGTGAGATTGACTAAGAGAAATCTGACTGTCTGTTCTTTTCACCTTAATCCCAAGAATGGTATCGACTTCTCCTAGATTTTTCATCTTAAAGTTAGAAGATAGATATTTCTTAATTTCAGAAATACCCTCTAGGTGAGTGCTAATGATCAACATATCATCAACATAAAGACAGATCATGACTGTGTATTCAGGTTTGCATTTTGTATATATACATTTATCAGCACCGTTATGTTGAAACCCAAACACAGTCACAGTGGTATCAAATCTCTCATGCCACTGTTTAGGAGCTTGTTTCAAACCGCATAGAGATTTGATAAGTCTACACACTTTAGTCTCTTTTCCAGATATCACAAACCCTTTCGGTTGCTTTAAATAAATTTCTATTTTTCAAGAAACCATTCAGGACGGCTGTCTTCACATCCATTTGATGGATGTACAGTCCTTTCACCGTAGAAATTGCTATAAGAGTTCTAATGGAGCTAATTTTAGCAACTGGAGCGTAGGTATCTAAGTAATCTATTCTTTTTCTCTGTCTATAACCTTTCACAACTAATCTTGCTTTCTAGGCAGAGATGGATCCATCTGGATGATACTTTTTCTTGAAGATCCATTTGGGTCCAATAGGTTTCCTTCCCTTGGGTAGATCAGCTAACTCCCAAGTTCCATTTCCCATAACAGAATCCATTTCATTTTTGATTGCTTCCTTCCATAGAGGAGCATCTCTCGATGACATGGCTTCACCGTACATTTTTGGATCATCATCTAAATTAACAGCGAAAATGACCTCTCTCGTCACTTTCCTTTGTGTACCTTCAACTAGATAAGAGATAAAATCACTTCCATAATTCTTCTCTTTTCTAACTCTAGTACTTTTCATTGGTTCTTTAACAATTTGAGAATGTTGAAAACTCTCTCGAGAAATGCAAGGAGTCGTGGTGGGATTTAAGTTTTCATCATCTCTAGAAAGCTTTTCTTCAAAGAATTCCACATCTCTGGATTCTACGACTGTTCCTGATGTCACACCCCCGCTAAGAGCGGAAACACGGGGGCGTAACGAGACGGGAATCGTCATAACACATGGTAAGCGATAGAGATGCAATAATAATAATGATGACAAGCGTGTCATGACGACACCCGACAACAAGGGGACTTGTGTCGTGTTTAGTCAGTAATCACGACCACATAGCCATAAGCATAAACATGATATAAGATAAACATAGATAATAACATTGTATGCAATTCCCACAACCCGGGAATAGGTTACAAAGTGTAATGTTGTTTGAAACAGTTACAACAATTGTTTTCAAAAAGACAAGTTTAGCCCGAAAATGCATCCTAGGGTCTCCACTAAGGCAGCACACCTAGAACCTCAGCTAGCATGATCACCTGAAAAGATATGCTCAAAATGGTCAACAAAATTGTTGGTGAGTTTGCAGGTTTAAAGTAAATAAGTAATTGATGCTGTATAAAGTTGTTGCAGAATACCGTGCATACAGTTATAAGTAAGCAAAATCACATGACAAGAGCTTTACAACCAAACCTAATGACGTACACAAAGAATCTTGTCGGAATATATTCACCCAAGGCCCGTACCTGGCTATTGTTGGTACTAACTAGTATACCAACACGAGGGTGGGGGTGTCAACCCAGTAGTACTACCAATACCTAACCGTCGGTTCCACACTGGAATTAAATGGTTGTAAGAAAGAACCATAAAGCAGACTCAAGCATGTATCGGATAAGTATCCACAAAACAGTAGCACGTTGATTCCAAGTATGTAAATTGTATGTATGTTGTACAGCATAGAAAACGGGCGAGCATACTTTTCCCCCATGTTTGTAAATGTTTGTAAAGTAGTATAAGCATAAAAGGGGCCACGAAACTCACATGTTAAGTGGTAAGTATGAATGATCAAGATTCCCAACAGTTGAATGCAATGAACAGTCAAATACCTATTGACAGTTATTGTTAAGCATTAATGACATGTATAAAGCATATAGAAATGTTTGGTCAGTTCGGGTTGTATCGGTTCGGTCGTGGGTAGCACACACACACAAGCGAACACACGTATCAGATCTTATGTAGATCCAAGTACTACGAGTAGTCGTCATTGCTTATGACATCCGTGAAATGATCTCATGGTTATGAAAGATAGCACTTGTTAAGTATTTGGAGTTCCAATTGGATTGTCGTTATTTGTAAAATGTTAGGTTGATTTCAATTGAAATAGTATGTGCATGTTGATAGCGTTGACTTTAATCTTTGTGGTCAAGCAATGACACTTTTACTAATGTTACTTTATCATCATCAGACGTTCAAGGGGAAATTCACACTCAACATCATCAGTCACACAACACGACCACACGCTCGACTTAACGCTCCATTCGTACGAATCAACCTTCAATCGTACGAATCAGCTTCATTCGTACGATTGAGTCTTCATTCGCATGACTGGCATTCAGTCATACCACACAACACACATTCGCACGACCCAACCTCCATGCGCACGAATCAACCCTCAATCGTGTGAATTAGCTACTTTCGTGCGATTGGACTCCAGTCGTGCGAAACACACACAATCACATACATTCAGTCGGTCACCTGACTCAATCGCACACACACTAATCCGCATTGACTCAATCGCACACACATTCATTCGTTCGCACAACTCAGTCGCATGAAATCCCTAGTCGCACGATTCAGTCGCCCGAAAGACACAATCGCATGACTCAGTCGCACGACTCACCCAGTCGCACGGCTCAGTCGCATGACAGACCCAGTCGCCTGAACTGCAGGTTCGCGACTGCAAAAGTGCAGAGCAGCCTTCGGCTGCTCCGAGCACGGGTTTTACACAACAAGGACTTCCAGAAACACTCTACAAACATACACAAACATGAAACACAAGCAGAAAGACCTCACACGCACCCACACGACCTCATGTGTTTGAGTTGAACCCGAACACCCGAAACCCTAGTTTGGACAGCCGTGAATAAGCAAGGAAAGGGACAACCAAGGTCGTCTACCTGCTAGAATAGAGTAGACTAGGCCGTAGATGGAGTCTAGACGACAAAAACAAGGCCAAGCGGGTTGGATTTGGTGCTAGAATGAAGAAGATGTGAAGAAGAAGGTGAAGAGGATGAAGAAGATGAAGATGAAATGAGATTAAGGGCTGGAGTATGGGCTTATATACCCAGCCCAAGTTTGCAAAATGGCGAGTTTAGTCCCTGCACTTAACCCTCGAGTTCCCCAAAATTTGTTTCGGTTGATTACGACCTTAAAATGTTCGTTATATTAAGGTTAAAAGCGTGTTTAATGGTAATTGATAGTCTAAAATGGTTTTATTAATGACAATGGTTGAAATTAAAAATGATATATTTGGTGGTAATGGTGATGAAATTTATAAAAGGTTTAGCTTAGCACACGTTCTCGGAGGAAGTACAGGCACAAGGGAAAATAAAGCAGACATGATTCTTAAAGCAGGAGTTCATGAAGAAAAGGAAGAATAATTAAAATAATTCTATGCTTATTTATGTCGTTCGACGGACCTTAAGGTGACGGATGTCACACCTGATTCATCATCCAACAGTCGGTAAGCCTTGCTATTTTGAGTGTATCCAATGAACACGCTTTTCATAGCTCGTGCTCTGAGTTTGGATCTCTTAGGATCAGGTGTCCGATAATATGCGACACATCCCCAAACTCTCAAATGATCTAAATTTGGTTTCCTTCCTTTCCAAGACTCATATGGACTAGTAGGAATCACACGACTAGTGATCCTATTGTGAACATAACAAGCGGTCAATAAGGCTTCTCCCCACAAATTACTTGGTAAACTAGATTGGTTTAACATGCAGTTAAGCATCTCTACCAAGGTATGGTTTTTTCTTTCGGCCAAACCATTTTGTTGGGGAGTAAATGGTGAGGTTCTTTCGTGTATTATGCCATTCTCTTCACAGAATGAATCAAATTCATGGTTAAAATATTATCCACCTCTATCCGAGCGGAGAATTTTTATGCGTTTCTCTTATTGGTTTTCGACCTCGACCTTGTATATTTTAGATGCGTCAAAAGCTTCGTCTTTTGTACGCAATAAATACACATGTAAATAACGGCTTGAGTCGTCGCAGAAAGTGATGAAATATCTTTTACCACCGTGGGTAAGGATCCTATTCAGTTCACAATATCTGAATGAATTAGTTCCGGTAGTGATGTATTGCGTTGTTGAGCGCTCGGAAAAGGTTTCTTTGTGAATTTTGATTTTACACAAGTTTTGTATTTTTCAAAATCTTTAACCTTTAGTTTGCATCTTTTCAATATTTTTAATATTTGTGTGAGCCAAACGTTTATGCCATAAAGAAATTGAACAAACGATATAATCAAAAGACATTATTTCATTCAATTTATAACCAATGACATTACAATCAGAAACATCACTAGCAAAGGTACTAACGCTACCACTATCATCACTAATACCGCTATTACTCTCACTTTCACTATCAAACCTATCAAGCACAGAGATGCTAGAGTTCTCGATCTCTTGCTCTTCATTCCCATCTTCGGCTAAGTCAAGACGATACATTCCACTCGTGTTTTTAGCTTGACCCACATATGGGTTATTAAGAGAAAACTTCACGCGCAGATCCATAAGCACCAATTTGTAGCCATTCCGATCAAACTTATCCGTTGAAACAAGACCCTTTTATATGCTAGGGACATGCAATACATCCTGAAGGGTCACAGTCTGACCATTTCTGAAGTTTAGCCGCACCATGCCTTTACCACAAACTCCTACCCGATGTCCGTCAGCACACACAACCACAGTTCCCTCAAGCACGGGACCATAGGTTTGAAACGAGTACAGGGAAGTTTTCACTCGGGCAACCAAAAGAAAATCCGTGAGCTCCTCTTGGGCAAAATGGACAATATTGTTGGTGTGAGTGGCCAGGTGTTACAACTATTGACTGTGATCCTGGTTTGTTCACACGCCTTGCGATAAAACTCTGGACGTGGATTTTAAAAGTGTGACAGATTGGTATCAAAGCTATTGGTTATAAGGAAGTAGGTTGCATACACACTAGTCTATAACTGCACACAGTTAGTTAGTTACTCCTGGCATATCCTCTTACTGTATACTCATTGCATACACATCACATACACTACAATATGGCACCTTCATCGTATTCATCCCCTGTTCGACGTGCACTAGGAAAGGAACCCGAGGTTCTAATTATTCCTTCGTCATCTACAAGTTATGATTCTATACTTTCCATACTTATACCTGATGTATATCTCATGCACAAGCCAAAACAATTAAGCGGGACATGATTAATTCTGACAATTGGCACTAGAATCGCATTACACTGATTAGGATGCTGGAAAAGGAAAATGTTCCATTTATGAACCCTACCGTGTCTAGAGACACCATATTATACCCCCTATCCCGCACACCTTTTAGGGTTATCGCTATGTTGGTGACCCCGCATGATCGACTACAACAAGCAGTTGAGAATAAATTTAAAAGGTGGGAGCAATCCAGGGATGGGTGACCTCCATAGGAAGTTTTCACTCGGGCAACCAAAAGCAAATCCGTGAGCTCCTCGTGGGCAAATTGGACAATATTGTTGATGCGAGGGGTCGGGTGTTACATGAGAAGTAGCTCCTGAATCCAAAAACCATCCCCTACACACCAACACGCGTGTAGGTTACGCGAGCATATTAACATCACCAATTCCCATATTTGCTACCAGGTTGGTAAGATTATCAACGACAATTGTGGAACCAACTGTAGGACTAGATTTCTTACGAGGGCACTCTCGTGCATAGTGACCAATTTCTCCACAAACATGGCATTTTCCTGATCTTTTAGGCTGTTGGTTGTTGTTTTTAATAGGCTTCTTGAATTCTTTCTTTTTAGGTGCAAACGGTTTCTTTTGTTTGATCCATACTTTCCCTTTTGCCCGGACCCCCCGTCGTCATATGATTAACACTCGATCCGACTTTACTTCTTTTGTCCTTATTGCGCGTTTCCTCCTCAATTCAGAGGTGCTTCAACAGTTCATCCAAAGAGCAGTCCTCGTATTTGTGCATCATTGTTTTGGAGAAATATTTCCAAGTGGGAGGTAATTTAGCAGTGATAACCCCTACTTGAAAGATTTCGGATGACAGGATGGAAAGAGCAGTCAGTTTGTTAACAAGCACTTGGAGTTCATGTACTTGTTCCAAATTGACTTTTCATCCACCATTTGAAAATCTAAATACTTGGCGATAAGGTACTTGTTAGTACCTTCTTCATGAGCCTTGTATTTAAGTTTCAAAGCTTTCCATAACTCCCTCGGACTTGTAACCTGCGAGTACAAGTCCTAGAGACGATCAGAAAGTGAGTTCTTGATATGACCAAGACAAAGATCCTTGGCTTCTATAGAGATTAATGAAGAGTCTGATGCAACCTAAACATCTTTTGTCTCTCCTGTATGCTGCACAAGTTCATTGAAGTGGAATGCTTCGGAAGTTTCACATGTGCAACAGAAATACTCCAAGTGTGAAATCTTCCGAAGCCAAGACCAACATCTTCCGAAGCCAAAGATGAAGTCTTCCGAAGCCTCAGAGACAAAGTCTTCCGAAGCTTCAAGTTCATGAAGACAGATTTCTTCCGAAGACTTTTAACATATGCTTTATCTGATGTACTGTTCCATAAAGCTAGAAATCTTTCTGCTGCAACTCTGCAAGTCACCAACTAACATGGTTTGGTGATAAGGTCCATGCTTTTGGTAACTGTACATTGAGGTCTTGAGTCTGTATTCTTTCTACTTTATGTACTTTATCCTTTTTGTAATAGAAAAGGATGTGAGTTATGGCATGTCATAGTCACAAGTCAAAAGGCAATCTGCCTTTTGACTCTACAATTGATTTTGTTTGTGTCTAGTCAATTGTATCCAACTGGCTTTCAAAGTATAGCCAGCTGTAGGATTTAGTATAAGTATCTCATGTTCTTGTAACTTTTATTTATGCTTTGTAACACTTGTAATAGAACATAGAAAAAACAATATACTGCATTCTTGAAAACCATATACTTGTGTTCTTTGTGTTCTATCTCTTTCATTACTTGTGTTCTTAGTGTCTTATCTTGGTTAATCCAGTTTACTGCCTAATTAAAGTTTGGTTAATCTCCTCTTTGTGTTGTTGTGTTGTTACTCACACCCTTCAACGATCATGCAGCTTCCTTTCGGACGAGTCTTCGCTTGTTCAGATTAGAAATCACTTGTTGATTCGGTTCCTTTCCCTCTTCAGGACCAAGTCATTTAGGATCGGGGCCAAGCATGGATCAAGAACATAATAGAGTTTCAGAACAATCAACATGAATTTCACTTTATCAGCCCAGCGGTATAGTTCTGACCGTCAAATCTATCCACTTGACAAACTTTTGATTCATGAATCTCAGATTAGTCATAGGAAGTTCAGCATCCATTTAGTATGTTAAATTTAACTCAAAAATAAAATCCTTTACATTGTTGAAAATACTTTAGACTAAACAGAAGTCAATTAATTATTATTACTTATTACCAAGTTATTGGCTGAATCAATTTGATCCTACGCGATCGAAACTGATTATAAGAAAGGTAGAAGGAGAGTGTCCCGTTATTGGACTAATTAAACAACTCGCAATAATGTAAAACCAACCTGTTAAATGATGATCTTCGATGATGAACTGCACGGAACGTATTCCTGTCCTTAAAGGATTTTACGTGCTTTATTTGCTGTAAGCGACAACGTAAACTCCTAGGATTTAATGCAAACTCGATCCGGTATTCCAACAACAATGGAAGCGGAACAACGTGAAGCTTGTGTGGAAACGAATTAGAGAAAAGCTGTAGCTTTTAAGGTGCTTAGACTCGAAGTAAGAGCTCAATATTTATACCCCCACCAGTTCACGAATTCAGTTGAATTGGTTACTAATCAACCTTATCCACCACGTTTATTTCTTAGTTGATCAACCTTATCCACCATGTTTATCCACCAAGTGCAAGGTGTGCCTCAAAAGCGCCCATTCACGCCTCAAACGCGCCCATTCGCGCCTCAAACGCGCCCATTCGCGAGCTCGTATCTCCGTCTCGTCTCGGCGCGCGTGTGACCTTAGCCCTTCTCTTGACCCAACAATCACTTTGGTGACCCATAAGGGAAAACCCCTTATAAGTCACTCAAAGATGTTTCCCCCTACCAATATGGACCAAGAAGTAAACATGTCAACTTGCATATTTACAACTTGTAAAATTCCAACAGATGCACATTGATAACCATATGGATGTTCTACTGAAGAATAAAAGATAGTTAATGAACAAGTTGGATAATTTTAGCAAGAGATAAGAGAAAGATGAGCTCATGTAGAGAACGATACGAGGAATACCTTGTATTCTAAATGTTGTATGTATCGTGATCTTAATAATTGGTTTAAGAAGGTTATTCACAAAAAGTGCTATATTTGGAATCAGTATTTTTAATACAACCTTTTAGTGAGAAAACTCTATGCCGCATAATGTTTCAAAGCTTACAATAAAATAAGATATATATATATATATATTAAGTATTAACAAAATGAAATACACGTATATACAAATATGTATACGGTATTAATACATTTTTCTACAAGTAGAAAAAAAAGAAAGAAAGGTGTTTGACAAGGTAATGAATTAAACTTAATCAGCACAAAATTGATACATATCATCCATGGTAGGCAGCTCTAGTAGCAACTTATCAAGATCTCTAAACGACATCCCTTTTTGCAACATCGGTGAACTCATATCATCACCACCACGTCGACCACCATCAACACCACCATCATGTGATAGTTTATCATTTAGAGACAAGGCGGGGTTGGGTGAATCTTTTCCAGTGAGATGTTGAACCACAGATTTAAAGTTCATGGCATCAGTCGTGATATACTCGGTGTTGATTATCACCACCTTCACGGGGTCCCCTCTTCTTGATCTTGACATGGTTAGTTAGTATTCTTGATTAATCGTAAGCGAATAATTTGATCGAATATCAATCTCAACGAGACCCTGATGAAAAAAAGATCCAAAATATGATCGATATAAGTTTGTATACAAAGCAAAATACACAAAGATGATAGAAATGAATATATTATTGTGTTTGTTGGTTGGTTTATATAGGAATGTGTTGAGGACCACTTTTGAGGGGAAGGGGGTAGGAGGGATCGAAGACTTAAGTTGCTCAAGTCAATTGCCAATATTTTCCTTTAACAATCTTTCAATTTTCATCTTTCACCTTTTAGTTTCATTTTTTATATTAGGGTTCATTATTTTGAATTGTTAAAAGATAATTTGGAATGGTAATTCTGATATATAGTTTTATCATGCATGTCAAGGTTTAAGCTTTCTAACAACTTAAACAAACTATCTATTATATTTTTAAAAATATTATAAAATGTAAATATACTCGATTAGGATGTGAGTAAACGAGTTCAGGTAATCGGACAAGTATCACCCAACACAATACCCGTCTCAAATCCATGAATAGTTCTAAAATTACTCTCATACTAGAATATACGTTCCAAATGTTTTTACTTTTTTTCCTAAGCAATGAGGAATTTTCAACTTTAGTCTTCAATATAGGTAATTTGATTCTGTAAATGCAAATTTCATATAGTATATTAATGTAATGTAGTGATAGAAAGAGTATCATGTTGTTACGTCTAGACTTTAAAGAGATTAGCTTTAACCATGTAAAAAGAACCCATGTAGTCATGCAAACTGTGTATATAATGAAAGGACTATAAGTGAAAAATAAAGATTGATTGGAAGAAGATGACCGTTAATGTTGAAAAACAAAGCAGTCTAGAAGGACCAAAACACCTAGCCATATAATATATGGATGTGGTCAAGCCACGATATCATATATCAAATACTATGGTCCCTCGAACCTTCCCATGCATTTCACCATCTAACCTATAAGCTTGTATTAATTGTCACAATTGTCAATAAACTCTATCTACATACCGCATGGTGACAATAAAATAAATATCTTACGATAAAGAAAAACATTTTTACGTTCCATAGACACGTGAATACTGAGCAATTTAAATATGAGCATGTTAATACATGTGTACGTAGAAAAGGTTGGTGCTCTTTAAGTTTGATCAGAGTTTAAGAAGATAAGATATATTATTCTAAAAGTATTACGTGTATAGTATATATGTTTGTCTTTCAACTGGTGAAATTTGTTAGAATCTGATAGTAAAACTCTATGACGTCCTCTTACTCTTCTTTGCGCTTTGTACAAATCGCTTAATAATATGTATAATTAGAATATTTTATATATTTAGAAAGTGATAATTGTGTAAAAAACTCTAGGAATTATCTCCCTAACTTGTGCATAGTCATTCAATGTAATCTGTATTATATATGGATGTAATATTTCTTATTTTAGCAAGGTATTATTGATGAGAATGATTGTTTAATTAGTGATTGGTACAAGTTGGATTATAAATTGTCATATTTCTTATTTTAGCAAGGTATTAATGATGAAAACGATTTTGTTTAATTAGTAATTGGTACAAGTTGGATCAAAAATGATAGTTGACTTTATCGTTTTTATTGACCAAAAGGTCTCTGTAGAATCAGCGACCCGAAGTAGTGTGAAACCAAGCTTTTCTTAGTATTTCTTTCTTGTATAGATTTTTTAATAAATAATATGTTACATATAATAATATTTTACAGTATGTATAGACTCACAATGAGAACATTCTATGGATTTTATAAATTCACCATTTGATTTAGCCAAATCCGTTCTAGAATATGCACGGAACGACTTTTACTTGAAATAAATAATATTGATATATTCCGTAATAAATACAAATAAAGTAAAGTTAGATTATTGTATATTACAAAAAAGATTAACAAATAACATGGAATGATACTACTAATACATAATGGAGGCATTTAATGTATTTAGTACAAGTATTTAATACACATCACACGTTAATAGTTGAATGATTTTTTTCATAAATCATAGATCTTTTCATTTCTATATATTAATCTAAAATTCCTCCCTTACTTTATTTAATTGTCACTTTTAACCACTTAATTTCTTTTATGGAACTTTCAGACAAGTCATTTGACTCCCTGGAGTTTCTAAAGCTTCTAGATTACCTTATATATATTCACATAAAATATCTAATTTCTTACATGTAATTTGAGTTTGTATGTGTTATTATGTAAGTTTCTTTTCTGAAACAAGCTAGGTCAAATATAAAAAGTTTCTTGCTAATTTTTATGTACGTTTTGAGTTGGACGATATTTTAACGTAGATTTTTTTTGAAAACGGGTGATGTCAAATACAATATGTTTTTGTTCACCAATATAAATTGAAGTAACTCTATTTCGATTTAAATTTAGTTCACAAATGAGTCGAGACAATCATAGTATATACATTACATTATTACGTCGCATACCATGTTGCCTCAGCATACGGGTATAATTACTAGTTAATTAACTATAAAACACATTCCTTTTGTTCACCTTTTTACGTCTTTTGTCTCCTTTGCGAAATTGCCAATGATAATCATGAGATTCTTTTCTCAACCATAACTTATACAAAATATATTCGACTAATCTCTCGATTTTGAACGAGATGTGATTTTGATTAGATAATACATATTCTACGTCGACCCTCCGGAACAAATTTCAATTTTCTTCTTGATCTAAGTTTGTTCTCCCTTGTTTTTGTTCTATGTCTGCAATATTCAACACATTCAAGTTTTAGAAACTTCCAGTGTGTGAATAAGTTTCGGGTAGTCGAGATAAAGCAGAGTAAAGAGAGAGGGTTTGGGGAGTAATTTGTGTATATGTAATATGTCATGTATGGTGACGTGAGTGGTCATAAAAGGTTTGTTATGTGAGTGGGTCCTACTCCTTATGCGGGAGGTATGTTTTGAATGATAATATAACGAACAAAAGGCCATAATTATAGGCACATACAAATGATTACAAAGGAAATACACGAGCTGAATCATGCTGGAGTTAGCTGGATATTGATCCTTAATTTGGGAGATATTGTTTGGCTTAGCTATACTTATTTGACTTTAAACATAGTTCCAAACCTAAATTTACAAAAAGAAAATATGAACATCCACCGGCATGAACTTGGGTAAGGTTTTTAGGGAGAAGTGGCGTTGCTATCGGTGTTTTGAAAATCGGATCGGACTGGCCGATCTGACCGGAAATCGGAGGGGTGATTGAATCGGTCTGCATCAGCTCAATTCGGAGAGGTTCAACTGGGCGGTTCGTCCCGAATCGGTGGTCAGACTAGATTTTGATTTTTTTATTCATTTATTTTTTGAATTTAATTGGGTAAAAACAAGGGGTTGAATAATACATTGTTATGTTGGACATAATATTATTGTTAACTTTATATAAAACTATAAATACATATATAAATTACTTATATTGAGTTATATATATATATATATATATATATATATATATATATATATATATATATATATATATATATATATTATATATATATATATATATATATATATATATATATAAAATGTGACGTTATCCGGTTCTTAAATTCGGTCCGATCTATCCAACCACCAGACCACTAATATAAACATAAGGTAAAATCTTAAAATGAAAGCGGGATGTAGCAGCCACCACTTGTATCATTGGCTTTCAAAACTATACAATTAACGGTACTCATGCATCACTCGGTTGTAAAACACACTTCAAGGATGTTTTATATGGTTTTTAGGTTAGAGCATATTCGATAGAGATGCTTTTTGATGTTTTTAAAGAGAGAGAAGATGATGTGAGAAAAAAAAGATAATGTAAAGGAAAAAAAAATGTAGAACTTCTTCTTCAAGAATATTGATTTTTGAGTATGTAAGAGGAAGAGAGAAGATATAAGAGAGCAGTGAGATGGGGAAGGTAATATGAAGGAAAAAGATTATGTTTTTTTTTATGTTTTTTTACCTTTCCATTGATGATGATGTTATGATAATATTCAAAGATGTGGTAATTATGCAATTGTTAGAAACAATTTTTTAAGATTTAAATGGTATAATATCCTCTCTGTTTATTTAAAATACATGTAATTATTTCTTTTACATTTTTTTATTACGTATGTGTGTATGTACATATATTTGTGTGTTCACGTACTGTTCCTACGTGTGTACGTACAAAAGATGGGAAACTTCTACGAAGGTTAGTGTTTGGGTATCAAGTTTGTCCACATCTAAGTTATTTGTTTGACTTTCTTAAGTGGCGGGCAAGTCAAATCTCTAACTTGCGTAATTAACTTATATTTTAAATTTTTTGAATTAACAATCTTATGATTTTTTAAGAAAGGTTGTAGGTTCGAGACTTGATGTCAACAACATATCGTGGTGGTCTGGATTTTAGTGCAGTATGTTTTCAAGTGACGGGTTTTTCCTTAAATTGATGTTTGGTAAAATTATCTGTGCTCGCGGACGTATGAGATGTGTTTTCGCTATTAGATTACCCCGAGCAGCCGAATTTTATTAGTTGACCCTTTAACAAAACCGAAGACCATGTTAAATTATATTGAAAAAAGACAACTACATGTACCGTAAAGTGCAAATAAACATGCTTAAGATGCTATAAGTTAGTGCCTGGTACTTTCCCATAATTTATGTTGTTTAATCTTAAATTTAAGATGACTTATCACTTGAACCCCTCAACTACTCAACTATGTACGTATAAATTTACTATTTTTGGTTTTGTCCATTTCTAATTTAACTTGGTTTTATTTAAGTTTACATCCAAAAATTGAAGTCTCATTTCTCCTTTCAATAAGGTTTCACAATTATAAATAAAACAAAGTACCATAGTGACATCATAATACACATCAAGCAGCAAAGTCAATGGGTTTTTCGCGACATGTCAAGTGTCTAATTTATCAACAATTTTTTTCTTTTGGATCTTGCACAATTAAAGGGCTGTTTGGTAGCATTTGAATCAGACTGTACGTTAATGATTTAAATGTCTGAATGATTTAACATTTAATAATTTAAGCTGTTGTTTCGCGAACAAATATTTGAATGGTTCAAACATTTACTTCCGAATAGTTAGTCATTATACTAATGCCGAATAGTTAAGAGGTATAATGTTGAATGGTTACGACCTCTTATCTGAATTGGTCAGACATTTTCCTTTAAATAGTTAAGTGATATACTAGCTTTTAATGGTTCAGGCCTTTTAATGATTGACCGTTTAATGGTTCAGACCTCTTAAATGGTTCAATGCTTAATGGTTCAGACCTCTTAAATTGTTCAACGCTTAATGGTTCAGACCTCTTAAATTGTTCAATGCTTAATGATTCAGACCTTTTATTGGTTTAACATTTAAACATTTAGAATTTGCTAAACAAGCCTTAAATAGGTTGCTTTTGAATCCTAATTTCAAAAGTGGAGCGAGAGTAATTGGTTACATTTGTAATATGTTACCTTTCACTAGAGTAAGGCGGGTTTGAACCTTGATGAATACATTCTTTTGTTGTTTGTTTCCTTACAGTTTTGTTATAACTTTTTGTTCAAATTAGTTTTTATAAATCTTTAGGTTGCAACATGCAAGGTATAATTCTATCTATGATTTAATTTTCAAAACCAAACTACGTCAACTTTATATGTTTTTTATGTTCATTACCACGTTAATGTCATTAATGCTACTCGTCTTAAGAAGTTAACAAAGCCGCACACATTGGAGGGTTTTTAATTCTAGTTCTATTACAATAAAAGGTCTTGGTTTTCTTTATTATCGATAATGTTAATTTTAGTAGAAGTAGGTATTATACGGTTTAAATATATTTAAAGGTTTCGTTAAACTACCTTATCTTTTTATATATTTTATTTATTATTACATTACAAACTAGTAAACCAAGTCATGAAATTAGAACAGCCTACTTTAACGTTCATGGAAAAAGGGGTAAAACTTACCAAAAGTTAGTTATGGTACTTTTTCATTCATAATTACAGTTTTCAAAAGATAAAATGCAAAAGAGGAAAAAACCAATCACAACACTTCTTTGAAAAGAAAAAAAAAACAAATACAAAATCACAATAGGTTAATTTTATTAAAATGTCTAGAAATTCAATAATTGAAATTTAGTTGAAATATAATTTATTCATTATAGCAATTGTGGTTTTTGAAACTTGGTTTAGGATGATGATGACAGAATCAGGTACTTCTGGTATCATCTTTGATTATAAAACATATTTTAAATTAAATTAGATCTCATCGTTATACTCTTAATACTCACTATTCATCTTGTTTGTGAGTTTTAGTTTTCACATCAAAATCTTCATTTTCTTAATATTTGGAAATATTTACACATTAGAATACAATCATATACAGGACCAACTTAACGTTTTTTAGAGCCCTAATTAGACTAAAAAAATAAGGCCCTTATGAAAAAAAACGCAATCTAAACAAAACCAACCTGATCATATTTCTTTGAACAAAAGCAATAAATTAAAGAAAATGTGGTATACTAAACTTGAGTACTTAATAGTTGATTTTTTTGAAAAAAAGAGGTAAAAAAGGAATAGTCGATTAGATCAATCAAAGAGGAAAAACGTAGGAAGAGTCGTATGTTTTGTGAATTGTGTGGTTGTGTTTCTTCACTAACCTATCAAATCATCAAACATTTCATCGGGACTCAACTATCAAATAATATTTCCATTTTAAAATTCCACTGATTCGTATAATAACCAAACCCAATATAATTTCTTTTAAAAATTGGGGCCTTATTTTTTGAGGGTCCCAAACTCGTGGCGTCACAAATTACAATATAGAGCCGGCCCTCATCACATAAAACTCGATCTCAAACCTATCGTAAAACTGATTTGAAAACTACCTAAAGCTCAAGTATAATTCTATAGTTTCAAAATTATAATACTTTGTTTTCAACAAGCTTAACGCACTACAAGAATTTACATCTATGACGTTTGGCGACGACATAGCCTAGTAGCCATAGGTCACCTAAGGTGACGACAAGTCGTCGCTATAGAAAAATCTTGATTTTTGACTATCCTAACCCTATGATGACGACAAGTCGTCGCCTTAATAGACCTATAGCAACAACATTTCGTATTCACCATAGAGTTCTATTCGTCATCACCATGCCCCATTTAAATTAATTTTTGATTTATTTAAATAAATGTAAAAAGATTAAAAAATAACTAACACCCTATGGCGACGACATGACATCGCCATAAGCTAAAACCTAATTTTGTTTTCTCTAAAAAAAGTTGAAGGAAAATAATCCCACCATGCAGGATCGGTGTTTGTCACTTAAACACTAATGTTTTCTCTCAAACTCACCTAGAATCGCACTCGGGTAAGAATCAAGAAGAGTTGATCACAATATGAAAAGTAACTAAGAACACAGAAAGATAATTTCAAGATACTTTTATATATTGATTCTCAACTCACAATACAAAGGACTCTTACAAGCAGATTTCTCTCTATTTTATGAATTACAAGGAGAACCTATATATAATACTATCTACAACAGGATATACTTTGATACCAGCTGGGATCCTATACCTAAAGTCTATACTACAAGACTAAAGATTAAGGTATCTTGGATAAAGTCTTATCTGAGATTAGGTAGTCAGAACATGTCCTTGACTTACCTTTTGTCACCAACTAAAGATGGTAACGGTACTATCATGAAAATGTAAGCAGTGGAATAAAGTATGGTCAACAACATGGTTCTTTAAGAAGAAGCCATGCTGTATTAGAAGTCTGCAGCGGAGTGTCAGAGACCATACTTGTGTCCACTGGCCATAGCAGTGTCTTCCGAAGGTTAAATGGTTTCGGAAGAGTAAGTACTTCCGAAGTCACTTTATACTTCGGAAGAGGCTGCTTCTTCCAAGACTTGGAGACTTCTTTATCATACTTCAGAAGTGGTCTTCACTTTATTCTTCTAAGTCCTGAACTTCGGAAGTATGCATTTGTCTTCGGAAGTAGAATTCTGTCTTCGGAAGCTGGACTTTTCCTTTGTCTTCGGAAGAACTCTACAGCCTTCGGAAGTTCCATGAAGAGCTTCGGAAGCCTTTTGCATGCAGTATCAAAATAACTCAAGTGATATAGTTTTGGTTGCATTAGCCTTCTTCTTGATCCAACAAACTCCCCCTAGGCTGATGCTACCAAAACTTCACTTACCTCGACTTCTCAAAACTTTCAGCACCAAGGAGAGCAAATATTTGTCTGTCTCCTTGTTCTTCCCTGATGTGGTGCTGAGAAGTTTGTACAGTTCCTTGGTAGACATGAGATCTAGTCTGTCACCTTGGATAACATGTACCCTTTGTTGTTGCCATCTGAAAAGAGTTAGTTGATGGGAGCTATAATCATATTCCCATCAAACTATAGGTTCCAATTCAGGACCTTCCACCATCTGTAGAAAGGCAGGACCTTTGGTGGTAGATCTTTCCTTGTCTTCCTGTCTTTTTAATTTCAACTCTTCTTCAATCTTTGCTTTTGCAATTAGCTCAGCCAAATGAAGGCTGCTGAGATTATTTCTGACGAGTGCAGCAGTTTCAGAGTTGGAGGGGTTGGAGAATGGTTTCTCTGCTAACTCAGCAATGTTAAATCTACTAGAGTGTAACAGAGAGGTTGCATTGAGTCTGTTGACTTCACCATTCTCTCTTTCTACAACAAAGTTGTGAGAAGGTTCATCGAACCTCCACTGGATTATCTTCCTTCTAGGCACAAGAGACTGACTAGGAATCTTGTCCTCTTTTCTTGTATCCAGCAGAGTCACCAGTTTTCTTCTGAGCTTCTTTTCTTCCTCATTTAAAGAGTCTGAATTGAGGCCCAAAAGTCTTGCAGCCTGGTCCAAAGTTCCTCTAGGCAAATCAAGGAATCTGTTTCTTGTGAGGGAACTTGAAGGTCCGTCTACATAGGTAATGTTGACAGAGTCTTCTACACAGGAAACTTCGCTCAAAGTGGTGCAGTTAGTGAGCTTCATCTTGACTGCCTTAAACTCCTCAAGGGAGAGATGTTGAGAAGGCTGAAGGGATGGTTTGGATGGTGATTGGGTAGTTTAGGTTCAGAGGTTCTGGCTAGTGTTTTGGGTTGGATGATGGGAAGTTTAGGAGGTTGAGGTGAGGGAGTAGTGGAGGTAGTGATGTAGGTTCAGGGGTGAAGAGTTCAGGTTTAATAGTGATTGGTGAGGATGAGGGTTCAAGTTGTGGTTGGGTAGAAGCAGTGAAGGTCATCCCTTTTACCCTTCTGTACATCTCTTTCCTTTTCCCCAACCATATGTCAGCCTTAATTTCACTGACGATCCGTTGGAGTGTCCTATCCGACATAGGACCCACCTGCCTACCGGAGAAGCCATGAGCCCGAAGATAATCCTTCATCCAGGCTTTCTCAGTAAGCTTCTTGGAGGCTGTGACCCTAGCCTCTTCTTCTTTCTTCTTCTTCTCTCTTTCCTTTTCTTTAGCAGCCTTTTTCCTTTATTTCTCCATTTGACCCTGCTCTTTGTTGAAGAGCCAAAGGATCGTGTCATCGTTGTGTGGAGAGAGTTCTTGAAGTTCAAAACCTCTGGAGAGTAGGAAGTTTGTCCTGTCTCTCCTCAACTGCAATTCATCCTCCTTTGTTTCTTTTCCTTTTCCTCTAAGGCCAACCTGGCTTCTTCTTTAAACTTCAGCTTGGTTGCTTTCTCCAGATCCACCAACTCCTCTAATGGTAGTAGGAGTGTTTCTTCATTGGTAGCTCCCATTTCAATGAGCTGGTCAATGATCTGCTCTCTTCTTTTGTTGATGACAACCTCCTGATTGGAAGCAACTGCTTTTGTGCTAGCAGCTAGCAACTTCTCAGTCTGAAGTCTTCCTTTCTTCTTAAGTTTTTCAATCTTCTCTTCTTTCTAAATCTCTTCCGTAGTCATCTTCCTTTTACCTTTATCCTTTGAAGATCTAGACTGTGGTGGTTCTTGGAGAGAAGTTTCTGATTGTGAGAGAGCTAGAGATGGAGTCTGTGATGGAGGTATAATCGGAAAGTCCTCGCTGCTCATTTCAGATGCCATTTCCAGGATAGAATCTGTGATGATCAGTTCCTCGGACATTTTAAACAGTCCTTCCGCAGCTTCCATTTCAGCTTCCGAAGATTCAGCTTGTTCTTCCGAGGCTTTAACTTCAGCTTCGGAAGTTAGAGGGGATGCAGATTCTGTCCCAACTGTTTTAGTTGCTGGGCCATCAGTTCCCATTTCCCCTTCGAATTGAATCTCAGGTTCCATGGAAACCTTAGGTTGACCAACTTCTTCCATAGTGGTAGAAGGTGCAGTCAGCCTTTGAAGTTTTTCTGCTCCAAAGTAGATCATTGCAGCATCATGACTTGGCTGCTCAAAGGAGGATCTTAACAGAAACTTGGTGAAGAGTCTGTAAAGATTATTAAGCATCCTTGGATCAATCTGAAGAGTGACCTGAGATGTTTCAGGCGCAGAAATGATGGGAGAGGAAGATGTTGAAGTGGAAGGCCGGCTTTGTGGTTCCTTGTGTGTTTGTCTTTGAACATTCTCCCCCTTTTTGTAGCATCATCTTGAGAGCTAGATGAGCTGGAGGAGGAAGTCAGGGAGACCTAAACAGGTACGTGCCTAACAGACCTCTCTGTCTGTTTCTCAGCTAGTTGAGCCTTGAGATTGTCAATCTCAAGTTGCTGAGTGGCAGATCTTGCCTCTAAAGTCCTAACCTGAGATTCCAGATTTGAGACTTTAGAAAGAAGATCTTGAATGAGGAGTTGCATTCTTCCCTCATCTTCTTTCGAAGAATCACGGGGAGATGAGGTAACATACCTAGTATGTTCATCCTCACCACCAGATGTGGTTTCTTGGCACCCTGGTTTCCCATGCTCAATGATGTCTCTTTCAGAGTCATCAAAGGCCCGGTTGCTGTAGATTCAGTCTGAGAAATGTTACCACTGTCCATAAGGTCTATTGAGGCACCTTCTGTAGTGGCAGCTGAATCTACATGATTCCCCTCCACATCAGTGGGACTTACCTCAGTTGGTTGCTGATGGGGGCTAGAGATAAGAGATTTCTTCGGGCTCTAATGATCTTGGAGAGGGTGTTGTAGGTCAACTTCATTGCTATGGAGAGATGTTATCTCTTCATCAGTTTTGAATAAAAGGTCAGTGAAAGATAGGATGGTTAAACCTACTGACCCGAGACTTTGGTCAATGTCTACAGGCATTGAGCCTCTGGTGGGGCTGTCCCTTGTTGGCTGCTCAGGGGAGTATAGAGACTCACCCTGAGGGCTTTCAGCTTGGGTTGTGGGCTCATAGGTCTGAGACTGAGGAGACTTAGGACCTAAATTGAGGTCAATTATGAAGGATGGTTGGACCTCAGGCTGAGTGGGAGCCCTTTGTTCCACTCTAGCCTTTTTGGATAGAACAGGAGGAGCTTGTTCAATCAGAGTAGATTGAACAAGGGTTCTTTTGGGACGTCTCTGATAAGTGATGGTGATGGGTAGTGTTGGCATAGGGGGGTAGTTGTTGGTGGTGTGTTCATCACCTGTGGGATTTACAGGGATGTCACCAGGAGCCGTTGGCTCAGTCATACCTGGAAGAAGTGCAGTATCTCTTCTTGTGAAGTTGGTGGACACTCTCTTCAAAGTCTTGAAGATAGTCGGCCTCATCTGGGGAGCAGTCAGAGTAGCTGCACAGACAAGCGTGCTCTGGTCTAGCTCACAGTTGATTATATGCTGGAGAAACCTGGGATACATAAAGAAGGTGTCTTTCTGAAGATTTCCCATGAGGTTAGTTAGCACAAATCTTGAATAGTTGAAGCGGAGGCCTTTTACCAACCCATGAACAAGGCACCCAAGTTCAAATAGAATTTGATCCCATCCGCCAGATTTATTCGACAAGCAGTGAAGGACCACGTGTAGTAGGAACTTCCATTTGTACGAGAAGTTAAATTTGTAGACAGTTGACCTGCTAACATCTCCTCCATATCCCATTTGGAGATAAGAATGATCTAAGTCCGCTTTGGGAAATTCCGTTGGAGCGCCATCATCATGAAGCTCTAAATGCTCCCTGATGAGCTGTTCAGTAATGAACAACTCCTGGCCATAAATACTCGATCGAATTACACGGACCCCATTTAGGGTTTCAATCTGACCGTTTGCCCAAAATTCAGACATGTGGTTTGTGTAAATTGTGGGGTTAACAGTTAGAGCGGTGTAGTATGAAGATTGGGTTAGGAAGGAGATGAATCTGAGAAGTCAGCATCTCTTAATGAATCAAGAAGTGCGAATTGATTGTGCTGTGGGTTGAAGGCCATTTGGAAAGGTGAATTGGAATGTTTTGAGCTGGGTAAAGATGAGTAAAAGAAATTTCTAGGGCTGTAAAGTTTGCAAGTAAGAAAGTGAAAGTGAATAGTGGAGATTATTTAAAAGATTGTGGAGAGGCGGTAATGGGGGTTAGGATAAGGTGATGTGATGGTTTAGTGGATGAAATGACAGTGGCGGTAAGGTTAAGAATCAGTTAAATAATCCGACATCATTAACAAAATCTTTGCTTTTTACAGTGTGGGGCCCAAGAAATTTCGTTACATAGTGATCTACTCTCTTCCGAGTGTAAAACATTTCTGAAGGTAACTTGTCTTCTGAAGACAATTCTTTCTTCCAAAGCCAATTCTTATGCTTCTGAAGGTTAGAGTTGCTTCCAAAAGGAGAATTTTTAAGTTTCAGAAGTAGATCTGATGTGCAATCAATCGCTTCTTCCGAGACCAAAAGTTGTTCCGAGAGAAAGTTATCCTTTGAGAAGTTATGCTTCGGAAGATATGAGAGTGTCTTCCGAAGGTTACTTTCTCTTCAGAAGGAATTTACACTTAGAAAATTTCAGAGAGAAATTTCTTGTAACAGGGCTTAAATTTTGTTGACACAAGACTTACATCTTAAAAAGGTTTTCAAAAGAGATCAGATTAATTAATGTTTATCATCCCAATAGCTGTAATAAGATACTTAAATCTTTGTTCATCAAAAGCTTTGGTAAACAAATTAGCATATTGTTCATTTGAATCAACTTTGATTAATCTGATTAGATTTTTCTCATGAATATCTCTAATGAAATGATACCTGATGTCGATATGCTTAGGCTTGGAGTGCTTCACTGGATTTTCAGTAATGGAGATAGCACTGTTGTTGTCAATATGGATAGGAGTACTCATAAAGTTGAATCCATAGTCTATCATCTGATTTTGAATCCATAGCAGTTGAGCACAACAGCTAGCAGCAACAATGTATTCAACCTCAGCTGTTGATGTAGAGACACAGGATTGTTTCTTGCATTGCCATGAGATGATCCTTCCACCAAGAAATTGACATCCTCCTGATGTTGATTTCTTGTCAATATTGCAACCGCCGTAGTCACTGTCAGAGTATCCATAAAGATTGAAATTCCTGTTTCTGGGATAGCAGAGACCTAGTTTAGGTGCTCCTTTGAGGTATCTGAGGATTCTCTTAACAGCAACTAAGTGAGACACCTTAGGAGCAACCTGATATCCTACACAAATGCAAGTAGCAAACATGATATCAGGTCTACTTGCTGTAAGATACATCAGAGAACCAATAATTGCCCTATACTGATGTTGATCAGTATCCTCCCCCTCAAGGTCAAGACAAAGATTATGGTTTCTGGGTATAGGTGTCTTGGCAAGCTTGCAATCCTTCATCTCAAATCTTTCTAAGATGTCAGAGACATATTTAGATTGATTAACGAAGAACCCTTCCTTTAGTTGCTTTACCGGAATTCCAAGGAAAAAGTCCATTTTTCCCATGGAGCTCATCTCAAACTTCTTCTTCATAATGCTTTCAAAGTCTTTGCACATTTGGTCATTTGAGGAACCAAATATGATGTCATCGACATAGACTTGTACAAGCAAAATGTCTTTTCCAGACTTTCTAATGAAGAGAGTCTTGTCAATGGTACCTCTAGTATAGCCATTCTTCAGAAGAAACTGAGATAGAGTCTCATACCACAGCCTGGGTGCTTGGTGTAGCCCATATAGAGCTTTATCCAATTTGCACACATAGTTGGGATGCTGTGGATCTTCAAATCCTGGAGGTTGGCATACGTACACTTCCCTGTCTATATCCCCGTATAGAAAAGCACACTTGACATCAAGTTGGTATACTGTGAAGTCCTTGGATGCAGCATAAGCAAGGAAGATCCTAACTGCCTCAAGTCTTGCAACTGGTGCGAAGATGTCAGTATAATCGATTCCTTCCTCTTGAGTGTATCCTTGAACCACAAGTCTTGCCTTATTCTTGATGATCAAGCCTCTATCATCTCTCTTGTTTCGGAAAACCCATTTGGTGCCTATGGGTACTTGACCAGATGGTAGCGGACATAGGTTCCATACCTTCTGTCTCTTGAATTGAAGCAGCTCTTCTTGCATCGATTCAATCCAGCTACTATCTTTTAAGCATCTTCTACTTTCTTGGGTTCCATCTGTGATAGAAAGCATGAGTACAAGCAGACGTTCCCTTGATGAGTCTGTCCTCTTGTTCTCACACCCTCAGAGACATTCCCTATGATGTTCTCAGTTAGATGAGTGTTGTGAATCCGAAGCCGAGGAATCACTTCCAGTTGCAGAGATAGATCCAGGTTGGACATATTCTATTCAGGAACTAGAACACTCTGTCCAGCTGTTGTTTCAAAGTCATTCAATGAGGACTGATTGAATGAATGAGAAACATCATCGATGGTTGGTTGTGAGGCAGGATTAACAGTTTCCTGTTCCTTCAAAATACTACCTCCTTCTGCCTGGTGTTGTAGTGGATCACCGGATGAGCTTTGAGGCTCAGTAGGTGACTCAGTTGTTGAGACTTCATTATTCCTTGATATAGCTAAACTGTCGAATCTGTGAATAGTGGAAGTCTGATGTATTTCAGCACTTGGAGAATTTGGTCTAGGCCTGGGAAGCTCGAACAGTTGAACATTAGCAGCAACATCAGTATCAGTTTGAGCGCCTATTCCATCTGAAACATTCTCACAAAAAGGTTTAGAATAGTTTGGAAACAATTCTAAATCAAAGATATGATCAGGTCCATTCCCCTAACACAAGGAGTGTGCTCATTAACAACTATATTGGATGACTCCTCAAATTGTTGATTCTTAATGTTGTATACTCTGTAAGCTTTGGAACTAGAAGAGTATCCAACAAAGATAGCATCATCCGACTTTTCAGCAAATTTTGCTAAATTGTCCTTTGTGTTAAGTATGGTACACCTGCTGCCAAAGGACCTTAGAAAGCCAATGAACAGTGGCCTCTTGTTCCATAGCTCATAAGGGGTTTTTCCATGGGGCTTAACTACAAGAACTATGTTCTGCACATAGGATGCAGTGCTCACTGCCTCTGCCCAGAATGTTAGAGGTATCTTTGAATCAGCTAACATAGTTCGAGTAGCCTCAATAAGCAGTCTTCTTTTGGGATGGTTTCAAGAGAGCTTTCTTTTTCTTCCGAACCTTAGTAGCTTTTGCTTCCGAAGCCATTTTCCCTTCGGAAGAAAGAGTTTCTTCCGAAAGCAACTTGGCTTTGGAAACTAGCTTTCCATTCTTCAACTCTTGAACTGTATGGAAAGTTCCAAATATGAAACCTTCCCTGACTCCTTCTTTCCTAACATTATTTGCATAATGTGTGCTTGCAGGGTTGTAGTAACAATCTTTTGCCATATGATTTTGCAGGCCACACATGATGCATGCAATGTTAGTCTTTTTGGGAAGTGAGGGTTGTTGTTTCTTGGTTTTCTTTTCTTCATCAGCAACCTTTCCCTTCAACTTCTGATCCTTTGGTAGGACAGGAATGTTGGTATTACATTCCTTTCCTGAGTCAGAAGTACCCAACACCTGGAAACCAGCTGAAACAAAGACACCCTTCTGTTTGGGGTTAATTTTCAGTTTGGATTCAGCCACTTTCTTAGTAGTTCTCCTAGCAGCTTTAGCTCTGCTTCTTCTGGCTTTGATGGTTAGGATTTGATCATCACAGGAAGCGATAGGTGTATCTACCTGTTCCTTCCCTGTGGTGGCCACTATTGGTGCTTCATCTTTTAACTCTGGAAAGAGAGGGTTAGCAGTTGGAACCTCTTGCTCTTCAGTACCATATCTGGGCTGTCTGGTAGACTCATTGGAGTGTGGTGGAGCAATTTCATTGGTTCCCAACCCTTTTTTGTTCTGATAACAGAGTTTGGAATGGGAGGATGATGCAAGAATAGCTTGGAAATTTTGTTCAGAGATAGCATGCTTCCTGGCCTGAGCCTCAACAGTGACAAGCTGGGCTTGAGCCTCAGACAATTTGGATATCAGATCCTTGATTTGAGTCTTGTAGTTGGTGTGTTCATGTTTCAAAAGAGATACAGATTTCTCCAACTTATCAATTTTCTTTTGATAGTCAGATTCAGCTCTTTTAAAATCAATTTAAAGACTCAATGTCAGATCTGATTTCCATATTGTAATCCTGATAGAGTTGAACTTTAGCTATACAGGCTGGAGTGCAAAGATGTTCATATACCTGGGCATCATATGTTCCTGCCATGAGAGCTTGAGCAGGAGTCACATCCTGTACCATGAAGCTCCAGTCAACTTCTTGAGCCATTCCAGCTGTCTCAGTTGACTTCTTAGTGGGCTTTGAGGTTGAGGGATGTGTGGAGGCCTGTGGGGTACCCGGATTGGTCTTGGGAGCCTTGCATTCCCTTGCAAAATGACCCAGTTGGTTACAATTGTAACACTTTGCTCTGGTTTTGTCAAACCCGAACTTGCTGGTAGTTGGGTTCTGAGGGAAGTGCCTTCCAGTTCTCTTAAAGAACTTCTTTGCTCTATAAGTTAAAAGAGCCATTTGCTGGACAATGTCCATGTACTCTACCTCATATGGGCTGAAGCACTCAAGATCATCAAAGCAGTATTGAAAATCTCCTGAGTGTCCGCCTCCTAGACAAAGGCACAACTTTCCTGGACGGAGTTGTGTTGAGCCTGTTGAGACTTTGGAGTCTCAGGAAAAGTGATGTGGGGACCAGATGAGCAGGATGGCTGCTGATAAGTCAGGAAGTGCTGAGGTTGAGGGGTTAATGAGCCTTCAGCAACCATTAAAGCGTTGCTAGCAGGAAGACTCATGGATCTGCTTGTTTGATGGCCTTTCTTACTCTCCATCTCTAGACGGTATCCATCAAGGATGCCATAGAGCTCAGTCATGGAAAGAGTGTTCAAGTTTTTTGTTCTTTTGATAGAGACACAGTAGAATGTCCACTCATTTAGAAGAGCACTCATGAACTTTCTGGTGAGATCTCTAAGTTCAGGAGTGATCTTTACAGACTGAAGGGAAGAGATAAGATCCATGTACCTGAAGTACTGCTGGCTGAGGGTCTCTCCAGCAATATGAGTGAAGTTCTCGAACTGCTGCTTCAGTGAGTCCTTCTTTGAGTCGTTGGAGCAAGAATACATCTGAGCAAGTGCATCAAACAATTCTTTGGTAGTCTTGAAATGCTCAACCCCACCATAATAGAGTTCGGTATTGCAGTCATGAGAATAGTCATAGCATTGCTATCGATGTCCATCTTCTTTCTGTCTTCATCAGAATAGTCCTCGACAGCCTTTTCTATCATGGCACCGTTTCCACCAGGTGAAGTCACCTTTGGTTTGTACGGTCCGTTGACAATCGAGTTCCACAACTTGCTGTCTTGGTATCTGATGAAGCCTTCCATTCTTCTACTCCAAGACCTGAAGTTTTCAGGGGTGATGATTGGCGCTTTGGTAATCGTCCCCATTTCTACTTCAGATTTGTTGAGGGCCATATGAGGAAGTGAGTGGTAGGGACGAGTGAAAACAGGTTGATTTGGATGGTTAGATCACGCAATCAAGAGCCTGAGAAGCTCTGATACCAATTGCAGGATCGATGTTTGTCACTTAAACACTAATGTTTTCTCTCAAACTCACCTAGAATCGCACTCGGGTAAGAATCAAGAAGAGTTGATCATAATATGAAAAGTAACTAAGAACACAGAAAGATAATTTTAAGATACTTTTATATATTGATTCTCAACTCACAATACAAAGGACTCTTACAAGCAGATTTCTCTCTATTTATGAATTACAAGGAAAACCTATATATAATACTATCTACAGCAGGATATACTTTGATACCAGCTGGGATCCTATACCTAAAGTCTATACTACAAGACTAAAGATTAAGGTATATCGAATAAAGTCTTATCTGAGATTAGGTAGTCAGGACATGTCCCTGACTTACCTTTTGTCACCAACTAAAGATGGTAACGGTACTATCATGAAAAGGTAAGCAGTGGAATAAAGTATGGTCAACAACATGGTTCTTTAAGAAGAAGCTATGCTGTATCAGAAGTCCGCAGCGGATTGTCAGAGACCATACTTATGTCCACTGGCCATAGCAGTGTCTTCCGAAGGTTAAATGGTTTCGGAAGAGTAAGTACTTCCAAAGTCACTTTATACTTCGGAAGAGACTGCTTCTTCCAAGATTTGGAGACTTCTTCATCATAATTCGGAAGTGGTCTTCACTTTATTCTTCTAAGTCTTGAACTTCGGAAGTATGCATTTGTCTTCGGAAGTAGAATTCTGTCTTTGGAAGCTGGACTTTTCCTTTGTCTTTGGAAGAACTCTACAACCTTTGGAAGTTCCATGAAGAGCTTCGGAAGCCTTTTGCATGCAGCATCAAAATAACTCAAGTGATATAGTTTTGGTTGCATTAGCCTTCTTCTTGATCCAACACACCATTATAAAAAGCCTATCGTAGTGACATGTCATCACCATAGAGTGAATATTTTTTAATTTAATATTAGTAAAATTAATTATTATTATTATTATTATATTATTATTATTACTACAAGTACTATTATTAATTAGAAGTCAAATAATAATAATAATAATAATAATAATAATAATAATAATAATAATATTTAATATTATTATATTAAAGTTATTATTATATATAATAATTGTAAACAATTAGTGTGAATTTGAGCCAAAGATGTTCGGTTATTATATTTAGAGTCGGTTACATGCGTCACAACTTAAAGTATGAATGAATTACGATTATTAGTGTTTAATTTCACACTTTGATGGTAATTATGGGAATTTGCAGGATCGGTGTTTGTCACTTAAACACAATGTTTTTCTCTCAAACTCACCTAGAATCACACTCGGGTATGATAAGAATCAATAAGAGTTGATCACAATATAGAAAGTAACTAAGAACACAGAAAGATAGTTTTCAAGATACTTTTATATATTGATTCTCAACTCAAAATACAAGACTCTTACAAGCAGAAGATGATCTGTGTCTCAATGAGTTACACGGAGATCCTATATATAATACTATCTACAGACGGATATACTTTGATACCAGCTGGGATCCTTTAGCTAAAGCCTATACTACAAGACTATAGTTTAAGGTATCTCGGATAAAGTCTTATCTGAGATTTGATAGTCAGGACATGTCCCTGACTTACTTTTCGTCACCAACTAAAGTTGGTAACATGTACTATCATGAAAAGGTAAATAGTGAAATAAAGTATGGTCAACAACATGACTCTTTGGGAAGAAGCCATGTTGTATCAGAAGTCTGCAGCGGAGTGTCAGGGACCATACTTGTGTCCACTGGTTATAGCAGTGTCTTCCGAAGGTTAAATGGCTTCGGAAGAGTAAGTACTTCCGAAGCCACTTATACTTCGGAAGAGGCTGCTACTTCCAAAGCTTGGAGACTTCTTCTTTTCATCATACTTCAGAAGTGGTCTTCACTTTATTCTTCTAAGTCTTGAACTTTGGAAGTATGCATTTGTCTTCGGAAGTAGAGTTCTGTCTTCAGAAGTTGGACTTTCCCTTTGTCTTCGGAAGAACTCTACAACCTTCGAAAGTTCCATGATAAGCTTCGGAAGCCTTTGCATGCAGCACCAAAATAACTTAAGTGATATAGTTTTGGTTGCATTAGCCTTCTTCTTGATCCAACAAACTCCCCCTAGGCTGATTCTACCAAAACTTCACTTATCTCGACTTCTCATAGCTTTCAGCACCAAGGAGAGTAAGTATTTGTCTGTCTCCTTGTTCTTCCCTGATGTGGTGCTGAGAAGCTTGTACAGATCCTTGGTAGACAGGAAATCTAGTCTGTCACCTTGGATAACATGTACCCTTTGTTGTTGCCCTCTAAAAAGAGTTAGTTGATGGGAACTGTAGTCATATTCCCATCAAACTATAGGTTCCAATTCAGGACCTTCCACCATCTGTAGAAAGGCAGCACCTTTGGTGGGAGATCTTCCCTTGTCTTCCTGTCTTCTCAACTTCAACTCTTTTTTAATCTTTGCCTTTGCAGTTAGCTCAGCTAGATGAAGACTGCTGAGATGAATTCTGATGAGTGCAACAGTTTCAGAGTTGGAGGGGTTGGAGAATGGCTTCTCTGCTAACTCAGCAATGTCGAATCTGCTGGAGTGTAACAGAGAGGTTGCATTGAGTCTGTTGATTTCAACATTCTCTCTTTCCATAACAAAGTTGTGAGAAGGTTCATCGAACCTCCACTGGATTATCTTCCTTCTAGGCATAAGAGACTGATTAGGAATCTTGTCATCTTTTCTTGTATCCAATAGAGTCACCAGTTTCCTTCTGAGCTTCTTTTCTTCCTTATTTAAAGAATCTGAATTGAGGACTAAAAGTCTTGCAGCTTAGTCCAAAGTTCTTCTAGGCAAATCAAGAAATCTGTCTCTTGTGAGGGAACTTGAAGATCCGTCTACATAGGTGATGTTAACAGAGTCTTCTACACAAGAGACTTCGCTCAAAGTAGTGCAATTAGTGAGCTTCGTCTTGATTGCCTTAAACTCCTCAAGGGAGATATGTTGAGAAGGCTGAAGGGATGGTTTGGTTGGTGATAGGGTAGGTTTAGGTTTAGAGGTTCTGGCTAGTGCTTTGGGTTGAATAATGGGAAGTTTAGGTGGTTAAGGTGAGGGAGTAGTTGTGGGTAGTGAAGTGGGTTCAGGGTGAAGGTTCAGGTTTAATGACGAATGGTGAGGGTGAAGAATGGTGAGGGTGAAGGTTCAGGTTGTGGTTGGGTAGAAGTAGTGAAGGTCATCCCTTTTACCCTTCTATACATCTCTTTCCTTTTCCCCGTCCGGATGTCAGCCTTAATTTCACTGACAATCCGTTGGAGTGTCCTTTCAGACGGAACCCACCTGCCTACCAGAGAAGCCATGAGCCCGAAGATAGTCCTTCATTCAGCTTTCTCAGTGAGCTTCTTGGAGGCAGTGACCCTAGCCTTTCTTCTTCTCTTCTTCTCTCTGGTCTTTTCTTTTGCAGCCTTCTTCCTTTCTTTCTCCATTTGATCCTGCTCTTTATTGTAGAGCCAGAGGATCGTATCATCGTTGTGTGGAGAGAGTTCTTGAAGATCAAAGCCTCTGGAGAGTAGGAAGTTTATCCTGTCTCTCCTCAGCTGCAAGTCAGCCTCCTTTTGTTTCTCTTCCTCTACCTCTAAGGCCAACCTGGCTTCTCCTTCAAGTCTCAGCCTGGTTGCCTTCTCTAGATCCACCAACTCCTCTAATGGTAGTAGGACTGTTTCTTCATTGGCAGCTCCCATTTCAATGAGCTGGTCAATGATCTGCTCTCTTCTTTTATTGATGACAATCTCCTGATTGGAAGCAGCTGCTTTTGTACAAGCAGCTAGCAACTTCTCAGTCTGAAGTCTTCCTTTCTTCTTAAGTTTCTCAATCTTCTCCTCTTCCTGAAGCTCTTCCGCAGTCATCTTCCTTTTTCCTTTGTCTTTTGAATATCCTGCCTGTGGTGGTTCTTGGAGAGAGGTTTCTGATTGTGAGAGAGTCAGAGATGGTGTCTGAGATGGAGGTGTAGTTGGAAAGTCCTCACTGCTCACCTCAAATGCCATTTCCAGGATAGCATCTACGATGATCAGTTCCTCAGACATTTTGAATAGTCCTTCCGCAGCTTCCATTTTAGCTTTGGAAGATTCAGCTTGTTCTTCCGAGGCTTAACTTCAGCTTCAGAAGATAAAGGAGATGCAGATTCTCTCCCAACTATTTCAGTTGTTGGGCCATCCCATTTCCCCTTCGAATTGAATCTTAGGTTCCATGAGGACCTTAGGTTGACCAACTTCTTCCATAGTGGTAGAAGGTGCAGTCAGCCTTTGAAGCTCTTCTACTCCAAAGTAGATCATTGCAGCATCATGGCTTGGCTGCTCAAAGGAAGATCTTAACAGAAACTTGGTGAAGATTTGTAGAGATCACTGAGCATCCTTGGATCAATCTGAAGAGTGACTTGAGATGGTTCAGTCATCGAGATGATGGGAGGAGAAGATGTTGAAGTAGAAGGCCGGCTCTGTGGTTCGTTATGTGTTTGTCTTTGAACATTCTCCCCCTTTTGGTAGCATCATCTTGAGAGCTAGATGAGCTGGAGGAGGAAGTCAGTGAGACCTGAATAGGTACATGCCTAACAGACCTCTCTATCTGTTTCTCAGCTAGTTGAGCCTTGAGATTGTCAATCTCAAGTTGCTGAGTGGCAGAACTTGCCTCTAAAGTCCTAACCAGAGATTCCAGGTTTGAAACTTTAGAAAGAAGATCTTGAATGAGGAGTTGCATGCTTCCCTCATCTTCTTTCAAAGAATCATGGGGAGATGAGGTAACATACCTAGTATGTTCAGCCTCACCACCAGATGTGGTTTCTTGGCACCCTGGTTTCCCATGCTCAATGATGTCTCTTTCAGAGTCATCAAAGGGCTCGGTTGCCGTAGATTCAGTCTGAGAAATGTTACCACTGTCCACAAGGTCCATTGAGGCACCTTCTGTAGTGGCAACTGAATCTACATGAGCCCCCTCCACATCAGTGGGACTCACCTCAATTGTTGGTTGCTGATGGGGGCTAGAGATAAGGGATTTCTCTGGGCTCTGTTGATCTTGGAGAGGGTGTTGTAGATCAAATTCATTGACATGGAGAGATGTTATCTCTTCGTTAGTTCTAAACAGAAGGTCAGTGAAAGATAAGGAGGGTAATCCTACTAACCCGGGACTTTGGTCAATGTCTACAGGCATTGAGCCTCTGGTGGGGCTGTCCCTTGTTGGCATCTCAGAAGAGTGTAAATACTCATTCTGAGGACTGCTGGTTTAGGTGTCGGGCTCATGGGTTTGAGACTGAGGAGACTCAGAACCTAGATTGAGGTCAAAAGAGAAGGATGGAGAGACCTCTGACTGAGTGGGAGTCCATGTTTCCACTCTAGTCTTTTTAGATTGAACAAGAGGGGCTTGTTCAATCAGAGTAGATTGAACAAGGGTTCATTTGGGGCGTCTCTGATATGTAATGGTGATGGGTCGAGAAGGTAGGATTTGCATTGAGATGGAGGTTGCTGGTGTGGGTTCATCGCCTGTGGGGTGAACAGGGATGTCACCAGGAGCTATGCACTCAATCATACCTGGAAGCAGAGCAGTGTGACTTCCAGTGAAGTTGGTGGACATCTTCTTCAAGGTCTTGAAGATAGAAGGCCGCATTTGGGGGACAGTCAGAGCAGCTGCACAGACAAGCATGCTCTGGTCCAACTCACAGTTGATTATGTGTTGAAGGAATCTAGGATACATGAAGAATGTTTCCCTTTGCAGATTCCCAATCAGATTTGAGAACACAAATCGTGAGTAGTTGAAGCGCAGGCCTCTCACCAATCCATGAACTAAGCATCCTAGTTCATAAGGGATTTGATCCTATCCTTCGGATTTGTTGGACAAGCAATGAAGAACAACATGCAGGAGGAACTTCCAATTGTAGGAGAAGTTGAACTTGTAAACACTCGACCTGCTAATGTCTCCACCATATCCCATTAAGATATAAGTGCTATCCAAATCTTCCTTTGGGAATTCAGTAGGAGCTCCTTCATTGTGAAGCTCAAGGTGCTCCCTGATGAGTTGTTCAGTGATGATCAACTCCTGTCGACAGATGCTGGACCGCAGTACACGAATCCCATTTAGGGTTTCGACCTAACCATTTTCCCAAAATTTTTCCATTTGGTTGGAGTAAACAGTGGGGTTAACGGTAAGGACAGTGTAGTAGGTTGATTGGGTGAGAAAGGAGATGATTTCAGAGAAGTCTATGACATCCGGTAAATTTCCGTTACCAAACTCCGTTAGTTCCGTTAAGTCTTGTATACATGTGTCGTGAGCACACACTAGTTGTCGTTTAACCTTGGTGACCTAATAATAATGGATAATGTTAATTTAATGTGAATCTAATTGATTATATGATTATTGGGTTATGTTTATGTGTTTACACGTTTTTTAAGGTTAATTAGAAAATTAATCGCGTAACGCGGAAACGTGCCTATTTATACGTATGTCTTGTGTTTATAAAGATAAGATATATAATGATTTTCATAAGTTTTATCTTTATATTATGAAGTTAAAAACACTTTACAAAGAGTTTAAAGCCTAGTTTTTATAAAATACAAATTATAAGGGTTAAAAGGTAATTATGTAAATTAAAATTAAACAAAACAAATCCCAACCCTAATTCCCACCCCCATTTGGCCGCAAACACTCCCCAAACCCCCCCTTTGCGAAAACCTGCAAGAACAAGCATCAAAACATCAATTTGATTCGATTAAAAAGCATACAACACGTAGGAATCATCAATTGCAAGTTAATACACGTTTAAAGGTTAGATTTTTCATGTTTTTGTGAGTTTTTGTTGAGGGCCGAACCCTAATTCGTGAATTGCCTTCATGGGGTCGAAATTGATGTTGGTTGATGATGTTAGTATGTTAGTTAGATTGAATACATGTTAGTTAACGTCGATTATGCATGAATTCTATGTTTTTAGTGGATTGATCATGAACTTTGAGTATGAAGCAAACCCTAGTTCGAAAATGCCATGATTATGCATGATGGATGATTGTTTGATGAATGTATGATGATTAGTAGGTTGTATGAATGTTAGGATACATTGATTTTGCAAGAAATTGGTGAATTGAAGTTGGTGTTCATAGGTTACTAATAATAGTAACTTAATTTTGCATGTAATGATGATCTAGTGATGGATTGATGTTATGGATGTGTTCATGATGATGATTAGATGCTAGATTGTTGTTATGAATGCTAGAAATATTTGAATGGATGTTGTTGATTCATAGCTTGCCAAAAGTAGAAACTTTTGTTTATGAAGATGGTTAGATTAAGGTGATTAGGTAATGTTGATCATGTCTAGATATTGTTATGAGCTTGAGATGGTATAATTATGATGAATATATGAATACGTTGGATGTTGATAGATGTTGGGATGTACTTTCCCAAAAGGAAAACTTTATTTGCCTAAAGTCTGAAAAATGATAGCTTGAACATGTTGGGATGTTAGGAACATGTTAGTATGATCATGAATAGATTCTAATATGGTAGAACATGGTAATTTGGTTGTATGTGATGCCGGGGTAATCATGAATGATTTGGACATTTATGATCATGTATGATTTGGATGTTGATTAGTAGTAGGACATCATGTTTGGGATGGTAATTGATTGTTGTGATGCAATGCATATGGTTAATGATTATGGTTATGATCATCATACACGCGTGCGAATCTGAGGCCCCTAGTTAGTAGGATTGGCAGGGTTTAGGATGGGAAGTCGTGAGTGGCTTCACATGGCATGTAGTGGGTGGTTTGATCTTTGTGTGACATGTTAGTTGTGTTATAACTAGTGAATATGTTGATGTTCTAGATTCGCATGACTTGTATGATACTTGGTTGTGTGATGATCTAAGTGTTACACCTGGATGATATAGCATACATATGGTCTATTTGAATGTTAACTATGTATGATTACTTGAATGGTTTACAATACATAAAGTCACCAACGGGTCAAACGGGTCAACTAGGTCAAACATGTCTGTTTTGTTTGAAATCTTGAGTCCTTGGTTGTAGTGTACTTAGGGTTTCACATGTTCTTTGATTACACGTACTCATGCACTTATATGATCTAGGTAACCTCTGAAGGTTGTCTGTCTATTCTGTTTGACAAGTCAAACTCTGTGTATCTATACGCATATCAGGTGAGTTCATGCCCCACTTTTTATTTACTCTCTTTGGGGGAGATAGCATACTGGTAAATCATGAACGCTTTATGTATTCAAGTTGTGTACAAATTATATAGTGTTGAAATCATGGAAAAGTCCTCACACTTTCAAATTGTTAATATTGAATAGCGGGGAAATTTGCTGACGAGCCCCACCTGTGTGACTCGAGGTCAACCGGGTGCAAGTTGTCCTAATGAACATTGTCACGACCTGTTAAGTCGTGGCAGGAGGCAACAACGTAACACAGTCAGCTTCAATTGCGAAATCACTATGAAAAATATTTATTGTTAATGGACTAGCTATCTGTTACAATACGCTACTTGTACATCTCTATTATTAAACTGTTTATGTTGGAATATCTCTAGAACTCACCAACCATGTGTTGACATTTTTAGTATGCTATTCTCAGGTCATTAGCTTGCTTGCCATAGGAGCACTGCATGGTTCACTTCATTCTATGACACGGTCTTCAAGACATTGATCATTTTAATAATTAATGATTTCCTTTGGGATTGGCACGTGTTTTCCACAATTATATTTTATTCTTTGGGTTGTTTTCAAAACGCTTCCGCACTGTTTAATTTATTTACTTTGGGTTGATTCAATTAAATATGGCATATAGAGTCGTTCTGAGTAACTATTGACTGTGATCCTGGTTTGTTCACACGCCTCGCGGTAAAACTCCGCAAGTGGATTTTGGGGTGTGACAAAGTCAGCATCTCTTGAAGAATCAAGAAGTGCGACTTGGTTGTGCTGAGGGTTGAGTGCCATTTGGAAAGATGAATGTGGTTGATTTGAGCTGGGGTAAAGTTGGAGAGGAGAAATTTCTAGGGCAGTAAAATTTGCAAGTAAGAAAATGAAATTGACTAGTCAAGATTATTTAAAGGATTGTGGAATGGCGGTAATGGGGGTTAGGAAAAGGTGATGTGATGGTTTAGTGGATGTAATGACAGTGGCGGCAAGGTTAAAATCAGTTAAATAATCCGACATCATTAACAAAATCTTTGCTTTTTACAGTGTGGGGCCCAAGAATTGACGTACACAGTGACAACTCTCTTCCGAGTGTAAAACATTTCCGAAGTTACTTTGTCTTCCGAAGGCAAATCTTACTTCTGAAGCCAAGACTTTGCTTCGAAGGTTAGAGTTGCTTCCAAATAGAGAATTTGTAAGTTTCAAGTAGATCTGATATACAATCAATCGCTTCTTTCCGAAGCCAAAAATTCTCCGAGAAGAAAGTTACTTTGAGAAATTTTGCTTCGGAAGAATGAGAATGTCTTCAAAGGTTATTTTCTCTTCGAAGGAATATACACTTAGAAATTTCAGAAGAATTCTTGTAACAAGGCTTAAATTGTATTGACACAAGACTTACATATAAAAAGGTTTTCAAAAGAGATCAAATTAATCAATGTTTATCATTCCATAGCTGTTATGACATACTTGACCTTTGTTCATCAAAAGCTTTGGTAACAGATCATCATATTGTTCATTTGAATCAACTTTGATTAACTTGATTAGATTTTTCTCATGGATGTCTCTAATGAAATGATACCTGATGTCATATGCTTTGTTTTGGAGTGCTTCACCGAATTTTCAATAATGGAGATAGCACTGTTGTTGTCAATATGGATAGGAGTACTCATAAAGTTAAATACATAGTCTAACATCTGGTTTTGAATCCATAGCAGTTGAGCACAGCAGCTAGCAGCAGCAATGTATTCAGCTTTAGCAGTTGATGTAGAGACACAAGATTGTTTCTTGCATTTCCATGAGATGATCCTTCCACCAAGAAATTGACATCCTCCTGATTTGATTTCTTGTCAACATTACAGCCTCCATAGTCATTGTCAGAGTATCCATAAAGATTGAAATCCTTATTTCTGGGATACCAGAGACCTAGTTTAGGTGCTCCTTTGAGGTATCTGAGGATTCTCTTACAGCAGCTAGGTGAGACACCTTTGGAGCAGCCTGATATCTTGCACAAATGCAAGTAGCAAACATGATATCAGGTCTACTGGCTGTTAGATACATCAGAGAACCAATAATTGCCCTATACTGATGTTGATCAGTATCCTCCCCCTCAAGGTCAGGACAAAGATTATGTTTCTGGGTATGGTGTCTTGGCAGGCTTGCAATCCTTCATCTCAAATCTTTCTAAGTTCAGAGACATATTTAGATTGATTAATGAGAACCCTTCCTCGGGTCTTTATCTGAATTCCAAGGAAAAAGTCCATTTTTCCCATGGAGCTCATCTCAAACTTTTTCTTCATAATGCTCTCAAAGTCCTTACACATTTGGTCATTTAAGGAACCAAATATGATGTCATCAACATAGACTTGTACGAGCAAAATTCCTTTCCGGATTTTCTGCTAAAGAGAGTCTTATCAATGGTACCTCTAGTGTAGCCATTCTTCAGAAGAAACTGAGACAAAGTCTCATACATAGAGCCTAGGTGCTTGGTGCAGCCCATATAGAGTTTTATCCAATTTGCACACATAGTTGGGTGCTGTGGATCTTCAAATCCTGAAGGTTGGAATACATAGACTTCCCTATCTATATCCCCATATAGAAATGCACACTTGACATCAAGTTGGTATACTGTGAAGTCCTTGGATGCAGCATAAGCAAGGAAGATCCTAATTGCCTCAAGTCTTGCAACTGGTGCAAAGACATCAGTATAATCGATTCCCTTCTTGAGTGTATCCTTGAACTACAAGTCTTCCTTATTCTTGATGATCAAGCCTTTATCATCTCTCTTGTTTCTGAAAACCCATTTGGTGCCTATAGGTACTTGACCAGATGGTTGCGGACATAGGTTCCATACCTTCTGTCTCTTGATTGAAGCAGCTCCTCTTGCATCGATTCAAGCCAACTACTATCTTTCAAGGCATCTTCTACCTTCTTGGGTTCCTATGAGATAGAAAGCATGAGTACAAGCACGCATTCCCTTGATGAGTCTGTCCTCTTGTTCTCACACCCTCAGAGACATTCCCTATGATGTTCTCAGTTGGATGAGTGTTGTGAATCCTAAGACAAGGAATCACTTCCAGTTGTAGAGATGATCTAAGTTAGACATATTCTGCTCAGGAACTGGAACATCTGTCTAGCTGCTGTTTCAAAGTCATTCAATGAGGACTGATTGAATGAATGAGAAACATCATCAATAGTGGCTGTGAAGTAGCATTACAGTTGCCTGTTCCTTCAAAATACTACCTCCTTCTACCTGGTGTCGTGGTGGATCACCTGATGAGTTTGAGGCTCAGTAGGTGATTCACTTGTTGAGGCTTCACTGTTCCTTGATATAGTTAAACTATCGGATCTGTGAATAGTGGAAGATTGGTTGTATTGCAGCACTTGGAGAATTTGGTCTAGGCCTGGGAAGCTCAAACAGTTGATCATTAGTAGCAGCATCAGCATCATTTGAGCACCTATCCAATTGAAACATTCTCACAAGAGGGTTTAGAATAGTTTGGAAACAATTCTAAATCAAAGATGTGATCAGGTCCATTCCCCCTAACACAAGGAGTGTGCTCATTAACAACTAATTGGATGACTCCTCAAATTGTTGATTCTTAATGTTATACTCTGTACGCTTTGGAGCTAGAAAATATCCAACAAAGAATCATCATCCGACTTTTCAGCAAATTTTCCAAATTGTCCTTTGTGTTAAGTATGGTACACCTGCTGCCAAGGACCTTAGAAAGCCAATGAACGGTGGCCTCTTGTTCCATAGCTCATAAGGGGTTTTTCCATGTGGCTTAACTACAAGAACTCTGTTCTGCACATAGCATGCAGTGCTGACTGCCTCTGCCCAGAATGTTAGAGGTAGCTTTGAATCAGCTAACATAGTTCGAGCAGCCTCAATAAGTGTCCTATTCGTCCTCTTAGCAACACCGTTTTGTTGAGGAGTTCTGGGAGCACTATATTGTCTAATTATTTTAAACCCCACATCTAATTATTTTAAACTCAGTCCCTTGATCACATCTAATTATGTTAACCATGTGATCAATTTGATTTTCTATTTTAAGAATAAAAGATTTTATGTGTTTCAGCAGTTTCATCTTTAGTTCTAAAAAAATAATACACATGTGAATCTTGTAAAATCGTCAACTATCAAAAGACAATATGATTTCCTTCCAATGCTCATTATACTTGTGGGACCAAAAAGATCCATGTGCAATAAGTGCAATGGGGTAGTGATAGAGTTAACACATTTGGATTTATGAGATGTCCTGTGTTGTTTCCCTTCAGGCATGCAACACAGTTGTCTTTGCAGAAAAACTCCTTTTTAGGCAACCATGTACCAAGTTATTTTAGCCAATTTATTCATTGTCTTAAAATTTACATGACACATACGTTTATGCCACAGTGTTGACTCATCACTATCAGCTTTGAAAAATAGCATGATACTTCACCCATTGGGGAAGCATTGTTCATATCAAGCTTGTACATATCCCCTTTCCTGGGAGATCTAAGAAGCACCAATTCCGGAGGAATTGTCATCCTGGTTTGAGGATATGCACTCATGTTCTGTGAATAGCATTTGGTGCTTTTGATCATAGAATTGAGAAACACTTAACAGATTGTGTTCAAGCTATTTGACAAAATGGACTTTGTCAACTTTTAACTTACCATTGATATACTCCCTCTTCCAGAAATATATCCTCCGGCCTCACCCAAATTGGACAGGACCTCCATCATAGTTCTGAAATGTTGAAGTAGAGATTTGTTCCCTGTCATGTGCCTAGAGCATCCACTATCTACAATCCATACATTGTTGTTCTTGTCAAATGGATGTTCCTGCACATAAGATGAGATTTCAGTTTTGTTTGGAAGCCCAAGCCTTGCTAGTCTTGGGTTCTTCCATGGATAATGACATGAGTGAACCAAATGATATGCATGGGGGTTTCAACATAGGTCTTTGAAGAAGAGGTTTGGGCTGCAGCATCTTCGTTGATCTTCCAGTCCACCTTTTGCTGATCTTGGAGGATGAGCTTGTTGAAGCTTTTGCAGCATGGTCTTCTTCGAAGCTTCTTCTTTTCGGAAGTAGTCCTCACCACCTTTTCTTCCGAAGTAGTCTTCTTCTGGGATGGTTTCAAGGGAGCTTTCTTGTTCTTCCAAACCTTAGTAGCTGTTGCTTCCGAAGCCATTTTCCCTTCGGAATAAGGAGTTTCTTCCGAAAGCAACTTGGCTTTGGAAACTAGCTTTCCCTTCTTCAACACTTGAACCGTATGGAAGGGTCCAAATGTGAAACCTTCCCTGACTCCTTCTTTTCTAACATTATTTGCATATTATGTGCTTGCAGAATTGTAGTAACAATCTTTTGCCATGTGATTTTGCAGGCCACACATGATGCATGCAATGTTAGTCTTTTGGGGAAAGTGAGGGTTGCTGTTTCTTGGTTTTCTTTTCTTCGTCAGTAACTCTTCCCTTTAACTTATGATCCTTTGGTAGGATAGGAATGCTGGTATTACATTCCTTTCCTGAATCAGAAGTACCTAACACTTGGAATCCAGCTAAGATAAAGACACCCTTCTGCTTGGGGTCAATTTTCAGTTTGGATTCAGCCACCTTCTTAGCAGTTTTCCTAGCAGCTTTAGCTCTACTTCTTCTGGCTTTAGTGGTTAGGATTTGATCTTCACAGGAGGGGTGATGGGTACATCTACCTGTTCCTTCCCTGTGGTGGCCACTATTGGTGCCTCATCCTTCAACTCTGGAAAGGAAGGGTCAGTAGTTGGAACCTCTTGCTCTTCAGTACCACATCTAGGCTGTCTAATAGACTCATAGGAATGTGGTGGAGCAATTTCATTGGTTTCCAACCCTCCTTTGTTCTGATAACAGAGTTTGGAATGAGAGGATGATGCAAGAATAGCTTGGAAGTTTGCTCAGAGATAGCATGCTTCCTGGCCTGAGCCTCAGCAGTGACAAGCTGGGCTTGAGCCTCAGACAATTTGGATATCAGATCCTGATTTGAGTTTGTAGTTGGTGTGTTCATGTTCAAAAGAGATAAAGTTTTCTCTAACTCATCAATTTCTTTTGATAGTCAGATTCAGCTCTTTTAAAATCAGATTTTAGAATATTTAAAGACTCAATGTCAGATCTGATTTCCATATTGTAATCCTGATAGAGTTTAACTTTAGCTATACAGGCTGGAGTGCAGAGATGTTCATATACCTGGGCATCATCTGTTCCGGCCATGAGAGCTTGAGCAGGAGTCACATCCTGTACCATGAAGCTCCAGTCAACTTCTTGAGCCATTGCGGCTGTTTCAGTTGACTTCTCAGTGGGCTTTGAGGTTGAGGGATGTGTGGAGGCCTGTGGGGTTCCCGGATTGGTCTTGGGAGCCTTGCATTCCCTTGCAAAGTGACCCAGTTGGTTACAGTTGTAACACTTTGCCTTGGTCTTGTCAAACCCGAACTTGCTGGTAGTTGGGTTTGAGGGAATGCCTTCCAGTTCTCTTAAAGAACTCTTTGCTCTGTAAGTTAAGAGAGCCATCTTGCTGGACAATGTCCAGTACTCTACATCATCTAGGCTAAAACACTCAAGATCATCAAAGCAGTATTGAAAATCTCCTGAGTGTCCACCTCCTGAAACAAAGGCACAACTTTCCTGGAAGGGATTGTGTTGAGCCTGTTGAGACCTTGGAGTCTCAGGATAAGTGATGTAAGGACCAAAGAGCAGGATGGCTGCTGATATGTCAGGTAATGCTAGGTTGGGGTTAATAGCCTTCAGCAACCATTAAAGCGTTGCTAGCAGGAAGACTCAGGTCTGCTTGTTTGGTGGCCCTTCTACTCATCATTCTAGCGATATCCATCAAGGATGCCGTAGAGCTCAGTCATGGAAAGAGTGTTCAAGTTTTCTGTTCTCTTGATAGAGACACAGTAGAATGTCCACTCATTTGGAAGAGCATCATGAACTTTCTGGAGAGATCTCTAAGTTCAGGAGTGATCTTCACAGATTGAAGGGAAGAGATAAGATCCATGTACCTGAAGTACTGCTGGCTGAGGGTCTCTCCAGCAATATGAGTGAAGTCTCGAACTGCTCTTCAGTGAGTCCTTCTTTGAGTCGTTGGAGTTGGAGTACATCTGGGCAAGTGCATCAAACAATTCTTTGGCAGTCTTGCAATGCTCGAAACCCACCATGATAGAGTCGGTATTGCAGTCATGAGAATTGTCATAGCATTGCTGTCGATGTCTATCTTCTTCTGTCTTCATCAGAATAGTCCTCGACAGCTTTCTCTATCATGGCACCGTTTCCACCAGGTGAAGCCACCTTTGGTTGTACGGTCCATTGACTATAGAGTCCACATTTTGCTGTCTTGGTATCTAATGAAGCCTTCCATTCTTCTACTCCAAGACCTGAAGTTTTCAGGAGTAATGATGGGAGCTTTGTCATTGTTCCCATCTCTACCTCGGATTTGTTAAGGGCCATTTGAGTGAGTGGGTGGTAGGGAGGAGTGAAAAACAGGTTGATTTGGATGGTTAGATCACGCAATCAAGAGCCTGAGAAGCTCTAATACCAATTGCAGGAGCGGTGTTTGTCTCTTAAACACAATGTTTTTCTCTCAAACTCACCTAGAATCACACTTGGGAATGATAAGAATCAATAAGAGTTGATCACAATATAGAAAGTAACTAAGAACATAGAAAGATAATTTTCAAGATACTTTTATATATTGATTCTCAACTCAAAATACAAGACTCTTACAAGCAGAAGATGATCTGTGTCTCAATGAGTTACAAGGAGATCCTATATATACTATCTACAGCCGGATATACTTTGATACCAGCTGGGATCCTTTAGCTAAAGCCTAGACTACAAGACTATAGTTTAAGGTATCTCGGATAAAGTCTTATCTGAGATTTGGTAGTCAGGACAAGTCCCTGACTTACCTTTTGTCACCAACTAAAGTTGGTAACATGTACTATCATGAAAAGGTAAACAGTGGAATAAAGTATGGTCAACAACATGACTCTTTGGGAAGAAGCCATGTTGTATCAGAAGTCTGCAGCGGAGTGTCAGAAACTATACTTCTGTCCACTGGTTATAGCAGCGTCTTCCGAAGGTTAAATGGCTTCGGAAGAGTAAGTACTTCCGAAGCCACTTATACTTCGGAAGAGGCTGCTTCTTCCAAGGCTTGGAGACTTCTTCTTTTCATCATACTTCGGAAGTGGTCTTCACTTTATTTTTCTAAGTCTTGAACTTCAGAAGTATGCATTTGTCTTCGGAAGTAGAGTTCTGTCTTCAGAAGTTGGACTTTCCCTTTGCCTTCGAAAGAACTCTACAACCTTCGAAAGTTCCATGATAAGCTTCGGAAGCCGTTGCATGCAGCACCAAAATAACTTAAGTGATATAGTTTTGGTTGCATTAGCCTTCTTCTTGATACAACAGAACTTATGCTTATTAATGATAAATTATGTTTGTTTATATTTAATTATCATCAATAAGTGTCAAACAATGTTAAAGATTTTGGTTATGATACTCATGGACGGTTACATACGTCAAATGTTAGCTATGATCGAATTATGATAATTGTTGTTGAATTTCTGTTAGGATCAGTGATCTACGTTTGATTGATTAGAGAGTATAGCAATGGAATTCTAACAATGAATTAGCCAAATCACAAGAACAAAAGATATTCAATGTAAGAACAAAACGGTTATAGATAGAGAGAATTCTGCAGATATATTTCATTCAATATTCGCTTTCGTGGTAACGGAATGTCACACTTACAATTAGGTCGACACCTCTTATATAAGAGATGTGACGTCTGCTGATGTCACTTGATAGTGACATCTAACAGAATTTATCACAAACTACTGATAGTTAACACAACTACTGAAGATGTCAAACAGCTGACATCTTCTTACAAAAATACTAAGTGTTAACTATTATTACAACTACTGAAAAGAAACTACTGAAACAATAACAACTGAAGAACATACTCTTCAGTTGTTTTACAAATACTGAAACAAAGAAACTACTGAAAGGTAAACCATCACAACTACTGAAGAAGACCTCTTCAGCTGTTGTGACAACGTCTGATACTTTGGTCTTCAGCACTTTTGTCTTCAGACTTTGTCTTCAGCACTTGTGTCTTCAGACTTTGTCTTCAGCACTTGTGTCTTTAGACTTTGTCTTCAGCACTTGTGTCTTCAGACTTTGTCTTCAGCACTTGTGTCTTCAGACTTTGTCTTGAGCACTTGCGTCTTCAGACTTTGTCTTCAGCACTTGTGTCTTCAGACTTTGTCTTCAGCACTTGTGTTTTCAGACTTTGTCTTCAGCACTTGTGTCTTCAGACTTTGTAATCAGCTGTGTCTTCAGCTGTTGTGGTCTTCAGTAGTTGTTGTGATGTCTGTGGGACTTAAAGGTTTTTCTGATCCGGCTCATTGGTTCTTTTGGTCCAACAAACTCCCCCTGAACCAATGCAGCCAAAACCTTTAACTTTATTGAGGTCCCACTTATTGTTGGCAGAATGGTTGGTCTTTTTCCTTCTTGATCAGTTGAGAAGATGACCCATATAAGCACTGGCCTGGGAAGAAATCTCAGAGATCTGTTTGGCAAGGTATGAATAGGAACTCTGTTTTGGGGAACTGGACACAAAGTTGTTACCCCATTCATGAGATCTACTTCCCCATGATGAGTTTGTACGACTCTCGAACATAGGCCTCAAGGAGAACAACCTGTTCCTCCTTGGAGAGTTCTTCTACTCCTCCTTCAAAGAAGAACTCTGGACCATAGTACTCAGATAAGTACTTTACAGTCCTGCCATTCTTCAACTCCACAGTAGTTATCTCCTTATAGACAAATTCATCAGGATGAGTGCCCTCAAGAAGTAACTGGAGCTCATTCTTCTTAATGTCTTCAAGTTTCTTATATAATAACCCCTTTTTGATCATCTTGTTTTCCAGTAAGGCTTGAGGGGTCATTTTTGATTGATGAGCCTTCTTGAATTCATCGATTATTTCCCAGGGTGAGACTACAATGGCCAACATGATTGTACAGTCTATTGTTTTTCTAACCTGGCCATTGTATCTATGTGGAATGGATCTTTTGTGGATTCTAGAACTCACCTTGGGGTCTGGCCATACTCTCACTCTCTCCTTTTGATACTGAAATGTGTGTCTGAGAGTGTACAGCCTCTGAGCATGCCCTTTCATGGCTTGTATAGATGATGACTGAGGAAATTCCTGTCAACCATCTTCAGTAGTTGCTCATCGTGCTGCTTTTGCTGTTCTTCATCTTCTATTTTGACTCTAACCGTTTCCCTTTGTGAGTCAGGTGTGATCATGAGTTGACTCCTGGGTTCTGGTAGCCTTAGAACAGCAGAGAGTGGCAGACTATCATCTTCATCCTCTTCTTCTTCATCTTCTTCTATCCTCAGCACCCTTCTCCTCCTTCTAGGTGCATCACTGGATGATGGTTGGGTTGGTTTTTGTGGTAAAGGAATTGGTTTTGAAGGTTGAGGATGTTTCGATTTGGTTTTGAGATTGGTTTGGAGATTTGAGGGGTAGGCTGTTTTTGAGTGGGTGATTGGGAAGGTTGTTCAAGCATTTTGGTTGTGAGTTTGGCTTTTGTGAGTCTTGCCATTTCAAACCTTTTCCAGCCCCAGCCTCATCAAGTGCTTCAATGATTATCCCCTTATGAAATTGCTCAGACAAACAGATTCTGGTGGCTATAGCCACAATGCTGTCTCTGGTCCATGAACGAATCTCCATTAGTGATCTTCCTAAGTATTTGGCTATGAATTGAATCATGATCTCAATCTCTCTTTCTCCAGCACATTGTACCCAGCCCATCTGTTTTGAATTTCCTCTACTTCCAACCTCCTGATCTCACTGTCTAGTGTGGCTGTATCAAAGTCTTGCTTGAAGAGTTGCTCAATGATTTTGTCCATGGATCGACTGTGTGTTCATCTGCATCTTTTACTAGCTCTTCCAAGGATTTTTCTTCAGCATTCGTTTGATCACCAACACTTTTCTTTCTTTTGTAAGTGATCAGTTGTTGTTCCTTTTCCTTTTCCAACTCCTTGGTTTTCTCTTGTGCCTTCTCATCCTCTGTTCTTTTTCTTTTCTTTTCTTTCACTGTTGTACTCTCCCCCTTTTTGGATGCATTGGTTGCAGGGGTTTGTACCGCAGAAAGTTTCTTGTGCACAACATCATCAATGAGTGGTTGTAGAGTTGAGGAGATCCTCTCATCAATGGCTTTATAAAAAATGTCATTAATGATGGGAGTGATGAGAGGTAGGGATTGTTGGAATACAGCAACCATCTGCTCAGGGGGGTTCTGTCCGGAGAGATAGTGCCAAAAGCAGAGGCTGGAGGCTCAGTGAAGTGAGAGGGTAAAGTGTTTGAGGGACCTTCAAATGAAGGTGCCATCTGTGGGTTGGTGGGGGCAGATGGACTTACATCCTGAGACTTCTTGGCAAGCAGTTCTTGTAGTCTGCTTACCTCAGCCTCCAGGACGGTGTTGTGGGCTAGAACGTCATAGAAAAAGCCCAGGTCATCATCAGCAGATGCTGAATCACCTGACCTCCTGCTTGTAGCAGGATGTACATGCACTGGGTGTAGACCAGTTTTAGCATGTGCCCCTTTGTCTTGGAACTGGGGACTTCCAGCCTCAGGACTGTGTCCTTCATCAGCTGTTGCCTCTAGTGAGGTCTTAGCTATGTTACCAGCCTCATTCTGATCATGTGCTGATTCAGAAGAGGTGGCAGCCTCACTAGATGTTCTAATCTCCCTATCCACACTAGGAGATAGAACTTGTAAACCCCGGTGCTGTGGGTTGTCAGAAGCATGGTGATCCTCTTCCTCAATATCTGTGGTTCTCCCCTTTGTTGGTGGCTGTTGGGGAGGAGGAGAGGCATGCAGCTGAGTCAGCATGTTTGCAATGATTATGGTTGGACTTTGGGGGGCGGTTGCATGGGGAGATGGGGTAAAAGCAGTGTGCACCTGGGAAGGATGGTGCTCTTCAATGGCAATCTCCTCAAGTGAGGAAGATCCCAGATGTGTGGGTACCCCTTCTGTGGTGGCTGCAGGCTCCTTTTGAGAGGAATCCTGAGCGGCTGTGGCTGGTAAAGTCTCTGATATTGCTGGGGGGTTTAAATCAGCAAGTATATCCTGCCTGGGTGTTACAGGAGCATCTTCAGGGGACTCATCTCCCTGAATAGCTGTTTTGGGGTGTTTTAGTTTTGGTTTAGTGGGTACTTTGGTTCTGGTGGTGGAAGCTGTGGGTTCCCTGTGCTTGGGCTTGAGCATTCGGGCAGCTTCTTTGAGAGTAAGGTCTGAGTTGTGCCTGGAGTATACCTCAGCCAAGAAAGCTGGTGCAGGGACTCCAAGGCCAACATGCCATCAGATTTTAATTCATCTAAAATAATGGCCATCAGAAAGAAGAGAAAGTTCTCTTCAGTAGTTTTCGTCAAGTCATAGCCTTTCAGCTGTTTCATACTGTCCTCAACACTTACTCATCAGACTTTGCATCTGCTTTTCAGGTGTTTCATAGGACGTCAGTACTTATCTGTTAGTACTGATTTCAGTAGTTGTAACTACATCAGTAGTTGTAACTACATCAGTAGTTGTAACTACATCAGTAGTTTAACTACATCAGTAGTTGTAACTACATCAGTGGTTTAGAACAGATAAAGTACTTCAGTACTTGTGAGGCATTTAGCCGTCAGTAGTTATAAAAACTACTGAAGTGAAAGAACTCATCAGTACTTATATGTGACATGGTTACCAATGATCACCAGTACTGTTTACTGAAATCATCAGTAGTTGTCACTTATTCTAGCTGCAGCATACCAAGCCTTAACACAAGGTTTTGGAAAGTAGAACTATCCAAAGGCTTAGTAAAAATATCTGCAAGCTCATCAGCACTAGGCACAAACTTAGGATCAATCAGACCTTTTTCAAAACAATCCCGAATAAAGTGATGTCTGATCTCTATATGTTTGGTCCTAGAGTGCTGGACTGGATTTTTGACAATACACAGAGCTGAAGCACTATCCATTAATAATGGAGTCTTAGTCTCTATAATGTCATAATCCAGAAGTTGGTTCTGAAGCCAGAGTACCTGAGAAGTGCAACTTGCAGCAGCAATGTACTCGGCTTCAGCAGTTGATGTAGCAACAGATGTTTGTTTCTTACTCTGCCAAGAAATCAAACAGTTGCCTAGGAATTGACAACCACCAGAAGTTTACTTTCTAGTTAACTTGCACCCTACATAGTCACTATCTGAAAAAACAACTAATTTGCAAGAGTGTCCAGTGGAATACCATAAACCCAGAGATTGTGTACCTTGCAAATATCTAAAGATTCTCTTGACTGCAATCAAATGAGACTCTTTAGGAGCAGCCTGAAATCTAGCACAAACACATGTAGCAAACATAATATCTGGTCTAGAAGCTGTTAAATACATCAAGGACCCAATCATACATCTGTAAAGTGTTTCATCAACAGCTTTACCTTTCTGATCAGCATCCAGTTGTGTGGTGTTGCACATGGGAGTAGAACAGGGCTTACAGTTTTGTAAATCAAACTTATTCAAAAGATCTTTTGTATATTTTGACTGATGAATAAAGGTTCCATCAGCCTTTTGTTTAATTTGCAAGCCTAGAAAGAACTGTAATTCTCCCATTGCACTCATTTCAAACCTCTTTTTCATTAATGTTGTAAAATCATCACACAACTGGGGATCAGAGGATGCAAAAATGATATCAACAACATAAATCTGAACAAGTAGCTTATGCTGATCCACCTTCTTAATAAACAAAGTTTTTTCAATGGAGCCTCTAGTGAAATTATTCTTAAGAAGAAAAGTGGAAAGTGTCTCATACCAGGCTCTAGGAGCTTGTTTCAACCCATAAAGAGCCTTATCAAGTTTATACACCCATTCTGGATGTTTATTATCCTCAAAACCTGGTGGTTGACACACATAAACTTCTTCTTTTATTTTACCATATAGAAATTCACTTTTGACATCCATTTGAAAAACTTTAAGATTGTGGAATGCAGCATAGGCTAAAAACAATCTGATTGCCTCTAGTCTGGCTACAGGGGCAAAGGTTTCATCATAGTCAATACCTTCTTCTTGTGAAAACCCCTGTACAACCAATCTAGCCTTGTTCTTAACAATAAGCCCATTTTCATCAGTTTTATTCCTAAACACCCATTTAGTGCCTATTGCACACTTACCTGGGGGAAGAGGAACCAGTTCCACACTTGCTGTTTCTTGAACTGAAGTAGCTCAACCTGCATGGCTTCAACCCATCCATTGTCTCTCAAAGCAACATGGTAGTTCTTTGGCTCTAGCTGACTGATGAAGAGAGCATAGAAGCAGAAGTTAGACAATTGACTTCTTGTTGAAACACCAGCATTGATATCACCAATAATCTGAGACATTGGGTGATTCTTCAGTCTTGATAAACAATGAGATCTGTGCAAGTGTTTGTAGGACCTTCAGCAGCAGCAGATGTTGATGCAGACTCTTGAAACCAAGAATTAGATGGTAACTCAAAAGATGTAGAGGAATCAGAGATCTCATCAGCATTTGTTGTGGATGGAACTGCTGAAGCTACAGGAACATCAAATTTAGCAGACACAGGCAGTTGGTCACTAAACTTGAATAGATGAGTATTGATATTATCATCATCATCATCAATACCAACAGGTGGAAGACATGCTGCAGAAGATGATTTATCCACATAATCTGCAACAGCTGGAGGTTGATAAGGAACATATTGCAGTATGTCCAAATCAAACAACTCCACAGGGTTTTATGGAATCTTGTCCATAGGAGATTCATTAAACTTCACATGCAAAGTCTCTTCAACTATCTTTGTTATGCAGTTGAAGACTCTGTATGCCTTGCAAGTAGATGAATAACCAACAAAATACCCTGCATCCACCTTAGGATCAAATTTTTGGAGTTGATCCTTTGTGTTGAGAATAAAACAGGGACACCTAATGCTTTGAAAAATGAAATTAGAGGAGCCAAGTGATGGAGAACTTCATATGGAGTCTTCATCAACCTCTGATTTACTAAGACTATTCTGCACATAGCAAGCTGTGTTAACAGCTCCAACCCAAAAGGTCAGTGGCAAACCAGCGTCAGCCAGCATGGACCTTGCAGCTTCAATTAGGGTCCTGTTCTTCCTCTCCACTACTCCATTTTGTTCTGGAGTCCGTGGTATGCTAAACTGCCTTTTGATTCCCTTTGAAAGATAGAAGTCATCAAGTGTATGGTTTCTGAATTCAGTTCCATTGTCACTCCTAATACACTTGACTGGAAGGGAATACTGCTGCTTCTCAACATACAACACAAAGTGAATAATCTTCTGCAACCTCATCCTTTGAATGTAGAAAGAAAGTCCATACAAATCTAGAGTAATCATCCATAATTACCAAACAGTATTTCTTCTTTGCCATGCTCATTACTCTCACAGGACCAAATAGATCCATATGCAGTAATTGCAAGCAGGCAGTGGACTTAGGCTCTTCAATAGGAGGGAATGAGACTTTGTGCTGTTTTCCTTTTAAACAAGCAGTGCAGGTTTCATCACAGTGGAACTCCTTTATTGGTAAGCCTCTAACTAAACTATTGTGGATTAGCTGATTCATGTTTTTGAAATTACATGACCCAGCCTTCTGTGCCACAGTTTAGATTCTTGAGAAGAGGCTTTGGAAAATAGGCAAGGATTGCCTCTGAGATCTATTTTCTTGGAAAGATCTAAGGCATACACTCTTCCTGTCCTGTTGGCTCTCAGGAGAGTGTGATCATCCAACACCTTATCAATCAAATGCAGAACTTTGGATGACAGAATCCTACAGTTCTGACTGGTGAAAAGAGCAACATGGCCTTTATCACACATTTGACTGACACTCAAGAGATTGTACTTGAGATTTTCCACATGATTAACATCATCAAACTTTATTTCTCCATTGGAGACAAAGCCGTTGCCAATGATGTAACCCCTAGAATCATTGCCAAAAGAAACAAATCCCTTCTTTTTCCTTGAGAGTAGTCATGAAGAAGAGAGCTGTTCCCAATCATGTGCATAGATCCCCCACTGTCTACATACCAGATGCTACTTTGGCATGTTGAAGAACCCTACAATTATAAACAATCAGTTAGTTTTGGAGACCCAAACCTTTTTGGTTTTGGCCTGGTCTCATCAACAGATGGTAAACTAACAGGTTTGATGGAAACAACAGCCTGAGAGGAAGAAGATGGTGAAGAAGAGGAATCCTTGGCTTGGACCTCCTTTTCTGTGGTTTCAACATAGGAACATCTAATTGGTTAACTCTTCCCAATAGATGTTGAACCATCATAACCAGCTGTGTCTGATTTTGTGATAAAGCTTTCAGCTCATCAGACACTTGCCATTGGAGTTTGATAAGTTCCTATGTTGCACCTTCTTCTGAGCAATCTCAGCTGTTACCTGTTTAACCCCTTCCTTTTTGGATTTCTTTATGGATTTAAGGGTTACAGGATTTGATATTGCTGATACAAATATGGTCTCAAACTCAGTTTCATTTTAACCATTTTCTTTTTATATTCCTCATATGTTTGAGTTTGGATCCTCTTTTGTACCAGCAATCATCTGTAAGATGATTGAACAAACCACATACTTCACATGGTTCTTCTTCATCTTATGTTGATCATCAACTAAAGAGATGAAACTACTGAAGACTTGCTCTTCAGTGCTTTGAAAGCATTGTTTGCTTTCTTGACTTCCTCTTTAGTAGTCTTCAAACTCTTTCTACTAGCTGATAGTTTTCTTTTTTTCAGTACTGACAGTAGTTGGAGTTTGAACTTTAGGTGTTTAATCTTGCTCTCCAGTCCTTTCAGGACTTTCAGAATTAACTCCTGAGTTGATCAACTCTTTGATCATGTGAGTGTCAGTAGTGGAACCATCAACATCAGCTGATAGGTTCTGAGAGGGCTTAGTGCTGACTTCTACTTCTGATGGTTGTATCAGAAGTAGATCACATGATGAAATGGATTGGTTATTGCTCTCACCATCAGATTCTACCTCTGCTCTGGAGTAAAATCTGTATTGTAACCAATGCCAAACTTCACATTGGAAGCAGATTGCTTACTAAGAAGCATTTCAAAACCTTTGCATGATTGTACCCATCGATCACACTCTACTTGGGTGACTGCAAGGGTTTCTTTGAGATCTTTGTACTTCTCTAGAAGTACCTCTTCCCTAGCCTTATAATCTGTGATTTGGCATTTAAGTTTGTAAATGTCATCATTCTTTTCATTAAGCACAGACTCAAATTCAGCTTTTCTTTTGGAAATTGTTTGTTCTAGCTCAATGTTCTTGTTAATCAAAGCTACATTTGCTTCTCTAATAGATGCAAATGCTGCTATGCATGTTTCAGACATAATTTGGCTTTTGCCTCAGAGGATACCTGTGATACCTTTGGTGTAGAGGCATTAGTGGATGAAGTATCAACAGAATCCAAAGCCATAAGAGCTAGATTTCCAAAGGGACTGTCACCACCATGTTGACCAGCACCAGTGAACAGTTGTTCATGACCAGACAATCATCTGGTAAACTGCTCCAGTCAACAACTCCTGGGGTGAAGAAGTTATGTTGTGAGGTTGAGTTTGTTGATGAGGTTGGGAAGGTTGTGGTTCAGGCAATGCTTGTGGTTGTTGTGCAATTGGAGCTTGAACAGGATTTGGTTGAGGCATAAATAGCAGGGATAAGGATATGACATTTGACCCTGGGGAACAAAGTATGCAGGAGACCTAGGATGTGAATGATGACCAGAACCAGCAGGATGTTGCCCTCTATTTTGTGGACTAGTACTAGGAAAAGTCACAAAGGGTGCAGAAGAGTTAGATCCAGTTGATCTACACTCTCTTGCAAAGTGTCCCAGCCTTTGGCATTTGTGACACCTCAACTTACTCTTGTCAAAACCAACTTTTGTTTTGCCAGAGAGTCCAGGAAATTTCCTGCCAGTTCTCTTATAGAACTTCTGAGATCTGATATTAATCAATGCCATTTGGCTCAGAATATCCATCTCTTCTAGATCATCATCAGCTATTCCTTTCAAATCATCCATGATGAAGCATAGATTGTCACTATTACTACCAGAATGACTCTCAATACCAACAAATGCATGATTAGAACTATTTGAAGAGAAATCAATATGCTCATCATAACTACTTTCAGATGCAGCATATTTTGACTCATGACCAACCAAGTCAGTATTCCCTGGTACAAAGTCATCAGTGAGCTTTCCTGATGAGGATAGTTTCCTCTTCTGCTCTATCTCTCTTTCGAATGTAAGCAGTTTCCCATGAAGTTGGGTGAGAGATAGGCTATCCAGATTTGCACTGGAGCGTAGGACAATAGTGTATGTGTCCCATCTCTCAGGCAGTGATCTGAAGAACCTGTTATTCATCTGGCTATTGGTGTATTCCTGTTTCACCATTTTCAGCTCGGAGATCAAGCAGGAAAAACGCTCAAACTGTTGAGTCAGTGTCTCACCCTTTCTATGAGAGAATGTCTCATATTGTTGGGCAAGGATTTCTCTGTTGTTTGCTAAGACCTCATCTGTGCCACCGAATTGTTCCTTCAGGGCATTCCAGAGATCATGAGCAGTTTCATGATGCATAAGCTTGAATAGATTTCATTAGGCAGTGCCATGGCCAGAATTCCATGGGCTTTAGCATCAATCTCAAAGAGTTTCCGATCTTCATCAGAGTATTGTTCCTTCTTCTTCGGAACCATTTGATTGGTTTCCGGATTGTTCACCATAGGCTTATGTGGTCCGTGTACCACAGATGTCCAACAACACCTGAAGTGTTAACAGACAGGTGATGAAGCATTGTTCGCTGCCATATGTTATACTCGGTCCTAACCAGCATCGGGGCTCTTGGTTGAGGAACCAGTATTGTGAGGATCATTAGAAGGAGTAGTCATCTCAGATTCAATCAAATTCAATTAAGCTATAACAGATTTAGAACAAAACACAACACCAATTGAACCAAGAGAGATCTCAGAATAAATGAACGAAAGCGTCAGAAATTCAATAATCTATAACCAGTTCTTGCAAAATGCTAATTCATCAAACATAGATATCAATTAGCAGTTTCAATGATCAATTGTTTGATCAATCAATGATTAACCTGCTCTGATACCACTTGTTAGGATCAGTGATCTACGTTTGATTGATAGAGAGTATAACAGCGGAATTCTAACAATGAATTAGCCAAATCACAAGAACAAAAGATATTCAATGTAAGAACAAAACGGTTATAGATAGAGAGAATTCTGCAGATATATTTCATTCAATATTCGCTTTCGTGGTAACGGAATGTCACACTTACAATTAGGTCGACACCTCTTATATAAGAGATGTGACGTCTGCTGATATCACTTGATAGTGACATCTAACAGAATTTATCACAACTACTGATAGTTAACACAACTACTGAAGATGTCAAACAGCTGACATCTTCTTACAAAAATACTAAGTGTTAACTATTATTATAACTACTGAAAAGAAACTACTGAAACAAAAACAACTGAAGAACTACTCTTCAGTTGTTTTACAAATACTGAAACAAAGAACTACTGAAAGGTAAACCATCACAACTACTGAAGAAGACCTCTTCAGCTGTTGTGACAACGTCTGATACTTTGGTCTTCAGCACTTGTGTCTTCAGACTTTGTCTTCAGCACTTGTGTCTTCAGACTTTGTCTTCAGCACTTGTGTCTTCAGAGTTGTCTTCAGCACTTGTGTCTTCAGACTTTGTCTTCAGCACTTGTGTCTTCAGACTTTGTCTTCAGCACTTTGTCTTCAGACTTTGTCTTCAGCAGTTGTGTCTTCAGACTTTGTCTTCAGCACTTGTGTCTTCAGACTTTGTAATCAGCTGTTGTCTTCAGCTGTTGTGGTCTTCAGTAGTTGTTGTGATGTCTGTGGGACTTCAAGGTTTTTCTGATCCGGCTCATTGGTTCTTTTGGTCCAACAATTTCACACTTGATGGTAATTTGTGGGAAATTATACTTATTATCGGTAATTAAGCTTGTTTATGCTTGATTTTTATAGGTAGGTGCCAAACATTGTCAAATATGTTTTATTATGATAGTTAAGGTTGATTACATATACCAAACATGAGTTCTAACTGAATTATCATAATTGGTGTTTAATTTCACAATTTGACTGTAATTTACGTAGATATATGCTTAATTATCACCGAGTGTCAAAAAATGTTAAATATGTTTAATTATGATAAGTAAAGTTGATCATATACCTCTAAGGGTAGCCATGCTAGAATTATTATCATTGGTGTTGAATTATATAGGTTAATGGTAATTACGAGAAACTATACTTATTAATAGTAAATTAAGTCTGTTTATGCTTAAATATGTTCAATGAGTGTGAAAAAATTATTATTATTATTATTATTATTAATATTTTTATAATTATTATTATTATTGTCGTTGTTGTTGTTGTAGTTGTAGTGTTGTTGTTGTTCTTGTTGTTGCCGTTGCCGTTGCCGTTGCCGTTGCGTTGCCGTTGCCGTTGCCGTTGCCGTTGCCGTTGCCGTTGCCGTTGCCGTTGCCGTTGCCGTTGTTAATAATAATAATAATTATTATTATTATTGTTATTATTATTATTATTATTACTATTATTAATAGTATTATTATTAGTATTATTATTATTCTTATTATTGATATTATTAATATTATTTTATATTGTTCTTATTATTTTTGTTATTTTTGTTATTGTTGTTATTGTTGTTATTGTTGTTATTGTTGCTATTGTTGCTATTGTTGTTATTGTTGTTATTCTTGTTATTATTGTTGTTGTTATTATTATTGTTATTATTATTGTTATAATTATTGTTATAATTATTGTCATTATTATTGTTACTATTATTGTTACTATTATTGTTACTATTATTGTTACTATTATTGTTACTATTACTGTTACTATTATTGTTATTATTACTATTATTATTACAATTATTATTATTATTACTACTACTACTACTACTATATTTTAATAATCTTGATATTATTATTATTATTACTACTATTATTATTATTATTATTACTATTACTATTATTATTATTATTATTATTCAGCTTTTTAGATTGGTGCGTATGTACCCTATCTTTCATTAAAAAATAAAATAAAAAATTAATAACCCTATAACAACACATGTCGTCGCCACACAGTTTAGGTTGTCCTAAAACCACACCGATCCTCATCTATTCTTCATTTTCCCAAAACCCACCACTACCTCACCTGCAATCTCAACTCCTCCCTACAGACGAACCAACACCTAAAACTCACCACCATCACACTCGTCATCATCCATCTTACTCTCTTCAGCCCCATCTCCACTCCCCTCACCCCACCCTAATTCTATCACCACCACCTAATACATTTCACTACCAAGATTTTGTGCCAACATTGCGACTCTTGCCCTACACCACCACCCAAAACCCACCACATCACTGTTCTAACCACCATTTCCGTCCCCCCCCCCCCCAAACCACCATCGCCACCAACACCATCGCTTTATAAATTTAAGGTGTGTATGTTTAACAATTTTTATTTTGTTAAAATTTTAAATTGAATTGTTTATTAGTTTTCTTTGTTAGAATGATAATATAAATTGTTTGATTTGTTTATTAGTTGTATTGTTAGAATGATAATGTACGTTGTTTAAATTATTAATTAGTTTGTGTTGTTAGAAAGGTAATATTATTTTTTTGATTTGATTATTAGTTTGTGTTTTAGAATGATAATATTAGTTGTTTGAGCTAATTATTAGTTTGTGTAGTTAGAATGTTAATATAATTTGTTTGATTCTATTATCAGTGTGTTGTTAAAATGATAATGTAGGTTGTTTGATTTAATTATTTGTTTATGTTTTTATAATGATAATATAAGTAGTTTGATTTGATATTTTATTTTCTTCTTAAAAGTGCAGGTAAAAATTGAAAATAAATATGGCCAAATGCATATGGAGGCGATCGAGTCGCCCGTAAACAAGATAGAATGTTTGGAGCTTGCTTTAGGACAAATGCGTGGTGATATTGGACGAAAAGTAAGAAATGTCCATCGTTATGAACCATCAAGCGGGTCATATCAAATCAACATGAAGAATGGAAGCTCTAAGGCAACAAATGCATGAAATGCAAGAAAGAATGGATGAGTTTGAAAAAAGAAAATCAAATCCTGATAATATTAAGATGATGACATTTGATAGTTAATTTGTTTTTTGGTATGTAACTTGAATCATATTGATATTGTTTAGGTATCTATCATATAAATAGCATTCATTTGACTGTACAAATCTATATTAAAACTTGTATTAGTGGGAGGATAACAGGAAAATATAAAAAAATCTAAAATGAAATTCAAAACAGAAGGGTCTATTATAGGGTTGCCTTAAATTTTTATAAAAAAATTATTTTATTTATATATAGTAATAATAATAATAATAATAATAATAATAATAATAATAATAATATAATAATAATTCTGCTAGACCTATCGCCATAAACCTTTTAAAAAAATTTATTTAAAAAATTAAAATATAAAAATACATGGCTACTACTCTATGGCAACGACTTGTCGGCGGCATAGACATCTGTGACGACAAAGGTTGTGGCAACGACAAAAAATCATACCTATGACGATGAGCTTGTGGCTACTAAGACTATGGTGATGACAAGTAATGTCTATTGTCATTGTCGTAGGGTCAATTTCTCGTAATCACGTCACATCATAATCCTTGAGGCTGTTATGACCAATCGAGTAACAGAATGTATAATTAGAAATATATTATATATTACTAATTTCTAACTTGATTAAATATTATAGTTTGTACATGATGCTTTGTATGTTGTATTTTTTTTCCTTTTTTACTTTTGACCCTAATAGTTTTTATTTTTTTACATTATAACCCTAGTACTTTTTTCACTTTCAACTTTGCTCCCATATAATTTTCATCTTTTATAAAATTTTCATTTTACGTTTTAGTATAAAAATTTTCAAGTTAATATGTCACAACATTTGTATGTGATTTAACATTTTTACATTTATTTTTTTGTGTGACAACCGTGTTTTGTTTTATGTTTCGGTTTAATTAGATTATGTATATTAAAACACCGCAACAGGCATACATGGTTTAATATTTTTTCAATATTAATTGTCATTAATGTTGATATGCTATTTGTAATACCTGGTATAGTTTTGATTTTATACCCCCCGTTGCAACGTAGGGAGGCTTAATCCTAGTATATTATTAATTACCAATTTTTTTATGCATAAAAGTGTTGTACATATCATAAAGTGGTGTACTGACCAAGGTGATGTTCATAGAAAGTTAAAGAATATTCCACAATTTACTTAATTTATATATTATATTGTGACAACCGATCTCTAGGTCATAACTCTAACCTTATCAACCTGTATCTTTTCCCATTCTACTAATATTATTGTTGCTATCATTTATATTATTCTCTCCTTCAAGTTAATCGATTTTTTTTATACTTTTGCCTTAAATGATCTTTTTTTAGATGATGCCTAAGGCTGACCGCATTTGTTAATGCAGATGAAGTGTTCATCATTCGCATTTCTGCCTAAGTCAGCCGCATTTGGTAAATGCTGATAAGCATATCAGCCGCATTTGGTGAATGTGGATGAACATTATTAGCCGCATTTGGTGAATGCGGATGAACATGGTCAGCCGCATTTGGTAATGCGGATGAGCATTATCAGCTGCATTTCATCTAGTCATGATTTTTCCGACTTATGTTTTCTGTGGATATTATGAGTTTAAGCTTTAGGTTAGGAAACTTAGTGTTCTGGAAGGGTCAATTAGTCACCCATACAATAATTAAATCATAATTCGAAACAATTAAGGTGTACATGGAACTAAATTTCAGATGAATGCATGCATGCACACTTGATACTTAAAGCACATCTAACAAAATTTTTACCACCCAATATTCGACACGATACTACCATTTAAAATTTAAATAAACTCCCTCACTATAAGCCAAGTTCGGCCGCCCCATTCACCCACTCACCACCCTTCTACACCACCCCCCTTCCAACCACTACCATTTCATGCAATCTTCCTCATCTCTATACACACACTGCACCTCATTTTCCACCTCCTCTCATTCATGGTTTTTCTCTAGCTGAAACACACACACACAAACAAACTCTCTTCATTTCAAGCCTTATTTTTAGAAAACGACAACACTATCCTCGGCCAAGTTCTAACCAAGAAAACATTAGGAGCTTGTGGTGCACAGTTCTTGCGAGTCCAAGATTCTCCAGCCCTTGTCCGAAGAATTCCAAATCATTCTGTCCCTCTACATTTTCCAAATCATGAACCACCTAAAGAGTAAGCCTGATCTTACCCAAATCAAGCTATGTCATGTATTGTTCTTTCCTTTATCCACCAAAATCTTATCATTCTTGTAACCAACAGAAGCTTGCTGCCACAACCTTTTTTGTGAGAAGCTTTTAACATTCCTCAAGGTATCCCACTCGTTATATATGACAATCTATTGGTGTAACCTGATTTACACCCTGAAAACCCTTTTTTGGGTGTTGTTGCACCATTAACTTGCACATCTTGCAACCTTCGGAGCTAAGCATGTAACCTACTCGAAAATCAGTTTTCTAATCTCCTAACAACCTGTTTTTAATACCACAAAGGGTTGAGTAACGTTAACTCACAAGATATAACGTTTTACACATGTGCAGGGTTGATTGTGATCCCCACAACGATGATACTATGGCTTTTAAATCAAATGTGGATTCTAATGGATCCTTGTTTTTTTAAACTTTAAGCACTTAAATTCACCAACGTTTTAGTTGACACAAATTTCTTTGGAGCATGTTTCAGGTAATCATGATGAGAGTCTAGAAGTTGTAGAAGACTTAACCTAGTACGTGATCATGGCATTGGCTTGTTTTGTTATGAAACATTTGAACACTTTACATTTATTGATGTTGGGAACAATTTGTAATGGTGTTGTACGTACTCCTTTCATTTGGGGGGCTAGACCTATTTCTAGCCTGGGTTTATTTTGAATATTATGCCATGTGTTGTTCTCTCTTTTTGTGCTCTAATGATGGTTGGTTTCCGCTGTCATTTGTTGCTGCTAGTTTGTGACATCCCACCTCCTTTGGGCCTAGGGTGTACCGATGCGATTTTGAATATTAACTTATTATATGATGCTAAAGTGGTGTACTGACCAAGGTGATGTTATAGAAAGTTAAAATATTCCACAGTTTACTTAATTTATATATTATATATAATATATATTACCAATTATCAAGTGGTTTGTGCATTATAGGTTGTATCTAAGTTTTAGTGGGATTGTATCCATTTTTGTTTTCTTTTTATTTTTATTTTCATACATTTAAGCCTATACTTTATATTTTTTACAATTTATCCCAATAATTTTTATTTCAACTTGCCTATACTTTTCATCTTAAATTTTTTGTTCTACATTTCAGTTTAAATATAACACGCCGCAACATTCGTGTTTGGTTCAACGTTTTAATGCATATATTTTTTTATGTTTAACGTTCCCATCATGACACATGGTTCTGAAATCAACTTAGTTATTGATATTTTTAAATTTTACGTGTCACGTGCAGGAATCAACATTTTTACATATACTTTTCGTTCGGTTTTATTTTCCCGTTTGTATTTTTTAAACAAGTTTTTCCGGTGTTGTTGCTCGTTAATGGTGGTTTGAAATTAGTGTTACTTGCATGGTTTTATGCCTCACACCGCAACACGAGAGGCTTATTATTAGTATTTAACCAAAAACGTGTCTATCGTCAATGTGCTTACATGAATCGATCAAAGCTAAGTAACATGTCTAAATCCAATACATTAAAAGCTTGACACTAAAACCCAATAAACATAACCAACTTGTTGGATCATGTAAGGATTAAGAAAACGATAGTTGCAGTGGTAATGATTAACAGATGGGAAATCAAGGCTAACAACTAACATAATTATAATAAGAACAATAAAACAAATTAACATAATACAATTTTACTTCATATTCTTTGTATATTTCACTTAATCGATTGCAGATTATAATACAATATCAAATTGCAAGTATGGAAGCGCAAACTATCAACTAATACATTGAGATGTAATACATACTAAGAATTAGAGCAAACTTCAACTAGGTAACCGGGTGAAACAAACACCAGAAAAACAAAGACATTTATTTTAGGGTTTAATATTGATGACTAACTACAACCATTGATTTACACAATGTAAAATATCATGATTGTATCCTTTATTTGGTTTACATAAACTAGGGACAAGACAAATAAATCATTATTGCGGATGTAAGATCTTTTTCCTAGTATAAAGTTAAAGGTGTTCAACTACTTATCAGAAATAACACAAGACAACTCATCGAAAGTTAACTATTCATCAAAATCAGATGTGTTGTTGGAAGTGACAAGTCTGTTGGAAATATACTGCTCTTCGAAAGGAGTATGGGTATCGGAAGTAGACGACTCTCGTAAGGTCATAGTTTTCAGCTAATAGCCATGTCTTCGGCACATAGAATACGTTCTTTAAATGCTTTTTTTCCCGAAAGTAGTGTTACAGTAGACACTTTGATCAATAGATAAGTTATATTATGAGTAACATAAGCCCCAAATATCCTACATCCAGTGATATTCTCTGTAGCCCAGAATTAAAATTTTCAAACTTCACATCACAACTATCAAATTTAAGACATCCTTAACCTAACACAAATTGAAAAGTAAATAAGTAGGTAAGGGGTGTATATAAAACTAGCCGCACAATCAAATCTAGCATTTAAGTGCATAGCCTCCTCGTCATGGCTTAGAACGTAAATCCATAAAACCCAATCCTATTATTGTAATGGGTCTAATAAAACAATGGCAAGTATATATGATTTGGTGAATGGGTTTCTTTCTGAGGGGTTGGGAGTGTGGTATAGTTAGGCTACAAATAGCTGGACCTAATTAAAATAACACTATCATCCAAACATATGTGTGTATATATACATACATAATATATACATACATATATATATATATACATACATATATATATATACATATATATATATATACATACATACATGTATATATATGTGTATATATATGTGTGTATATATATATATATGTGTATATATATATGTATATATATGTATATATATATATATATATATATATATATATATGGGAAGGATCAAATGAAAATCATTTTTATAATTAAAACCATGAAAACCAGGGGTTACATATATGTAAGTACGTGTTAAAAAGTATACAACTAAAAGTTACATACATGTATGGGTTATGTATATGTAAGTACATATTACCAAGTGTACAACTAAGAGTTACGTACTTGTAGCTCATACAAGTTACGTATACGTAAGTTGTTTCGTCATCATCGATGTTACTTGGAGTTATATGAAAAATATTGATAATCTTAAAAAATATGGTTGAATTTTACTAACAATTAGAATGTTAAATCAATTATACGTTATGTGATTGGGTAGTGGTGGTTTTCACGGTTTTTAATTATAATCATGGTTTTCATTTGATCCCTCCCCTATATTTATATGCATATGTATATGCATATATATATATATATATATATATATATATATACGTATATATATATATATATACGTATATATATGCCTATATATATGTATATATATACATATATATGTGTATATATATACATATATATATATGTGTGTGTATATATATATCTATATATATATATATATATATATATATATATATATATATATATATATTCATATATACGTATATATATAACGTGTATATACACGTATCTAGACGTATATGCACGTATGTATACGTGTATATGCACGTATGTATACGTGTATATGCACGTTGTATACGTGTATATGCAAGTATGTATACGTGTATATGCAAGTATGTATACGTGTATATGCACGTATGTATACGTGTATATGCACGTATGTATACGTGTATATGCACGTATATACGTCTATGTACGTATATATACGTGTATATAGAGGTATATATACGTATATATGTATGTATATATACACGTATATATGTACGTATATATACAAGGATGATCAACAAGGTGCTGCAGGCCAGTCTTCTCAGTTAAAGAGTTCAAGGAGGAGGAAAAAGATGGATTCTAAAACAAAGCCTAAGAAGAAAAAGAGATAGAGTCATACACTTCCAAACTTGAGGATGAGTCAGATCATCCTGAGGAAGTGCAACAAGAGGAAGTGCAACAAAAGGAAGCTCTAACAACTCCTATTCAAGTAGCTCCTCTGGCATCAAGAAAACCCATCTTATCCTGGACTTACACTACCAATCCAGAGAGATGGCATGTTATCAGAGATCAAGGTGTTGAAAATGTTTATACATGGCAAGACATGTTCAATCTACCTCTGCATGGTCTCTTTGAGATGAAAAAACACTATGAGGGTCTGAGTGATCCTAACCATCTAATAAAGAAAGGATTGATCATCATCATGATTAGGACCGTTGATATCTGAAGTCTTCAAATGCTTTGGTAGCATCAGCCTAGGGGGAGTTTGTAAGGTTCTATATAAGGATGATGCATCCAAAACATCCAATAACATCCAAAAGTCTATCCTGCATGCATGCACTAAGTGCTGAGTAGAATGCTTCGAAAGTTTTTATTGATACATGTGTCCCTAGTTTCTGATCTTAATGTAATATCTTTGTATTGTCTTACACTTATGTAATTGTAATTGTACGGGTACTTAATGAAATACATATGTTTGGTTGTGTTTATAATGTTTAATATTTCATTAATGATTTGTTTAACGCATATTGACTTGATTATATAGGTTTGTGATTGTTTGAAGTGTTGTGCATAATGTTATAATATTGAATATATTCAACTTGGTGAAGTGAAGTTTCATGCGTCCGACTGGACCATGCGCCCCAACGGTGGTCATGCGTCCGAATGGCCATGCGACTAAGTCTCCATCTGCCTAAATAGTTCATACACCTGAACAACTTCACGCGTCTGACTCAGTCGCACGACTGAATACTCAGTTGTGCGAATGGATCAACCGCATGGCTCAATCGCACGAATGAACCATGCTAATGGTTCAGTCGCCCGAATGAGCAACCCTAACCTATAAATACCACATAATTCGTGGAAAAACATAAGCATTGAATCCACTTTGACTCCAGACGTACCCTAGCCGTCCAGAAGCCTCTAAGTTCGTACTCCAAGTTCATAGAACGCTGTAGATCGATTCCTAATCGATTCTTGACATTAGATTCAATACGTTATTGTCTCTACCTGCGTTCTCACTGATTGGATCACCAATCAAAGGGGATTCGGACTATTTGGTTTGGTTAACACGTTAATCAGTTGGTATTTCATTCTAATACCAGATCCTAACAAGTGGTATCAGAGCCTTGGCTCTAGATTACATGTTGATTCAATAGTTTTTACACAAAAAATGTGTTTTTGCATCAAAAAACGCAATCTTTTTGTGTCTAACGGAGTCTTAGACGTTTCCTGATCGAAAAGTGTAGTCTTTCCGGCATACGGCTATAAGGGTTTGGTAAAATTCGAGTTTTTACTGCCAAAACAAGTTTAACCTACGAATTATCAAACTTCAACAATTTCAGTCGCACGATTGGCTCAATCGCACGACTGAGTTCATTCGCATTCTTCAACCGCACGATTGGACTCATTCGTACCCTCATTCGTACGACTGAGATCTTCATTCGGACTACTCAACCGCATTAGTTCATTCGGACGACTGACTCATCTGCATTTGTTTAGTCGCACGATTAAACCATCCGCACTTGTTCAATCGCCCGAATAAGCCAATCGCATACCTTCATTCGCATTCATCAGCAGTTGTTAAACAGAAAGTTAAGTGAAATGGAGGATCAGTTTTCAGCATAAACAACTAGTAGAGATACTCCTATCCAGAATCTGCTGTTGTTGGAGAACGAAGTGGGAATTCACAATAAACCCCCGAAGCTTATCATGTTAGACGACTACCCACAATGGAAGAAACGTTTCGAAATCTACTTAAATGGAGTGGATACAAATTTGTGGGAGGCAATAGAGTCGGGGTACAGCATGCCTGTAGGAGCTGTCGGAGTAAAACTTACTCTAAGTGGCATGTCGGATGCACAGAAGGTAAAACACAACGCTGAGAAGAAAGTCTACGCTTTGCTTACTCAGTCTATTCGAAGGATATTTTCCATCAGTATTCAGAGTATGCTCAAGCAAAGAAACTATGGGATGCATTAGAGAAGAGGTATGACGGGAATGCCTCTCTGAAGACCATCAAGGCAAAAGCCTTGAAGAAGGAGTTTGACAACTTCTCTTCTATGGGAAAAGAAAGCCTTGATGATGTGATCGATAGATTCTACCACTTGATGAGTGAGATGCACACCATGGAGTGGTACTTCGATGGAAGATAAGGTATCCAACTTTGCTGATGGATTACCAGAAAAATGGGCTTCGTTTGTTTCAAATCTCAGACAGAATGGAATGCTCTCGAAGTTAGATATAAATGACTTCATTCTGAAACTGAGAGAAGAGGAACTTAGGATGAAGTATCGAGCCAAAAGGCAAACTACGATCAGAATCCTACACTCTACAATGCTACTCCTTCAGTCAAGACATCTGGAGCACCACTGCAAACCGCCTTCATCTCAAGCACAGCAGTTCCAACACAACCCTCAACTTCAGGATCCGAAATGTCAGGGTTGTCCAACACCCAATATATGATACCTGAAGCTAATGCAGCAAAGCTTAAAACCGACAACCTCGGGAATGTAACTGTGGAGGTGGCCAGAGAACATATGGACCTTTTAGCTGCGGTGTTCAATCCTACGATGGATTAATTGCTGGAAAGATCGGTAACTGCCACCTGGCAGATGAAGATTATGAGCAGGTGGATGAAATGGAGTTGGAACATATGGACATAATGTAGGCTTTGGCAAGTGTTGTCCGACGAGCTAAAAAGTTTGTCAAAAGGACCGGACAGAACCCGGTTGCAACAAAAGACACAACCTTTGGGTTTGATAAGTCAAAGGTTGCATGTTTCAACTGCGGTGAGAGGGACACTTCAAGAGGCAGTGTATAAAATCAAAGAAGACATGTAATGGAAATCCCTTCTCGTCATTTAACCGTCAAGACAAGGCCACAGCTAGTAATTCTGACTCATCAAGTAAGGATCCAAAAGCCTTAACTGCTAATGAAGATGAAGGACAGGACTGGAGCTTTCGATTCCTCTCACCAGGAGAGTCCAATATAGCTAGTGTGGAGGATATTGATGACGATTCTGCAAGTGAAGGAGATATAGCAGTAGAGCTCACGATGTCAAATTCTGAAGATACTGCAAATGTGGTCAACTACCTTCCTGAAGAAGAAAAATCTACAAATGCATCATCATCTGAATCACCAAAACCAGAGACAACCAAGCCAGCACTCATGGCTGATTCTTCTTCAACATCCCAGGTAAGTACTACTGACCAACTGTTTAATAATCATGCTTGCTTAGTGACGCCTCCTAAAAGGGATTGTGAGCCTAAAGTTCAACCCATCATCCAGTCGTCTGTTTATCACAAACTGGCCTTACACAAATCTGGATTATGGAAAGAAAAATCCTCCTCAGTGACTGAAAATAAGAACACACAGAATTCTGATCCATCCTTAACCTCAAAGGGTCAGTGGGTTGAGTTTGTGATATATGATGCCTCAGGGAAACCCAAGCCAGTTAAGGCTTGGGTTCCTAACATGAACTAATATTTTCATTGAATGTGCAGGATGTTCGCTATAGTTCTGAGACTAACACGTGGATTGTTGATAGCGGAGCATCCACGCACATGACAGGGAAGAGAGCTCTCTTATCAAATGTCAGACAAATTAAAGGAGGGCATGTTTCATTTGCTGGAAACAAAGGAGGGTACATTACAGCCAAGGAGAAGTGGGAAATAAGAAAGTTAAGTTTGATAAGGTAAACTATGTCCAACAATTACAAAATAACTTACTTTTAGTTTCTCAAATCTGTGATAAAGGATTCAAGGTAGTTTTTGACAACAAGAAGTGTTACGTTCTAAAGAAGGACTACGTGATTCCAGAGGATCAGATCCTAATGTTAGCTTCAAGATATAATGATCTTTATGTCTTGGATCTCTCAAAGGCCTCTACAACGGATCGTGAAGTCCAATGCTTCCTGTCCAAAGCTACTGAGAAGGAATCCATCTCCTGGCATAGGAGAATAGGACACATAAATCCGAGGAAAATGATCACTTGATCCAGAATGATCTTGTGATAGGAGTAAATGTCAAAAACTTCCAACTCCCAGATTTTTGTGTTGCGTGCAAAAAGGGCAAACAGACAAAGAAATCTCATAAGGAAAAGAAAGTTTATTCTATAGAACTTCCACTTGAGCTTCTTCACATGGATTTGTTTGGTCCAGTCAGTACAAGAAGCATCGCAGGCGACTTGTATTGCTATGTAGTTACTGATGACTACTCAAGGTTCTCTTGGGTAATGTTTCTAAAATCCAATCAGAAACATTTGAATCCTTCAAGGAATTGGTAACTACACTAGAATCCCTATACAAGCTGAAGGTAAGGCAGGTGCGCTCAGACAATGGAACCGAGTTCAAGAATCAGAGGATGGAGGACTATTGCAAGGAAAAGGGAATTGTGCATCAATTTACCTCGGCTTATACCCCTCAGATGAACGGCGTTGCTGAACGGAAGAACCGCAGCTTGATAGAGACGGCACGGACATGTGGCAGACTCGGAACTGCCTATCCAATTTTGGAATGAAGCAGTGGCAAATGCATGTTATACTCTCAATCGAGTTCTGGTAGTAAAACGCCATGGAAAAACGTGCTACGAGTTATTACAGCGACGTAAACCTAACTTGGATTATCTCGAGCCGTTTGGTGCTCCGTGCACCCTACTGAAAAAGACTCAGGAGGGAAAATTCAGTGAGAAGGTTGATGAAGGGATCTTCTTAGGATACAACATACCGAACAAGAGAGTTTACAACAACTCAACGGGTCAAGTAGAGGGGTGGTGTAATGTTGATGTTCAGAGATATATCACACCGCCTGCTGGAAAAGGGCATGCTTATTTCTTCAACTATGATGGATTCTTCAAGTCCTTCAACATATCTCTTTCTTTTTCAGAAGACGATTTGGCAAACAAGATGATGTACGATGTCTTGAACACACCGTCTCAAGATTCAACAAGTCATGATCCTACCAACTCAAGGGGAGCAGTTGATGTGAGTGACTCCTCCTCTCATGAAGAAATGAAGAAAATAATCAGATCAACCAGGATGTACAGGTTCCGATACCACAAGTTCACAAGCATCGACTAGTGAGGTTTTGAACTTTCAGAACCTCAGACTCCTATTGCCTCAGATCCAGAACCAAATGGTCATAATCTTGACTCTGAGGTGGTTGTTCCGACAACCCCTGGCTCACGTCTAAACGTCCTGAAGGATTTTTTTGTCCATAAAACCAAAGTTTAACTTCTTAAACTTTCAGAAAACATAGCGGAAATATTTAGAAACATGATTATAAAACTGCAAATTTCATGTTCTTATGGTGACATATATATGTTTAAAACAAACCCAAAATCAAAGATCATTATATGTGAATAAGCAAGCTATGAAACATATGTAAATGTACATAAAATCATAGCTACAATGAGCTGTGAAAAACTACCTTACAACAGCTTAAAACGACCAAGAAGGGATGTCGGATGCTCAAAACTCGGCCAAGGCTCCAAGGAAAGGACCCCTCAAGATTGTATACCCCAAGCTAACTTGCAAACACCTTTTCTTGCTAGGGAGATGAACACCAAAATGACTCCAATACCTCTCCAAAGGCTGCTGGAACCCGAGAGCTTGAGAGAGAGATGAGAGCTTCTAATTTTTTATTTGCATGTGTGAAAGAGATGGGATGGTTGAGTGTTGGACTAGTCTTTAAAGTCTTGTAGTTCACAAGAAAGTAAAACACTCTCATAGGAGAGGGGGGCGGCCGAAAAAAGCTCTAAGATAAGAGTTTTTCCCCCAAAACCTTATCAAATAATTTTTATAAACTAGTCCCTTATAAGTTGTACAATTAACTTTTAATTGTATAACTTATACACTCTTTTATTATTAATGTTATCTAACTAACTTAAATAACACTAAGTAATATTCTTGAACAAAATATCCTAATAAGTTGTTCCATCTCATATGCACTTATTTAGAAAACCCATTTTCTAAATTTGCATGATCATATCATCAATTGAATAATTGTTAGTGATTGCAAAGCTTGTTATTGGGTATAACCCAACTTGGATCATGACATACTAACCACATCAATGTTCTATGTGTCTTGCGCATATAGAATCCAACAATCTCCCACTTGCACAAGATTCATAGAAGATTGATGCAAGTAGTAAATACCGCCTAACAACGGTTTACTACCCTTAATACGCATGACTTATAGCCATTAAATAACATCATCCCATTCAAGTATCCTACTTGAAATGATTTAGGTGAATTAATCATATATCCTTTTGTTACAGATGTCATGTTAAATCCAAGGACACAGAGTGATCATTCCTTGTTGATTTAACTTATCCAGGCCTTAGATATCTAACTCTCAGCGAATAAGAGGAAAAAATCCCATCTTGACTACATGCGTTTCTCACATTCACCTTGTATCACACCTAAACATAGTCTCATGTACTGTCCAATATATCTATTTAGCAGATAACCAGATCAAGGTATGATACTTGGTGAATATCAAAACCCAATATGTATCTCAGGTCTGAGGATACCAAATGATACTCAAATTTACTTGTGATCAATCAATAAGATTCCATGTTGTAAAATTTAAGATGTGGGTTAGTCCAATATTTGTATCCCACAAATATCTATGAATCTTGGTAGCAACCCTTGCTCTATATTCATCCTTATGAATATCAACCAATCCAAGTTCATAATAATCTTACCCTCACACTTGTTCCCACAAGTCTAACGACTACGGACATTTAGAGTAAACATTTACTCATGGATTAAACATGCTAAATTGAAATATTAATTGAAACATTATAACCAATAATTTTATTCAAATAATAAAAGGTTCCACATATCCAAATACAAAATTATAGATCAAATCCAATCACTAGAATATGAAGTCCCATGGCACAAGTATGACCTTCATGCTTTGCCTTTTCAAGGAGCTTCGTGAGAGGATCCGCAATGTTTTGATCGGTGTGAACTTTGCGAATACATATCTTTCCCTTTTCAACTTCATCTCGTAAGTAGTTGTATCTCCGCCCAATGTACCTAGTCTTTTGATGAGCACGAGGTTCCTTGATTTGGGCAATCGCACCCTTGTTATCACAAAAGATCTCTAGGGGGTCCTGAATGGAAGTGACAACCCCTAGATCAGCAATGAATTTCTTCAACCATGCAGCTTCTTGAGCTGCCAATGAGGCATCGGCGTATTCTGATTCTGTAGTTGATAGAGCCACCACATCCTGTTTGGAGCTCTTCCAAGAGACCGCTCCTCTATTTAGAATGAAAATATATCCCATTGTGACCGTGAATCATCACGATCGGTTTGGAAACTCACATCCATGTAACCTTTTACAACGAGTTCCTCATCACCAGATCCATAGATTAGGAACATATCTTTTGTCCTCCTTAGGTACTTAAGTATGTTCTTAACAGCCATCCAATGACTGTTTCCAGGATTTTGCTGGTATCGGCTTGTCACACGTCCGATCGAGTGCATATCATTGCATACATGATGGATCCAATAGCATATGCGTATGGGATTGCCTTCATTTTATCTTGCTCATCCTTTGAGCTAGGACATTGAGTCGTACTCAATATCGTTCCTCTTTGAATAGGTACCATACCTTTCTTAGAGTTCTCCATCTTGAACCTTTTCAAGATTTTATCAATGTATGCACTTTGATTCAAACCAATCAACCGCCTTGATCTATCCCTATAGATCTTTATTCCCAGAATATAGGCGGCTTCACCAAGATCCTTGATGGAAAAACAACTTCCAAGCCAGGTTTTTACACCTTCCAAGGTTGGAATGTCATTTCCAACTAGTAGTATGTCATCAACATACAATACTAGGAAAGTGATGATGCTCCCACTAGCTTTCTTATATACACAAGCTTCATCAGCATTCTTGATGAATCCGAATTTAATTATTTCTTCATCAAAATGGTGATTCCAACTTCTCGATGCTTGATTCAATCCATAGATTGATTTCTTTAACTTGCATACTTTATTAGGATGTTTTGGATGGACAAAACTTTCAGGCTGAACCATATAGACATCTTCCTCAAGATATCCATTTAGGAAAGCGGTTTTGACATCCATTTGCCAAATCTAATAATCATAATGAGCAGCTATGGCTAACAATATCCTTATAGACTTTAGTATCACAACAAGTTGAAGGTTTCATCATAATCAACTCCTTGAGTTTGAGTGAAACCCTTTGCTACAAGTCTAGCCTTATAAGTATCCAAGTTTCCATGCATATCGTTTTCTTCTTGAAAACCCACTTGCTTCCAATTACTTTGGAGTTTCTCATACTTGATTGTCATGCATGGATTGCATCTCAACGCTCACGGCCTCGAGCCATTTGTCACAATCCGAATTGGACACTGCATCATGGTATGTGGTTGGTTCATCTGAATCTACCACATAGCATCCATCCATGAAACATCCGTATCTTTCAGGTGGATTACTAGTTCTACCACTTCTGCGAACGTTTTGTGTGTATTGATCAACCACTTGATCATCTTCAACATCCTCACGTTGAGTGCTAGTTTCAACCAAACGTGCATCGGGTTGTGGTTCTTGATCCTCCTCAAGATCCACTGTTCTACTGCTAGTTCCTTCCATAAGGAACTTTGCTTCTAAGAACTCACCCTTTCTGGTAACAAACACCTTTTGTTCCAGTGGATCATAGAAATAATATCCCATAGAATCTCTAGGATATCCAACAAAGATGCACTTGGTGGATCGGACTTCCAACTTGTTTGGGGTGGGAGTCTTAACATAAGCCTCACAACCCCAGACCCTTAAATATGATAGGGATGGAACTCTTCCATGCCATATTTCAAAGGGTGTCCTTCCCACCTTTTTGGTTGGGGCCATATTTAGAATATGGGCCGCGGAGAGTAAAGCGAAACCCCAAAATGATAGAGGTAATGTGCTTCTTGCCATCATAGATCGGACCATATCCAATAAGGTTCGGTTCCTCCTCTCAGACACACCATTATGTTGTGCTGTTCCAGCTCGAGTGAGTTGTGAGACAATCCCACAACTCCTAAGATGATCTTGAAAAGCATCGCTTAGGTATTCACCTCCTCTATCAGTACGGAGAACTTTAATCAACTTGTTGAGTTGATTTTGTACTTCATTTTGAAAGATCTTGAACATTTCAAAAGCTTCATCTTTGTGTCTTAATAGGTACACATACCTATAGCAACTATAATCGTCGGTAAAGGTAATGAAGTATCTTTCACCATTCCTAGTCATTGGCTTAAAAGGACCACATACATCCGAATGTATGATTCCTAATAAATCTTTTGCCATTTCGTTAGTTCCACTAAAGGGTGCCTTAGTCATTTTTCCTTGTAAACAAGACTCACACACATCAAATGAATCAAATTCACTTGTTTTTAAAAGACCATTCTTTTGTAGTGTTTGAATTCTTTTCTTGTTTATATGACCAAGACGACAATGCCAAAGATAGGTATCACTCAAATCAAACTTGAGTTTCTTGGTGCTAGTTTGGTACAATGAACTATTTAAAGTATTTTCATGAACCAATTCATAAATACCATTAATGGGAATAGCTTTAAAGTAGAACATATCATTTAAAGAAACATGAATATCTTTTTCAACAAATGATAATACATATCCAAATTGTTTTAATAGGGCTACAGAAATAATATTTCTAGTCAAACTAGGAGCATACAAAACATTGTTCAAAATTACTTCCAAACCATTTGGAAGTTTCAAGATGTAGTCACCATGGGCTTCAACTTGAACTATAGCCCCATTGCCCATGTAGAGGCTAACATCCCCTTTGTTGAAGTTACTACTTCTTTTGAACCCCTACAACAAATTGCAAACGTGAGTTCCACATCCGGTATCTAATACCCATGTGTTAGAGGATGTCATGTTTAAATCAATATGGATCATGTATATTGTACCTGAGGTTTGCCCAGCATCCCTTTTTGCTTTCAACTCTCAGAGATGGACAGGACAATTTCTTGCCCAATGTCCAATCTCCCCACACTTGAAGAATGGGTCATTAGTAGCAACCTTTTGCTTCTTCTCCTGTGGTTTGGGTGGCACCCTTACCACCCCTTTCCCTTTTCCCCATACGGGCCCCTTGCCCTTGGCAACCTTTGCCTTGGTGTGGGATGAGGCCTTTTCTTGTTCCCACCTTCATTGATGGTGAGAACGGGTAAAACCTTTTTACCCATGGCCGCCTCGGCCGTTTTGAGCATTGAGTGAAGCTCACCAATGCTTTTGTCCCAAGCATTCATGTTATAGTTCAACACGAATGTCTCGAACTTCTTGGTAAGGCCATTGAGGATCAAATCCGTGGCCAATTCCTTCGATACAGGACTATTAAGTCTTTCAAGCCAGTCAATGTGGCTTTTCATCTTATGTACATAAGATGAAACCGATTGGTTGTCGTCCATACGACATGCATGGAGTGCTCGAACCGTTTCGAAGCGCTCAACCCTCGCTTGCTGTTGGAATGTTTCCTTCAGCCGGGTTATCATGTCATAAGCTCCGTGATGTTCATACTCCTTTTGGAGATCCGGAGTCATGCTCGCCAGCATGAGACAAGACACTTGGACGGAGTCGTCAGTGTACTTCAGCCAATCGTTATAGGCCTCCTCATCATCCTTAGTAGGTTGATCAGGGATAGGGTCGTCTAAAATATATGATCGCCTCTCTTGCTTGAGAACGATTCTAAAGTTTCGATACCAATCAATGAAATTGTTATGATTTAGACGTTCCTTTTGGAGAATCGCTCGTAATGATTGGGCGGACACGATGAATTTTCATTGTTATCATGGTTATTGGAGGCCATCTACAAAATTTCAACAAAGATCAATTTTAGTATTTTCGATATTGTTATTTTAATAATAAATACCTTTTATGGCCATTCTATATTAAAATCTAGAATCCAACATTACATTTAAATTGTGGTTAGGTGACCTTTATCCCACGATTTAAATTAATAAGGTGGTCAACGATTGACGATTGCAACCATTTGCAACTTCTAGAGATATGGGATCGACCTGAAACATCATATGTAAAGTCGGCATGTTAATCCCATAAACACCATTTGGAAACCATATTGTAGGTGATCCATTTAACATGGTTTGCAAATCAAGTTACCCTACTTGCACACACATGTGAGTTTACCATATAAGTGGTTAGGTGATCTTTATCCCACCAATGTGGTATCCCCATCTGAAGTCACAAGTTCCCTCTAAATGGTTAGGTGACCTTTATCCCATTAAGAGTTTCCAAATGACTCAAGTGTTGTGCAAAAGAACGGTGTTAAACTTGTTGGTAAAGAATTTAAAGTTTTCATTAATTCTAGACTTTGAAAACTCTATGTACCTTGTAATTGCATGCTTACAAATACTTGGTACTCTATGGTTCTTTTAATAAAACTCATTTTATTATGAAATCATTAATCCTTTTAATAACCATTTATTAACACTTAATGATTAAGAATCATTTTTATATTAGCATGTTAAGATCATTTTGTTAAAATTGTTTATCATATCCAAATATGATACAATCATTCACAAAATCACAATCAAACAAGCATAATATAAACAACCACATGTGCATAACCATAGCTACTATTATGACCACACTTGTTTGCCATCACAAGTGTGGTCATTTGGTCTTTGCTAAGGGTTACAAAAAACACAAAATGGAGATTACAATGGATCTCCCACTTGATGTCGCATCCGTATGCTTCAAGTCCACTTCGTGTCTACCTTTTGTGCTTCCTTCCCGAGCATCTTTTTTTTACAAAATATATATCCTAATACATATTTTCTAGTAAAAGAAAAGTACTCCTAATCTATTATTACATCCCAATGAATAAATAGATAAATTACAAGAACAAAACTTTACAATCCAATTGAATGAATATGATCAAATAAATACATTCTTTCAAACCAAACAACACAAGGTCAAGCTAGGTTATGCACTATCAAATGAACAAGTATAAACATCATACAATAAACAAAATAAACCCCATCAAACCCCAAATTTTCAGCCAACATAAACTAAAAATTAGGGTTTGTTTGTCCAAACAAACAACAACCAAACATATCAACCAATTGACATTTCTATCTTTCAAAGTTTAATCATAAGCATGAAGATATAACTTTGAAAGACATGGGTTTATTAAATCAACCAAAACAGCCTCTAATGAGTGATTAAACATCCTTTAAAACTGATTTTTAAAGGACAAGAACAAGCAAGCTATCCACATAACCGGCTCTTGATGCCATTGAAGGGTTTGTTTGTCCATAAAACCAAAGTTTAACTTCTTAAACTTTCAGAAAAACGCAGCGGAAATATATTTAGAAACATGATTATAAAACTGAAAATTTCATGTTCTTATGGTGACATATATATGTTTAAAACAAACCCAAAATCAAAGGATCATTATATGTGAATAAGCAAGCTATGAAACATATGTAAATGTACATAAAATCACAACTACAATAAGCTGTGAAAAACTACCTTACAACAGCTTAAAACCGACCATGAAAGGGATGTTGGATGCTCAAAACTTGGCCAAGGCTCCAAGGAAAGGACCCCTCAAGCTTGTATACCCAAGCTAACTTGCAAACACCTCTTCTTGCTAGGGAGATGAACACCAAAATGACTCCAATACCTCTCCAAAGGCTGCTAGAACCGAGAGCTTGAGAGAGAGATGAGAGCTTTGAATTTTTGATTTGCATGTGTGAAAGAGATGGGATGGTTGAGTGTTGGACTAGTCTTTAAAGTTTTGTAGTTCACAAGAAAGTAAAACACTCTCATAGTAGAGGGGGGCGGCCGAAAAAAGCTCTAAGATAAGAGTTTTCCCCCCAAAACCTTATCAAATAATTTTTATAAACTAGTCCCTTATAAGTTGTACAATTAACTTTTAATTGTATAACTTATACACTCTTTTATTATTTAATGTTATCTAACTAACTTAAATAACACTAAGTAATATTCTTGAACAAAATATGCTAATAAGTTGTTCCATCTCATATGAAACTTATTTAGAAAACCCATTTTCTAAATTTGGTGTTATTATTTAATTGCATGATCATATCATCAATTGAATAATTTTCGATGATCGCAAAGCTTTTTATTGGGTATAACCCGACTTGGATCATGACATACTAACCGCATCAATGTTCTATGTGTCTTGGGCATATAGAATCCAACACGTCCATCATCCTTTGGATAATATTATAGGAGATGTGAGATCAGGGGTTCAGAGTAGAAATCAGTTGTACTCAGCTGATTATGCCTCTGTGATGGAAAAAGGATACCTTCACGACGGTGCATACCGCTGCTTTATGTTTCAGTTTGAGCCAAAGTATGTTAGTGAAGCACTAAATGATGAGGCTTGGGTTAGTGCCATGCAGGAAGAACTTCTTCAGTTTAAGAAGTTAGGTGTATGGACACTAGTGGATAGACCTAAAGGTGCTAAAGTCATGGCACCAAATGGGTCTTGAAATGTAAGAAAGATGATCAGGGAGTGATCATCAGAAACAAGGCTCGGCTTGTTGTTCAGGGTTTTCGACAAGTTGAAGGTATTGACTACAATGAAGTATTCGCGCCGGTGGCAAGGATGGAAGCCATCCGGATCTTCCTTGCCTATGCATCTTATATGAAAATTAAAGTTTATCAACTTGATGTGAAAAATGCATTCCTTTATGGGGAGATCAGAGAAACAGTGTATGTCAGTCAACCCGAGGGATTTGAGGATCCATATAATCGGGATAGAGTCTACAAACTCGACAAGGCTCTTTACGGACTTCATCAGGCTCCAAGGGCTTGGTATGAGAAACTTTCAACTCATCTTGTAAAACACGATTTTCGCAGGGGAGTCATTGACTGCACACTGTTTATCAAAGAAAAAGATGGAGATCTACTGCTAGTACAGATCTATGTAGATGACATAATCTTCGGTTCAAAGAACGAATAATTATGCAAAGAATTCGAAGCAGTTATGAAGGCAGAGTTTGAGATGAGTGCCATGGGGGAGATAAAGTTCTTTCTTGGGTTATAGGTGGATCAGACACCAAATGGAACCTTCTTACATCAGACCATATGTTGGGGATATTCTCAATCGGTTTGACATGGAGAATGCCTCCTCAGCTAGCACTCCACTAGCTACAAACCATGATGTGGCACCCGATGAGAACGTTGATCTGGTAGATGCCACTGTGTACCGAGGGATGATTGGATCTCTCATGTATCTCACTGCCTCAAGACCAGATATCATGTATGCTACATGTTTATGCTCATGATATCAGGCAAAGCCTAAGGTGAACCATCTAATTGGGGTCAAAAGGATATTTCATTATCTGAAGGGCACACCCACACTTGGGTTGTGGTATCCTCATGATCATGACTTTGAACTTACAGCTTATAGTGACTCAGATTACGGAGGCTGCAAGATGAACTACAAGTCCACATCAGCAGGGTGTCAGTTCTTTGGGAGAAGATTAGTAACCTGGCAGTGTAAAAAGTAGACCTCGGTTGCTTTGTCAACCTGTGAAGCCGAATACGTTGCTGCTGCAAGCTGTTGTTCCCAAATCATATGGATTCAACAGCAAATGCGGGATTACGGTTTGCATTTCACTTCCACCCCTATATTTGTTGATAACTCTGTTGCGATTGCAGTCACTAAATACCCGGTCCAACATCCTAAGACCAAACACATCGAAATCAAATATCACTTCATACGTGACTGTTTTGAAAAGAATTTAATCGATGTGATAAAAATAAACACTGATTTTCAACGCGCTGACCTCTATACAAAGGCCTTTGACAAACCACGTTTTCTATATCTGTTAGAGGTCAATGGCGTTAAGAAGAAAAGTGAGGTCATTCCTGAAGATGACCATGTATAGTCTGACGTGTCGCGTTTAGGTTCTTTTATTTTTAAATTTTAGTGTTATTTAAGTTTAATTCTCTTGTTTTGTTAAATGATAGTTTGTTAATTACACTTAGTGTCTTTTATTGCTCATTAAAATCCTAAAACGCAAATCCTTAGAGGTTTTAGTATTTTAGGGGGAGAATGCAAGAAAAAAAACGAGGGAAAAGAAGAGGCAAGCCGATAATAAATAAGATCGTACGTGTGATACCGATTTAATGTGTGGAATATGATAGTGCACAAGTACAAACCATTTGGGACTTTAAAAAATCAAAATTGAAAAAGATGCAAAGTTCAAGTATAAGTTTGTGTAGTCTGAGTAATATAAAAGGAAATATGATAGTTAAGCTAGCTACTACTAAGGTAACACAAGAAAGTAGACCTAGAGGTTGCTAGACCACAGCTGATATGTCGGTAGATTCAACACAATGGATGACTAGACCTTTTGGTGATCTCAAGATTAAACTAAAATGGTTGACTAGATGTGGGTAACACCTTATCCCTGGTTAACACAATCAACAAGATTCCAATAAGGGGTGAAGAGTAAAATAAACGCCACAAAAGTGTGCGTAAGACCAAAGCATGAGCAAAAGCACATGAAAAATGCAAAGACAATCAAACTGATAACCATGTTGTTGGTGAGATCTGTGCAAAAAGAAGAAAAATTGCTCAAACAAGAAGATAGGTTATGTGCCTCTCTGCTGTGCCGTGGCACTGACCTAAGGATAAGCATAACCTATATATTCTAGAACTCATTGTTGTTTGCCGCCTCTCTGCTGTGCGATGGCACTGACCTGAGGATTGGCTTCTCTTTGAAAGTTCTATGAATAGTCTCTTCTTGAAAACTACCCTAAGACCGCTAAAAACTCTCCTGAGGAATGTTGATTACCATATGAGTGTGGGATCCACAAATGCTTGTTAAAATAAAACAAACCTTAAAACGATCACCAAACTATGCTAAAAGTCTGTGTATGGATTTAAGAGGACAGGTATACTGACAATCACTGTGGCTACAAATCTTGAAAGTTCAAATCAGTATGGGGACCTAAGAGTACTAGTATGTTTCCTAAATTTGCTAAATGACTCCAGATGAAAAACAAGGAAAGAGCATCAAAGTTATTATTAATAATTTGTCCTGAATGATTTGAATATCCTGTATGATACCAACTTAAATTGATCCATGTATGGTTTAAATGATTGAGGCTGCTCTTTCAGAATATTTATTCCTTAGAAACTACATCTTAGGACTTAACTCTCACAAAACACAAAAACATGTCTTCATTTGTGTAAGTTTTCAGTATTATTTCTTTTATTTCTGTACATAATTCGTCAAATTCTATAGGTTAGTATCGGACTATGTCATGAAAGTTGATAAGGGACCTTATCATCTAAAAGGTCACATCTGAGGTGACCACAAGTGCTTTCAAACAACAATTAGGTCACATCTGAGGTGACTAATCGTTTAAAAGGATCACGTCTGAGGTGATCAAAAGTTTTTCAAGTTAAAATGATCATGTCTCAGATGATCAAATGATTATAATGTTAATTCAACAGTTTAAATGGGTCTAAAAGTCAAATGGTCATGAAGTTAGAAAAATTTAAAGAGTATGACCCATTCGCACGACTGGACCATGAGTATGGACCAATCAGGCGAATGGACCATACTCATGCATTAAACAGCCGAACGGACATGAGTATGACCCATTCACCCAAATGGATTATTAGAATGTGCCATTCGTCCGATTGGGAGCGTGCGATTGAGTCAGTCGACCGACTGAGCCTCAGTCGGCCGACTGAAGGTGATCGACTGAGTCAACCGCCCGATTGAGCTTCATTCGCCCGAATGAACTGAGTGAATGAGTCCAGTCGGCCGATTGAACTCCAATTTAGTATATAAAGGGCCACAGTCGATCGCATTCTTCTTACCATTCCCAATCGCCCTTAAATCGCACATCATACCGTTACTCTGCCCAAATCTCTTTAGACTTCAATTAATCCTCCTTCATGATATTCTGAAGTGCGTCTGCCTTCTTACAGGTAAAATGTGATGAAATCACACCAAAATCAGAAGAAATTGGTGCCCTAATTAGTGCTTCGCGATTGAAACAAGAACAGACCACTCAATGGCCTAATAACCCACTGAAATTATGTAAAATGTTAAAATTAAGGTTATTAGTTAAGTTATTGCGAGTCTAACTAACCTTTTCAAAATGTTTAATTTCATAATTTTGTCAAGACTCGAACCTAAGTCAACCAAACAGTAAGTCATGCGACTGGTCAGATGGATGAACTCCAATCTCACGATTGAGCCGGAAGAATAGCTCAATCGGATGAATTGGACATGCGAATGAGCTCAGTCGGCCGACTGAATCAATCGGAGGATCAGCCAACCGATTGAACTCAGTTGCATGTTCATTCACCCGAATGAGTCCAGTTGCAGGATAGGATAACCGACTGACCACAGTCGCGTGATTCATTCGCATGAATGAATCAGAATGAATTCAAACAAGATACTTAGAACTAATTTGTGTTATGTGAGTATCTAATGATTATGTGTCTTGTGTTTCAGATTGATGGCTGCTAGATGGTCAATCAACCCTAAGCACAACATATGTGCTCATCTAGATCATACTACTCAGAATGGCGTCGAGTTTACAGAGATCATCGCATTTCTTAGGCGATCAAGGATCCACAAGGCCATTTCTACTCCTTGCACTCCCTACAGGTCTCTACATCAGGCATTTTGGGAGAATGCTTCTGTTGATCGATCCCAAGATCCGTATAGCATACGAAGTTCTATCTGTGGGATGGGTATCGAGATCACTGCTGCCGATATCCAGAGAGTACTTAAGCTGGGGGACGATACTTATCATCCTACCAAACTACATCCACTGATCGTAGGAGGATGCTTTCTGAGGATTAAGTATGCTGGGGACATCAACTCAGGTGTGCTCAATAAAAGCAACTTGTGTCCCCAGTACAAGTACTTAGCACATGTCATATTGAAGTGCATCGCTTCCAGAAAAGGTGGGTTTGATGATCTTTCAGACCAGATCCAGAATGCCTATGTGGCACTGGTGCTGAACTATCCTTTCAGCTTCTCGAGCATGATCTTCTCTTACCTTGTGGAGAATCTGGAGGCAAAGGGTAAGGAGGGTTTTTGCATGTACCCCAGATTCTTGCAGCTGATTTTCAATGAGAAGCTTCCATCCCTTCCCAATGAAAGCCACGATGCTATGGTTCTAGAGATCATGGATGATACGACCCTGGGTCGTATAAGAGTTTACAGGGGTAAGCAAGTAAAGCCCCAAGTGAAGAGACTGATAGGCCATTTGGCCAATGAGAGTTATGTGGCGCCAGGAGACGTAAGTGGCGTCACACAGATAGCGACTCCGACGACGAGCAGCTACTGCTCCCAGAGCATGACTCTGATGACAATGATAAAGGGGATGAAGGAGAGGTAGGACCCACTCAATAAAGGGGAACCTCTGCTGATATTCCATCTCTAGTATCTGCCCCCACTGGAGACGGAGTAGAGACTACTTGGTTCCACTAGGATTTCATGCCTGGTGAGGAAGAGGAGGAGTCAGATGAGGAGCCACTAACTTGGATTGTGGGATGTAAAGTCATTCCCACAGAACGAGGGCTCCGGGTGGTTGGTGAACGCCCAGGCGGATTGGGAGAGACTACTGATGATCCTATTTATACTCTTGATCTGCCAGGCCATGCTCTAGGGGGAGCATCCCCCTCGACTGGATCGAGGAAGAAAAGGTTGGCTCAGCCCCACAGTTTGAAAAGGAAAAAACGCAGAATCACCTTAATCACCATCACAGCCACCACCACAGCTACCACCATTCCACCTACCATCACTACCACTACATCCATTACCACCACTACCACCATTCAACCCACCACTACCACCAGCTCATACATCACTTCCACACCCACTCCACCAGATACACACTTCCCATCCACCACCACTACAACTCATCCACATCCATCCACATTGATACCAACCCCAATCTTCTCTACATCCACTACCACCACCACAGCCCATGGAGTTGGGACCACCTCATAGGTCCCACCTGTTTTTGGATCCGCTTACCCATCTGTCGGATTGGTGGAGCAGTTGGCTAACCTTAACAGGTTAGTGCTGAAGCTGCTGGCGATGGATGAACAACGAGCCTCTCAGCTTAATCAGCTGATGGAGCTTAATGCATCCCAAGCCCAAAGGATAAAGGCCCAGAGCCAAGAGATTACTGAGCTGAGAGAGATGCATAGATCCTCAATACAAAGGATACAAGATTTGGAGGGCCAGGACAAGAAGCTTATGCTGAGACTGAAGGGATCCAAAGATGAGCCCCTAAAGATCCGAGAAGGAGATGGAGATGATGGTGATGACGATGATAGTGATGATGATGAAGATGATGGCTGTGATGATCAAGGGGATGACATTGATGCAGGTGATAATGTTGATCATGATGATGATGATGACGAAGGAGATGCAGCTGCATCTACATCAGCTCAAGGTCAAGAGAGGCGCACAAAGAAAAATCAAGACCAAGGAGCCCCATCATCTTCTGCTGATCCTACTAACACACCAGCTATTCAAGACAAGAGTAATGCATAGTTGTTTTATGTTATTTAAACTATGTGTATTTGAATATTGTTTCTAATTAATGTAATTAATGTTTATGGTTATTATTAATGTTTACTGTTCTGTTTGTTGATTAAATGATTGACGTGTTACATGTTTTAAATCAAGCAGATCCAAATTATCAAAGGGGTGAACACGATATTGCTCTCCTTCAACAGATCAAGACTCAACTAACCATGATTCTTGATCTGTAAGGGATTGTTAGAAGATCAGTGATTTACACCCCTGAAGAAGGGGAAATAATTCATGATCTTACTGATGAGCAACTGGCAGAAATGTTCAAGCTCAATCCTAATGAGATTGTAAAAGATGCTCCAAATGTTGAAGGAGACAGTGATGACGACCTGAAGGACATCGATGAAATAGAGATCGAGGATGTCATAGCAGCTCACTATCCAGAGTATGCTGACAAAGAGGGAAATGTGGTACCCAATTTGGGTGATTCCCTAGTCAGTGATACATTTGATATACTGGATCAGATGGAGCAAGAGACTGAGAATGTTGAAGAACAAGCCCAAGCCTCAAATGTCGATGTTGATATCAGAAAGGCTGAATGGGATGCATGTTTTGAGGAGATCCGAGCACAATGCTCTGCTCCTAAACCAAATGTCTACACCAAGCTCTATAAAGTAAAGAAACATCAGAAGGTGTCAGGCAAGATTATCGCGTGGGCTCATTTTGATGATCTAAATGTATACGCGATAAAGCAAGAGATGGGTATCGAGTACTTTAGATTCTCGCATGATCTAAAGTCTCTACCTAGTTTTGAGCTCAACCAGCTGGCTAAACTAAAGTTACTATATGCTGACCCGAGGAAGATGTCAGGCTGGTTTGAGGCTGCCCTGAAGAAAGAGTACCACACCAGGTGGGTCAACTTCAGACCTCAACAACCTACGAGGTATATCAGACGTTCTGAAGTTGATCCCATAACTGGAAAGCCTAAGATATTGCTGAAGTGGAGTCCCCCAAGAACAATGTCAACAATCTCTCTCAGGGAAATGCCACAGGACTTCACTCCACACTTTAAATGGTGGTACTATGATTGGAGAACAGGGGAGGCGATCATAATTCTGAACAAAGAGGGCAAAATGGATACTATCAGGGTATTTGACCCAATATGGCTTACAAACTTGTCTGCTGATGATGTATACACATTATACAAGTGGCCACTGTTCTATGACACGCAAGATATTGTACAATCCCTCCAATTCCAAAATGTGATACGACTCTGCTTTGCATTTGAGAGGAGAAGTACAAGAAGTACGAAGAGGTTATAAAGAAGATAAGACAATAGATGAATCTAGGTCCAAGGGGGAGTTTGTTGATACATTACACTTATGTAATTGTAATTGTACGGGTACTTAATGAAATACATATGTTTGGTTGTGTTCATAATGTTTAATATTTCATTAATGAGTTGTTTAACGCATATTGACTTGATTATGTAGGTTTGTGATTGTTTGAAGTATTATGCATAATGTTATAATATTGAATATATTCAAACTTGGTGAAGTGAAGTTCTCATGCGTCCGACTGGACCATGCGCCCCAACGGTGGTCATGCGTCCGAATGGCCATGCGATTGAGTGTCCATGCGCCTAAATAGTTCATACGCCTGAACAACTTCATGCGTCTGACTCAGCCGCACGACTGAATACTCAGTTGTGCGAATAGATCAATCGCATGGCTCAATCGCACGAATGAACCATGCTAATGGTTCAGTCGCTCGAATGAGCAACCCTAACCTATAAATACCACCTAATTCATGGAAAAAAGTAAGCATTGAATCCACTTCGACTCCAGACGTACCCTAGCCGTCCAGAAGCCTCTAAGTTCGTACTCCAAGTTCATAGAACAATGTAGATCGATTCCTAATCGATTCTTGACGTTAGATTCAATACGTTATTGTCTCTACGTGCGTTCTCACTAATTGGATCGCCAATCAAATAAGATTCCGCACTATTTGGTTTGGTTTAACATGTTAATCAGTTGGTATTTCATTCTAATACCAGATCCTAACAGTTTTACATATTATCTCTGAAAATACTCTAAGTGTAAAATCTTCCTAAGCCAAGACCAATATCCTCCGAATCTTAAAGTGACACTTTCCGAAGCCAAGAAGTGAAGACATATTATCTTCCAAAGACTTTTGAAGACATGCTTTTATCTAATGTACTTTACCATAAAGCTGGACCACCTTTCCGCTACAACTCTATTGACTCACTAACTTTCATAAGTTGGTGAAAAGGTCCATGCATTTGTTACTGTATATTGAGTTCTTGAGTCTTTTACTTTCTACTTTATGTACTTTTATCCTTTTTATAATATATTAGGATGTGAGCTATGGCATGTCATAGTCACTAGTCAAAAGGTAATCTGTCTTTTTGTTCTACATTGATTTTGTTGTTGTCTAGATCATTTATCGAACTGATATTCAAAGTATGGCTAGTTGTAGGATTTAGTATAAGTATCTTAGATCTTTATAACTTATCTCAATGCTTAAACACTTGTAAAAGAACTTGAGAGAAATATATAACATCCTTGAAAACCAAAAAACTTGTGTTGTTTTTGTTCTTTTTCTGTCTCATATTTGCCAATATTCTAAGTGCCAATCTTGCGCTACCAATTCTCTATTTGACCTTTTATGTGTTCTAAACTGTCTCTCCTCATTGTGTGTTGTGTTGCAAGCAACCAAAACTTCCTTAAACAGTCCTGCAGTTGGTATCAGAGCATTCCAGGCTCTTGATTGTAAGATCTCACCATCTTAAGATCCCTCACACACAAAACACTTAACATCTCCAATGGCAGGTATCACTAAAGCTGATATGAAAACTGAAACCATGATAAAGTCCTCACTGATCACTCCTAAAGACTTTGATACTTGGTGCCAAAGAATGGAAGGTTTCATCAAGTCACAAGACTCCGGGATGTGGGAATCTATTGTCTCTAGACCTTACATACCAAGCACCTCTTCAGCTACTACTGGAGGTGGTATGATTCAAAAAGATGTGGCTGATTATTCTGATGAAGACAGAAAGAAAGTGAGATTGATCAGATTGCCATGACAACCCTTCAAACTGCTTTTCCAAATCCATATACAGAGGCTTCAAGAAGTGCAAAACATCCAAGCACTTGTGGGATGCACTGAAGCTAATGTATGAGTGGTCAAATAAAGTCAAGGAAAACAAGAAGGATCTCCTGAAGCAGTAGTTTGAGAACTTCACCTTTAAAACAGGTGAAACCATGACTTAACAATACTTTAGGTATGTTGAGATTGTGGACACTCTAGTGGATGTTGGAGTGACTCTTGAGAACAAGGACATTGTAAAGAAGTTTATGTGCTCTCTTCCTAGGCAATGGACACACTACTGTGTGGTTATCAAGAGGACTGAGAACCTTAAGACTCTCACCCTGATAGAGTTGTATGGTATTCTTAATGACCAGATGAAGATGAACATGCAAGGTTCATCTGGTAACTCCAACAAGCAAGTGAGTTCAATCCTACATGTGGTTGAATGGATAGCATATAACCTCAACATCATCTTATATGTTATCCTGACAACTCACAAAAAGATCCTTTCATTACCTTCCCGGAGACACCAAGAGAAAGCTACACTAAAGGAAGCCCATTCCAAGAGATAAGCTCTTCACATGCCTTTGTGTCTTCTGATGAAAGCACAAGCAACTTTATATTCACCCTTGAAGACCTGGATTGTATCCATCCACATGATCTGAGTACATGGAAATAGTGCAAAGGATGTCTCTTCTCACTCATAAAGCCAAAAGTTCTACAAGAGGACATGAAGGAAGTTTCCAAGAAATGAAACCAGTGGAAAGTTTGGGTTGGATAAAAGTAAAGTGAAGTGTTACAACTGCAACCAAATAGGACACTTTGCAAGAGAGTGCAAGGCACCAAAGAAAAATGGTGGCCAAGCACAAACCAAACCAAACTACACTAAGAAAGCCACCTAGAATGAGAAGCCAAAGCAGCAAGCTACAATTTTTATTGAAGAAGAAGGCTTTGACTAGAGCCTTTAGGTGGAAGATGTATCTCCGAACCAAGCACTGATGGCTAACCATGATGGATCAAAGGTATTGGAACATCTTTGTACACCTGAATGTATTGCTAAAGTTAATAAATACAGGTCCTACAACTTAAAGATGAGATCTGATCTTGAGTCCTTGAATATATTAAAATATGGTATTAAAAGAGCTGAAAATCACTATAAGTTAAAGATAGAGGACTTAGATAAAACCATTTCAACTCTTAAACATGAGCACACAAATTAGAAGACTCAAATCATAGATCTCATAACTAAGTTGACTGAATGCCGGCTGAGCTTGTGATCAGTACAACCAGGGCAGAAAAATGTGTTCTTGAAGAAGACACCTTCAAGAACATTATATCCTTATCCTTGCATGTAAAAGTTTGTTATCAGAATAAGGAGGGACTGGGATCTAGTGATATAGCTCCTTCACACACAATCTTGTCTATAAGATCTCCTAGGTGTGAAACTAGTGAAGATGAGCTTCCTCTCATAGACCCCTTGATTGAAGAGGATGAAGAAGTGATAATGAAGAATGTCTCTGAGAAGAGTAAAGAAGAGGATTCTAAGAAGGACCACTATCCTTCTAAGGATAGTAAGAAGACTAGGGTGACCAAGTCTATGAAAAGAACTTGATCAGGAAAAGCAAGAGAAAAGCAAAGAAGGCTCAAGAGATTAAGGCCACCTTAAACTCTAAGAAGAAACATGTTTTCATCTCTGCAGTATTTGAAGTGGTAAAGACCAAAGATACTAACTTGAACTCTAGTACCTGGAGTTCTAGTTTAGTTTTAACTCATTACAGCAGCAAGAAGGCTGATCAGTTGTGTAACACTACTACACAACTTGAACCACCCAACTCCAAAGGAAGTTCTCACCCTAAAAGAACTTTCACTGCATCTGCAAAGATAAAGGTGGAGAAGGAAAGTGATCAAGTTCAGCTTTGTTCATAGAAGAAGGCTCTTAGGAAGAAGAAGATAGAATGTGCCATGTGTGAGAGTACTTCTCATCTTGCTAAAGATTGTCCTTACAATTGAAAAGGCACTCTTCACATAACGAAGAAAGAGATTTCTAAGAGTTTCAAGAAGAAGGAAGCTTCGAAAGGAAAATTTCTTTCCTTCGGAAGCCCCAAAATGAAGATGAAGGCAAGTGGAAAATTGCCTTCAGAAGATAATTTGGTCTCAGAAGAAGGGAATACTTCCGAAGCACTTGCAGGACCTTTGAAGGGTACAAGCTTACATCACAACAGCACCAAAAGGAGAGTGTGCAACAACATTTAACAGATCAAATAGAGAACTAGAAACTAGTTCTGTGAGAGGTAAGAAACACAAGTATTCAAGAGACAGAACAAGAACAACACAAGTAATTGGTTTTCAAGGTTGATGTATATTTCTCTCTAGTTCCTTACAAGTGTTTACAAAGTTGTGGTATAAGATACAAAGGACTATAGATACTTATACTACAACCTACAGCCAGCCATACTTTGAAGGCCAGCTGGATACATGATCTAAACAACAACAAAATCAATGTAAAGTCAAAAGGCATATTGCCTTTTGACTAGTGACTATGACATGCCATAGCTCACATCCTAATATATTACAAAAAGAATAAAGTACATAAAGTACAAAGTTACAGACCAAGGACCTCAATGTATAGTTACCAAAAACATGGACCTTTCTCCAACTTATGTAAAGTTGGTGTCTAATCAGAGTTGCTGCGGAAAGGGGTTCAGCTTTATGGGAAAGCCGAAAAGGTACATCAGATAAAGCATGTGTTCAAAAGTCTTCGGAAGAAATCTGTCTTCAAGTTTTGGCTTCGGAAGACTTTGTCTATAAAGTTTCAGAAGACTTCATGTTTGGCTTCGGAAGATATTGGTCTTGGCTTCAGAAGATTTCACACTTAGAATAATTTTCTGATGCTGGGTGTGAAACTTCCGAAGCATTCCACTTCAATACACTTGTGCATGCATGCAGGGGAGACTTAGGGTGTTTGTGTTGCATCAGCCTTATATTAAACCTTACAAATCCCCCTTGGTTGATACTACCAAAACAATTGAAGACTTCTGATATTTATAGTCCTCAACATGATGATAACTATCCCTTTCTTCATAATATGATCAGGATCACTTAGACTCTCAAAGTGTCTTCTCATATCAAAGAGATCATGCAGAGGCAGATTGAACATGTCTTGCCATGTGTAAACATTTTCAACACCTTGATCTCTGATGACATGTCATTTTTCTGGATTTGTAGTGTATGTCTAAGACAAGATGGGTCTTCCTGATGCTAGATGAGCTATTTGAATTGGAGTTGATGGAGCATCCTCTAGTTGCACATCCTTAGGATGTTCTGACTTATTTTGAGGTTTGGAGATGGATGCTTCTTTCTTCTTCTTATTTGGCTTTGGTCTGGAAGCCGTCCTTTTTCTCCTCTTTGAACCTTTTAACTGAGAAGACTGGTTTGCAGCACCTGATTGATCTTCTTTGTCTTTCTCAGTTTGGTCTTCCTCTCTCACAGGTTCAGATTAAGAGGAGACAAAACCCTGTTGTGCATCAGAAATGGAAGCTTGCTGAGGCTCAATAGGAGATTCAGGTTGTGTTGTCTCAAATGATTCAACCTTAATTTCCACTTCCTGAGGGACCTGACTAGGTGTGGAGTGTAAGTCAACAAGTTCACCTCTTGAATCTTCTGCTTGATCACCCTAATGTGCTCATCCATGGTGGACAAAGACATAGGACCAAGTCTCCTTTCGGAGAATCCATACAGCTTTAAGAAACTCTTCATCCTCTGCCTATTAGCAGACTTCTTCATGCTTTTCAGGATGATGGCTCTTGATTTTGCAACTTCTTCCCTTAACTTCCTCTTAGTGATCTTTCTTTCTTTGACTATCTCAAGTTCAAGTTGTTTGAGGTACTCAAACTTAATCTAATCAAAGGGTAAGGGAAGAAGTGTATCAGCCTGATAGAGGCCTATGGCACTCAGGTAGTTGATCATGTTAATCCTATCTTTTTCTTTGTCTACCTGAGATTCTTGTGGAACCACATCCTCTTGTACAGGACTTTCTTGAACTGGGGAGAGAGTAGGCACATGCTTGTAGAGTCTTTTCTGTCTTCTTTCTTCTTTGATTTTAAGAAGTAATTTTGCATCCTTTGCCTCGTTTCTTTCCTTCGACAATTCCATGTTAGCCAGTTCATTTAATTCATCTAAGCGGAGGGAGATGATATTATCACTGTCATAGTTCCTAGTCTGCAAGTAGTTGATCCTAATTGTCCTCAACCCATCATACTAAGTGTTTGGCCTGGGGTCAGCCCTGATAGCAGCTTCCATTATTCTTGCAGGCCCAGTAGAGGAACTTTCTCCCCTTAGCTTCCTTTTCCTCTCTCTCTCCTCCTCCTCAATCTCCTCAGAAGTCATGTTTATTTTCCCTTTGTCACTCACAGACCTTTATGACTCAGGGTGGAGAGAGCTTTGGCCTTCATTGCTTGGTGTAGCTTTCAAGCTCTGGCCAGAGAGAGGTTGAGATGCACCTTCACCAGCAGGTGTCTCATCAAGGGAATGAACCTCTACAGCAGTTGATGGTGAGACAGGACTCTCAAGTTCTACCACTAGGCCTTCAGTCAAGGTTTCCCCTATGAAGCTAATCTTAGGGTCTACCTTAACATCTAGTTGACAAATGATATTGTCTGATTGCCTTAGTCTTCTTCTGAAGCTGAACTCTACAATGACCCTATCTTGAATCCTTTGAGCTAGCCTGTCAGCTTGTCTAGTTTGGCTTTGGTTGACAAGTGGCATGCTGACAAGGTCAAGACTTTCATAGAAGTTCAAAGTCTAAAAGTTGAAGACTTCTTGCTGCCCTTGAATTCTTTGAATGATAAGGGCTCTTCTATTTTCATCATACATCCACCCTGTTGTGTGATTTGAAGTTGGTGGAGATAACATTGCCCTTGGTATTCCTTCCTCAAAAAGACTTTGAATGAAAGAGTCTATAGAGTCCACATCAATGTAAACTTGAGGAAGTTGCTGAGTATGGATAGTTGCAAGTGCAGATGGTGAGTCTTTAATGTCCATGCTCTGTGAAGAACTCCCAGGTTCTATGTGTGTGGTGACTTTCTCCCCCTTTTTGATAGCATCATCCACTTGCATAGATGAGCTTGAGGTTAGGTCAACCACATTCATAGGTTCTTGTGTTCCTGGTTGAGCTCTTCTTAGAGGTCTCCCAGCTAGTTTTTCCATGAGATAAGAAATCTCAAGTTGCTTATCATTGACATTATTTAGCAGGGTAGTCACCTGAGATTCAAGGTGACTAACCTTTGAGACAAGTAGGTGCATGTTTCTGATAGTTTGTGCACTTTTAGCCTTAGATTCCCCTCTTCTTCATCAGAAGAATCATTAGGGGATGAGAGAATGGGACCTAAATCTTCTCACTCATCACCAGCATGGAGTTCTTGGCTGCTGGATTTCCTCTGCTCAAAAACAACTTCAGTTGAAGTGTCAATGGGCTGAGTTGCCAAGGTTGAGGTCTGAATGATGTAATCACTTGCTGAAGTGAGAGCCTCTTCCATATGGTTCTCCTAAACAAGTTTAGAAGTATCCACCTCAGTGATAGGTAACTGATGTGGGCTAGACTTAGGTGAGTCAGGAGCACTCATCTTCTTTGAGTAGGAGGGAATAGAGAGACTCATGATACTCACTAAAACCTAAGTCCTAATCAGTATAGTCAAGGTTAGGAATGGGTTGGTTTAAGTCTAAAGGGTGGGGATGGTAATTGTCCCCTGAAGGTTGGTCACTTGAGTGTTGAGACTCAAAGTGAAGGCTTAAGGCAATTGGGCTTGTGAGCTCATCTGGCTACGCATGAGGAACCTCAGTACTGATCTTTGAAGTAATGGGAGTGGTTTGCTCCTTCGGAGAAGTGGGAGCTCTAGTATCCACTTCCTCCTGTATGGGTGAGTATATGGGGACCTGTACAAACTCAATAGTTTGAGCAGGGGGTCGTTTGGATTTCTTTTGTAGGTAAGGGTGATTTGTGCCTGTTTTGGTGGTTGATATGTAGAAGGTGTGGGTTCAATACTAGCCTGTGTTGCTAGGTTGTCACCTTGAGCAATAAGCTCTAAAATGTTTTAGGACAAGGGCTGTTTCTACCCTTGAGAAGCAAACATTTGGCTTCTTCAAAAGTTTAAAGATGTCAGGCTTCATTTGTTCCAATTTAAGAACATTAACTATTTCCCTCAACTTTGAGCATAATTCACAGTTGAAAATGTATTGAACATATCTAGAAAACATGTAATACTCTAAGGAGTCCAAGCTTTCAAGCAGATTTTTATAAACAAATTGAGAGTACCTGAACTTGACCCTTGAACCATCCCATGCACTATAAAGGAGAGATCTTTAAGAATCTACTCCCAACCCCCATGCTTGTTGGATAAGTTGTGGATGACCACATGTAGTAAGTACTTCCATTAGGATGAGACCTTCCCTTTCCTGAAGGTCTTTATAGAGAAGTCCCTTTCATATCCCATCTACTGGAAGGACTGGTTAACAGTTTCTTTTGGCAAGAACAACTCACCTTTCTTATCATCCAGCTGTAGATGAGCATTTATGATGGCTGGAGTGATGAAGATTGTCCTCCCCTGTAGTATAGAAGATAGTGCCTTCTCCCTATCTAGAACAACCTCTTGACAAGTTTTCCATAAATCAAGTAAATGATCCTCATAAAGAACAAGATCAATGGTAAGGGAGGTGAAGTAGTTAGACAAAGCCAAGAAACGGCAAACCTCTAAGAAGTGAGGATCTTTCTCAGACTTTAACAGAGCAACTTGGTTGTGTTGCCTGTGTAACTGCATGGAGAAATATGGGTCATTTCTTGGTTAAGGTTGGCCATTTTAGAAAGCTTAAAGGTGAAAGAAAGATGAACGAAGGCGGTTTCAGAGAGAAATTTGCGAATTTAAGTTTGGAGGAAAGATGAAGATGATAGAAAGAGGAGGAACCGTTGGGTTTATATGTGAAAAGGATTTAAGACAAAGTTAATAAAAGAGGATAAACTTTGAAATCCGTATGTCGGTCCCACCTCTGAAAAAATACTTTGCTTTTTGCTCAAAAGTAGTTTTCTTGGAAGTCTAAAAAGCTTCCGAAGGTAAATTGTCTTCGGAAGTTTTAATGAAAAGCTTCTAAAGCCAAAATGTTTTCGGAAGAATTTCCTGAGAGTTTTGAAAAATTTTGCTTCGGAAGAGAATTAAGACTTGGACATTTTGTTCAACAGAACAAAGCTTCAGAGAGTTAATTTGCTTTAGAAGGAAATTGTCCTTGAAAACATATAAGTACCTAAGAGAGGTTTTAAGCTTCGGAAATATTTCAGAAATTTCTTCAAAAGGAAAATTACTTAGGTAGTTATTTGTTTTGAAGGCATAAGTTTCTTCTGAAGATAAAATCATATCTTCTGAAGGATCAAGATTTTTCAATAATCTAAGGAAAGTCTTCAAAAGATTTCTATCCAAAGAAAACAAGAGCTTATGAAGGTGATAAAGTAGACAACTTAGGACATACAGATTTTAAGAAATAATATGAATTAGTTTTAAGATAAAGCTACTCAAAGTTAATCATCCCAATAGCAGATATATAATACTTAAATCTCTGTTCATCAAAGGCTTTTGTAAACAGATCAACATAGTGTTGCACAGGAAATGATGCCTGATATTGATGTGTTTTGTCCTTGAGTGTTGCACAGGATTCTCTATGATAGAGATAGCACTATTGTTGTGTATGTGAATGGGAGTCTCCTTGAAGTTTAATCCATAGTCAGGTATCTGATTCTGAATCTAAAGCACTTGAGCATAGCAGCCTGCAGCAACAATGTATTCAGCTTCAGCAGTTGATGCAAAGACACAGGATTGTTTCTTGCATTGCCATGAAACAACCCTTCCACCAAGAAATTGACATCCCCCAGATATAGACTTTGTAGTCATATTGCAACCACCATAATCACTATGTGTATAAGCATACAGATTGAAGTCAGAATTCTTGGGATACCAAAGACCAAGGGTTGAGGCACCTTTAAGGTATCTTAGAATTCTTTTGACAGTGATAAGCTGTGACATCTTGGGGTTCGCTTGATATCTTGCACAAATACATGTGGCAAACATGATATCAGGCCTGCTAGCTGTAAGATACCTATAAAGGTGTTCATCCACACACTCCCTCAAGATCAGGCCCAAGGGAGTGATTTCTTGTTATGGAAGTCTTAGCAATCTTACAATTAGTCATGCTGAATCTTTTGAGTATGTCTTGAACATACTTTGACTGACTAATGAACATGTCATCTTTAACTTGCTTCACTTGAATTTCCAGAAAGAAATTGAGTTCCCCCATGGCACTCATTTCAAATTTCTCCTTTATTAGCTTCTCAAAGTCTTTGCCGAGCCTTGGATTAGTTGAACCAAAGATGATGTCATTTACATACACTTGAACTAGCATTAAGTCATTTCCCTATCCTTTGATGAAGAGAGTTCCATCTATAGTACCCTTTCTATATCCATGCTTGCAGAGATACTGAGATAGAGTCTCATACCACTTCCTTGGTGCTTGGTACAGCCCATAAAGAGCCTTATCAAGCTTGCAGACATAATCAGGATGATTAGGATCTGCAAAACTAGGTGGTTGTTTGACATACACCTCTTCATCAATCACCCCTATAGAAAAGCACACTTGACATCAAGTTGATAGACCTTGAAGTTCTTGGATGCAGCAAATGCCAAGAATATCCTAAAAGTTTCCAGTCTTGCTATAGGAGCAAAGACATCAGTGTAGTCAATTCCTTCTTCTTGTGTGTATCCTTCAACAACCAGTCTAGCTTTGTTTTGATAATAATGCCTCTATCATCTTTCTTATTCCTAAACATCCATTTGGTTCATATAGTAGTCTTCCCATGAGCAAGAGGACAAGGTTCCAATCCTTTTGCCTTTTGAATTGAAGCAGCTCCTCTTGCATAGCTTCAACTCAACTTCCATCCTTCAGAGCCTCATCAATTTTTCTTGGCTCTATTTGGGACAGGAAACAAGAGTGAAGACAAACATTTGCTTCATGGGTTTGTCCTCTTGTTCTTACCCCTATGTCAACATTTCTAATGATGATTGTGGTTGGGTGAGACTTGTGGATCCTTAGTTGAGGGATCACATCAAGTTGCTAAGAGAGATCTAAATTAGAAAAAATTAGATCTGGCATTGATGCTTCTTCCACCACATCAGCACACTTATCAAGAGAAACTTTATCCAATGAGTGTGTGACATCATTGATGTTTTCATCTATAGAGTGGTTATCAACATCAAGAAATTCTTGATCACTATCACCACCCCTATTGTCCTCTGTATTTGAAGTTTCTTTATCTGGTTGTTGAGCCTTTAAGCTAGAATTTGAAGGCATCTCAGATGTATTAGTTGAATTTGTCATTGTTGTGCTGATAAAAACTTCATTTGTAGAATTACTTAGAACTTGAGCTAAAGATGTGTAACTTGAAGGTCTTTTAAGCTCAAATCTTGGATCAGGATCACCTGGGGATAAGATATTTGTAGATCCTGAAACATTCTCACAAGATTTGTTAAAACAGTTATTAACTAAATCAAGATCAAATAGCCAATCAGGACCAGAACCAGCCACACTGGATGTGTTTTCATTGAAAGTCACATTGGCCGACTCCTCAACAATTCTAGTTCTAAGATTATATACTCTATAAGCCTTATCTTGAGAAGAGTATCCAATGAAGTGTCCATCATCTGATTTCTAAGCAAATTTGGCAATTTGATCTTTGGTATTTAAGATGGTGGAAGGACATCCAAATGACCTGAGAAAACCAATGAAAGGTTTCCTCTTGTGCCAAAATTCATAAGGAGTCTTGCCATGAGTCTTAATCACTAAAACTCTATTTTGCACATAGCAGGCAGTGTTGACTGCCTCTGCCCTGAAGGTGATGGGCAGTTTAGAGTCAGACAACATGGTTCTTGCAGCTTCAATTAGTGTCCTATCTTCTCTCAACAACACCGTTTTGCTGAGGAGTCTTGGGAGCACTGTATTGTCTTGTAATACCCTTTTCATCACAAAATGTATCAATGATTTGGTTCTTAAATTCAGTTCATTGATCACATCTTATGGTTTTGACCATGTGATCACATTGATTCTCAACTTTTAAGGTGAAATTCTTCAGAATCTCAGGGGTCTCATCCTTAGTTTTAAGGAAAAAGACCTAAGTGAATCTTGTAAAGTCATCTATGATCACCAAAAAATAAGAGGTCCTTCCTAGACTCATTAAACTAGTAGGGCTAAAGAGATACATATGTAACAAGTGTAGGGGAGTAGTGATGGAATTTCTTTCCTTTGGCTTGTGAGATACTTTGTGTTGCTTCTCTTTAAGGCATACAACACAGTGATCATCACTGATAAACACTTTCTTTGGCATTCCAGTTACCAAATCATTTTTAATCAATTTATTCATGCTCTTAAATTTTACATGACACATTCATTTATGCCACAAGAAAGACTCATCACTATTAGCTTTAGATAGAAAGCATGAAACTTCTCTAGAGGGAGATGTCTCTTGCAAATACATCTTGTACATGTTCCCTTTCCTGGGGGCTTTGAGCAGGATATGTTCATGAGGAATGACCACCTCGGGCTTGAGAACAATGCACTCATGCTTAGTAAAGAGCATGTTATGAATCTGATCACAAAATTGGGATACACTCAGAAGATTGTACCCAAGCTCCTTGACAAAGTTTACCTTCTCAATGTTGAGCTTACCATTTGTGACCTTGCCCCTTCTAGAAATGTAATCTCCTTCATCTCCTCCAAAGGCAACTGGCCCTCCATCAATTCTTTCAAAATTCTGAAGTAGTGACATATTGCCTGTCATGTGCCTGGAACAGCCACTATCAATGATCCAGACATTCTTGTTTGTCTTGAGTTGTTCCTGCATAAAGAAAACGATTAGTTACATTTGGAAACCCAAGCCTTATTGGTCTTGGGCTCATCAGAAGAAGTAGAAGGTAATGAAATAGTAATAGATCCTATAGTTGTGCTTTGAGGATCTTTTGCTATTGTTGATGGAGAACTTTCAGTCAGTTGGTCTTTATTTGACTACCACACCACCTTTGGAAGTTTGGACTTGACCTTCAACACTTTGGAAGCTTTTATGGCTTTGGAAGTTTTGATGATTGGACCTTCGGAAGATCCTGCTAACACAACATAGACTTTAGTGCTTCGGAAGTATTCCTTTCTTCAAAGACCAAATTTTCTTCCGAAGGCAATTTTCCACTTGCCTTCTTCTTCATTTTGGAGCTTCCGAAGGAAATAGATTTTCCTTCCGAGGCTATATTTTTATTTGAGCTCTTGGAAGTCTCTTTCTTGGTCACATGAAGAGTACCTCTTCGATTGTATGGACAATCCTTAGCAAGGTGAGAAGTACTCTCACACATACACATTTCATATTCTTCTTCCTAAGAGCCTTGTTCTGAGAACAAGGCTGACTTGATCACATCCTTTCTCCACCTTCATCTTTGCAGATGCTCAGACAATCCTTTTGGGCTGTGAATTATTCTTGAAGTTGGATGGTTCAGGTTGTGTAGTAGTGGCACACAATAGATCAGCATTCTTCTTGATGTTGAGATGATTTGAACATGAACTAGAACTCTTGGTAGAAGACTTGGTTGATGTCTTTAGTCTTAACCACTTCAAACCCTACAGAGATAAAAACTTGTTTCCACTTAGGGTCAAAAGTGGCCTTGATCTCTTGAGCCCTCTTAGCTTTTCTCTTGCTCTTTCTGATCAAGTTCTTCCTCACAGACTTGCTCATTACAGTCTTCTTACTCTCCTTTGAAGGATAGTGCCCCATCTTAGAATCCTTATCTTCACTCTTCTCAGAGGAATTTTTTGCTATCACTTCTTCATCCTCTTCACTCAAGGGGTCTATGAGAGGAAGCTTATCTTCATAAGTTCCACACCTAGGTGATCTCGAAAACAAGATTGTGTGTAGAGGAGCTATCTCACTAGATCTCAGTCCCTGTCTATTCTGATAACACACTTTGACTTGCAAGGATAAGGATATCATGTTTTTAAAGGTCTCTTCTTCAAGAACACATTTTTCTACCCTGGCTTTGCTGATCACAAACTCAGCCTGGCATTCAGTCAACTTAGTTATGAGATCCTTGATCTGAGTCCTATAATTGGTGTGCTCATGTTTTAGAACTGACATTGTTTTCTCTAAGTCCTCTATTTTTAGCTTATTGTCATTTTTAGCCTTTTTAAAATCAGATTTTAAAATGTTCAAGGACTCAAGATCAGATCTCACTTCTAAGTTGTAGGACTTGTAGCTGTTGACTTTAGCAATACATTCAGTAGTACATAGATGTTCCAATACCTTGGCTTCATCATGATCAGCCATCAATGCATGGTTTGGAGATGCATCTTCCACCTGAAAGCTCCAGTTAAAGCCTCCTTCTTCAACAGCAACTGCAACTTGTTGCTTTGGCTTTTCATTCTAGGTGGCTTTATCAGTGTAGTTTGGTTTGGATTGTGCTTGGCCACCATTTGTTCTAGGTGCCTTGCACTCCCTAGCAACTGGCCCATCAAGTTACAGTTGTAACATTTAACTTTGCTCTTATTCAGTCCAAACTTTCCACTGGTTGTATTGCTGAGAAACTTCCTTCCTGTCCGCTTATAGAACTTCTTGGATCTATGAGTGAGAAGAGCCATTTGCTGGACTATCTCCATATACTCCAGATCATCTGGATGGATACAATCCAAGTCTTCAAGGGTGAAGAGAAAGCCACCACAACTTTCATCAGAAGACACAAAGGCTTGAGAAGAACTTGTCTCTTAGAATGTGCTTCCTTGAGTATAGTTCTCCCTTGGTGTCTCCGGGAAGGTGATGAAAGGGCCCTTTTGTGAGTTTTCAGCGTAGCATATGAGATGATGTTAGGGTTCTATGCTATCCCATTCAGTTACATAAAGGGCTGAACCCATTTGAATGCTAGAGTTGCTAGATGAACCTTGTATATTCATCTTCATCTGGTATGCACTGAGAATGCCATACAACTCTATCAAGGTGAGAGTCTTCGGGTTCCCAGTTCTCTTGATAACAACACAATATTTTGTCCATTTCCTAGTAAGATAGGACATAAACTTACTTACAATATCCATGTTCTCAAGAGCTACTCCACCATCCACTAGGGTGTCCACAATCTCAACATACCTGAGTATTGTTGAGTCATGGTCTCACCTGTTTTAAAGGTGAAATTTTCAAACTACTGCTTCAGGAGATCCTTCTTGTTCTCCTTGGCTTCAGAAGAACCCTTATACATCAGTTTCAATGCATCCCACAACTACTTAGCTATTTTGCATTCCTTGAAACCTCTGTATATAGAGTTTGGAAGAGCAGTCTGAAGGGCTGTCATAGCCTTTTGATCAATTTCTACTCTCTTTCTATCTTCATCTGAGTAGTCAGCCACAGCCTTGGGAATCATACCACCTCCAGCAACTAAGGAGGTGCTTGGTATGTAAGGTCCAGTAACAATAGACTCCCACATTCTTGAGTCTAGAGACTTGATAAAGCCTTCCCTTCTTTGGCACTAAGTGTCAAAGTCATCAAGAGTGATTAGTGGGGACTTTGTCATGGTTCCAATTTCCATATTAGCTTTAGAATTAGCTGCCATTTGAAATGTTAAGTATTTTGTGTGTGTGAGGGATTTTAAGATGGTGAGATCTTATATCAAGAGCCTAAAATGCTTTGATACCATTTGCAGGGCCGTTGAAAGGTACAAGCTTACAACACAACAACACAAAAAGGAGGGTGTGAAACAATACTTAACAGATCAAATGGGGAACTAAAAATCAGTTTTTGTGAGAGCTAAGAAACACAAGTATTCAAGAGACAAAAGAAGAACAACACAAGTAGTTAGTTTTCAAGGTTGATGTATATTGCTTTCTAGTTCCTTACAAGTGTTTACAAAGTTGTGGTATAAGATACAAAGGACCAGAGATACTTATACTACAACTTATAGCCGACCATACTTTGAAGGTAGCTGGATACATGATCTAGAAAACAATAAAATCAATGTAGAGTCAAAAGGCGTATTTCCTTTTTACTAGTGACTATGACATGCAATAGCTCACATCCTAATATATTACAAAGAGGATAAAGCACATAAAGTAGAAAATTACAAACTTAAGACCTAAATGTACAGTTAGTGTCTTATCAGAGTTGCAGCAGAAAGGGGTTTAGCTTTACGAAAATGGTACATCAGATAAAGCATGTGTTCAAAAGTATTTGGAAGAAATTTGTCTTCAAGTGTTGGCTTCGGAAGACTTTGTCTCCGAAGCTTCGGAAGACTTCATGTTTGGTTTTGGAAGATATTGGTCTTGGCTTTGGAAGATTTCACACTTTGAATAAATTTCTAATGCTAGTGTGAAACTTCCGAAGCATTCCACTTCAGTACACTTGTGCATACATGCAGGAGAGACTTTGGGTGTTTGGGTTGCATCAGCTTTATATTAAACCTTATAGCATTGAAGTCTACTGTAGTGCTAGCAAGATCTTCTAAAGTTTCATTCATTAAAACTTTTGAAGTCAGCAAAACTTCTGAAGTATTAAAGGTCAAGTCTAAGCTTCCAAAGGTGGTGTGGAAGACAAAAAAAGACCAAGTGACTGAAAGTTCTCCATCAACATCAGTAAAAGATCATCAAAACATGACTATAGGATCTATTACTGTTGCATTACCTTCAACTTCTTTTGATGAGCCCAAGACCAATAAGGCTTGGGTTTTCAAATGTAACTAACCATCTCTTTTATGTAGGAACAACTAAAGACAAACATAAATGTATGGATCATTGATAGTGGCTATTCTAGGCACATGACAAGCAATAGGTCACTACTCCAAAAGTTTGAAAAGATTGACGGAGGACCAGTTGCTTTTGGAGGAGATGCTGGTGGTTACATTACTTGTAAAGGCAAGGTCACAAATGGTAAGCTCAACGTTAAGAAGGTAAACTTTGTCAAGGAGCTTGGATACAATCTTCTGAGTGTATCTCAATATTATGATCAAAGTCATAACATGCTATTTACTAAGCATGAGTGCATTATTCTCAAGCCTGGGGTGGTCATTCCTTTTGACAATATCCTGCTCAGAGCCCTCAGGAAATGGAACATGTACAGGATGGACTTGCAAGAAACATCTCCCTTTAGAGAAGTTTCATGTTTTCTGTCTAAAGCAAATAGTGATGAGTCTTTCCTATGGTATAAAAGAATATGCCATGTAAACTTTAAGAACATGAATAAACTGATTAAGAATGATTTGGTAATTGGAATGCCAAAGAAAGAGTTTACAAGTGATGGCCACTATGTTGCATGCCTGAAAGGGAAGCAACACAAGGTATGTCACAAGACAAAGGAAAGAAACTCTATCACTACTCCCCTACACTTGTTACATATGGATCTCTTTGGACCCACCAGTGTAATGAGTCTAGGAAGGACCTCTTATTGTTTAGTGATCACAAATGACTTCACAAGATTCACTAGGGTCTTCTTTCTTAGAACTAAGGATGAGACCCTTGAAATTCTCAAGAATTTCATCTTAAAGATTGAGAATCAATCTGATCACAAGGTTAAAATCATAAGATGTGATCAAGCAACTGAATCTAAGAGCCAATAAGGCGTAGTTACAGCTACATTGGATCAAATCTTTGATTTATTTGTGATGAAAAGGGTATTACAAGACAATACGGTGCTCCTAGGACTCCTCAAAAAAATGGTGTTGCTAAGAGGAGAAACATGACACTGATAAAGCTGCAAGAACTATGTTGTCTGACTCTAAGCTGCACATCACCTTCTACGCAGAGGCAGTCAACACTACCTGCTATGTACAAAACAAAGCTTTAGTGGTTAAGACACATGATAAGACTTCTTATGAACTTTGGCACAAGAGGAAACCTTTCATTAGTTTTCTCAGGTCATTTGGATGTCCTTGCACCATCTTGAATACCAAAGATCAAATTGTGAAGTTTGCTAAAAAATTAGATGATGGACACTTCATTGGATACTCTTCTCAAGCCAAGGCCTATAGAGTATACAATCTTAAAAATAGATTAGTTAAGGAGACAGCCAATATGACCTTCAATGAACACACACCTAGTGTAAATGGTTCTGGTCCCAATTGGCTATTTGATCTTGATTTAGTTACCAACTGTTTTAACAAATCTTGTGCGAATGTTTCAGGATCCATAGATATTTTACCAACAAGTGATCCTAATCCAAGATTTGAGCTGAAAAGACCTTCAAACAACCCTACTTCAACTACAGTTGTAACTAACTATGCAAATGGAGAACCAATTAGCACAACAATGACAAGTTCAGCTGATACATCTGAAATTCCTTCAAATTCTAGCATAGAGGCACAAAATTCAGATATAGGAGAGAATGGAGATGGTGACACTGATAAAAATTTTCTAGATGCTGATAACCATCCTATTGAAGGTAAAGTCAATGATGTCACACACTCATTGGATCAAGTTTCACTTGATAAGTGTGCTAATGTGATGGGAGAAACCTCAATACCAGATCTAAATTTCTCTAATTTAGATCCGTCTCAGTAACTTGATGTGATCCTTAGCTAAGGATTCACAAGTCTCATTCCACCTCAACATCATTGGAGATATTGATTTAGGGGTAAACACAAGAGGATAAAACCATGATGCAAATGTTTGTCTTCACTCTTGTTTCTTATCACAGATAGAGCCTAAGAAGATTGACGTGGCTCTGAAGGATAAAAGTTGGTTTAAGCTATGAAGGAGGAGCTGCTTCAATTCAAAAGGCAAAAGGTTTGGAACCTATGTCCTCTTCCTCATAGGAAGACTACTATAGGAACCAAATGTGTTTTTAGGACTAAAAAGGATGATAGAGGACTTGTCATAAAAAACAAGGCAAGACTGGTTGTTTAAGGGTACCCAAGAAGGAATTGACTACATAGATGTCTTTGCTCTTGTTGCAAGACAGGAAGCTGTTAGGATATTCTTAGCTTTTGCTGCATCCAAGAACTTCAAGGTCTACCAACTTTATGTCAAGTGTGTTTTTCTTTATGAAGTGATTGATGAAAAGGTATATGTCAAACAACCACCTAGGTTTGTAGATCCTAATCATCGTGGATTATGTCTGTAGGCTTGATAAAGCTCTCTCTGGGTTGCATCAAGCACCAAGAAAGTGGTATGAGACTCTATCTCAGTATCTTTGTCAGCATGGATACAAAAAAGGTACTATACATGGAACTCTCTTCATCAAAGGAACAAGGAATGACTTAATCCTAGTTCAAGTATATGTAGATGATATTATCTTTGGTTCAACTAATCTAAAGCTCTGCAAAGACTTTAAAAAGATGATGAAAGATAGAATTGAAATGAGTGCCATGGGGAACTCAATTTCTTTCTAGAAATTCCAGTGAAGCAAGTTGAAGATGGTATCTTCATAAGTCAGTCAAAGTTGTTTAAGACATACTCAAAAGATTCAACATGACTGACTGTAAGGTTTCTAAGACACCCATTGCAAGAAACCACTTCTTTGGGCCTGACCTTGAGGCGGAGTGTGTGGATGAACATCTTTACAGGGCTATGATTAGGTCTCTTATGTACCTCATAGCTAGCAGGCCTAATATCATTTTTGTCACATGTGTTTGTGCAAGATATCAAGCCAACCCCAAGATGTAACACCTAATCACTATCAAGAGAATTTTAAGATATCTCAAAGGTGGATGCAAAGAATTTTGACTTTAATCTACATGCATATACAGATAGTGACTATGGTGGATGCAATATGACTGTAAAGTCTACATCAAGGGGGTATCAGTTCCTTGGTGGAAGGGTTGTCTCATGGCCTTTCTAAAACTTAATCATATTATTTCTAAAACATATGTGTGTCCTAAATTATCTATTCTATCACTTACATAAACCGTTGTTTACTTTGGAAGAACAAAAGTCTTTTTGAAGACATTCCTTAGATTTTCAAAAATTTTTGATCCTTTGGAAGATATCCTTTTACCTTCAGAAGAAATTTAAGTCTTCAAAACAAACAACTACTTGAGAGAATTTACCTTTGGAAGAAATTTTCACAATATCTTCCAAAGTTGAACTTCTTCTTAGTACTGGTATGTTCTAAAGAACATTTTTCTTCTGAAAGTAATTAATTCTTGGAAGTTTTTATTAAAACTTTTAAGTGTTGATCTCTTCCGAAACAAAATTTTCAAAACTCTTTGGAATATCTTCCAAAGCCAATTTGCTTAGAAAGCTTTTCATCAAAACTTCCGAAAAGAATTACCTTCGAAAGATTTTTGATTTCCAAGAAAACTAACTTTTGGGTAAAAGAAAACACTTTTTCAGAGGTGGGATCGACATTCGGATTTCAAAGTTTATTCTCTTTCATTAACTTTGTCTGAGATCTATTTCATATATATACCCAACGGTTCCCTCTCTTTTCACTATCTTCTACCTCTTTACCTTTACTAAACCTAAATTCACCCGGAATCCGCCTTTGTTCTTCACTTCTAAGCTTTCTAAAATGGCCAAACTCAACCGCAGAAATGATCCAAATTTCTCCATGCAACTCCACAGGCAACACAATCAGGTTGCTCTATTGCACTATGGGAAAGATCCTAGTTTCTTAGAGGTTTGTCAGTTTTTGGCTCTATCAAACTATTCCACCTCCTTACCATTGATCCTGTTCTTTATACGGATTATTTTCTTGAATTTCGGAACACCTACCAAGAGGTCATCATGGATGGGGAGAAGGCACTATCTGCTACAGTGCAGGGGAGACAATCTTCATCATTCCAATCATCATCAACACCCACCTTTAGCTAGATGATGAGGAAGGTGAATTGTCCTTTCCCAAAGAAGCTGTTAACCACTCCTTCCAATAGATGGGTTATGAAGGAGATTTTTCTGTCAAGACCTTCTTCAAAGGGAAGGTCTCATCCCAGTGGAAGTACTTACTTCATGTGGTCATCCATAGCTTGTCCAACAAGCATGGGGGCTGGGACCAGATTCCTGAAAATGTCTTCTTTATAGTGCATGGGTGGTTATACAAATTTGCTTGCTAACTTGGACTCCTTAGAGTATTATATGTTTCCTACATATGTTCAACACATTCTTAACTTTGAACTGGGCTCACAGTTAAGGTAAACATATAATATTCTTAAATTGGGACAGATGAAGCCCATCATCTTTAAAATTTTGAAGAAGCCAATTGTTGGCTTCTCTGGGTAGAAACAGCCCTTGTCCCCAAAATGTTAGAGCTTATTGCTCAAGGTGACAACCTAGCAACACAAGCTAGTGTTGAACCCACATCTTCTACCTCTCAACCACCAAAACTGTCACAAATTACCCTCACCTACCAAAGAAGATCCAAACGAACCTCTGCATAAGCTATTTAGTCTATGTAGGCTCCTATATTACTACCCACATAGGAGGAAGTGGACACTGGAGCTCCCACTTCCCCTAAGGAGCAAACCACTCCCATCTCTTCAAGAATCAGTGCTGAAGTTCCTCATGCTCAACCTGATGAGCTCATTAGCCCCACAACCTTAATCCTTCACTCTGAGTCTCAACACTCAAGTGAACAACCTTCAAAGGTAAGCTACCATCCCTAGCCTTTAGATTTAAACAAACTAATTCCCCGCCTTGAGTTCTATGATGATGAAGACTTGGGATTTAGTGAGTACCGTGAATCTCTCTACTCTTCCCCTACTCAAAGAGAGATGAGTGTTCCTACCTCTCCCCTGTCTAGCCTATATCATTCACCTACTACTGAGATGGATCTCCCTAAACATGTTCATGAGGTCCATATGGAAGAGATTCTCACTTTTGCAAGTGATTACATTACTAAGACCTCAACCATGACAACTCAGCCCAATAACACTTCTGTTGAAACTATCAGTGAGTAGAGGAAACCCAACAGCTAAGAACATGATGCTGGTGGTGAGACTGAGGACTTTGGTCTAGTAATCTCATCCCCCAATGACTCTTCCGATTAAGAGGAGGGGAATTTAAGACTAAAGGTGCAAAAACTGTCCAAAACTTGTACCTATATAGTCTCTAAGGTTAGTCACCTTGAATCTCAGGTGACTACGTTACAAAATAGGGTTACTGATCAACAACTTGAGATATCCTATCTCAAGGAGAAACTTCCTGGGAGACCTTTAAGAAGAGCTCAACCAGGAACACAAGAACCTGTGGATGTGATTGACCCAACTCCTAGCTCACCTATGCAAGTGGCTGATACTACCAAAAAGGGGGAGAAAGTCATTAGAATTATAGAATCTGGGAGTTCTTTATAGAGTATGGACATTAAGGAGTAACCATCCTCACTTGTAGTTGTTCATACTCAGCAACTTCCTTAAGTTCACATTGATGTGGACTCTATAGAATCTTTCATTTAGAGTCTCTTTGAGTAAGGTATACCAAGGGATGTGTCATCTCCACCTCAAGGAACTTCCAACTACATCATAGGGTGGAGGAATGATGCTGATTGAAGAGCCCTTATTCTTCAAAGAGTTCAAGGGCAACAAGAGGTCTTTAACTTTTAGACCTTGAACTACTATGAAGGTCTTGACCTTATAAACATGCCACTATCAACTCAAGCCAATTTAGACAAGCTGGAAAGTTGGCTCAAAGGATTCAAGACAATATTACTAAAGAGTTCAGCCTCAAAAGGAGACAAAGGCAATCAGGTAATGTCACTGGTCAACTGGATGTTAAGTCAGACCCTAAGATTAGCTTCAAAGGGAAAACCTTGATTGAAGGCCCAGTGATAGAGCTTGAGATCCCCGTCTCACCAACAACTGCTTCAGAAATCCATTCCCTTGATGAGACACCTGCTGGTGAAGGTGTATCTCAACCTCTCTTTGGCTAGAGCATCGATGCTACACCAAGCAATAAAGGCCAAAACTCTCTCCATCCTGAGTCACAAAGGTCCCCTGAGTCATAAAGGTCTATTGGTGACAAAGGGAAAAGGATTCTAACTCTTGAGGAGAATGCAGAGGAGAGAAAGAGAGGAAAAGGAAGCTAAGGGGAGAAAGTTCTTCTGCTGGTTCTGCTGGCTTCATGGAAGCTACAATCATGGTTGCCCCCAGACCAAACACTAGAGATGATAAGTTAAGGGCAGTCAGGATTGCTTACTTACAGACAAGAAACTATGATATTGATAACATCATCTCCTTCCCCTTAGAAGAATTGAATGAACTGGCTGACATAGAAATGTCAAAAGAGAAGAAGGAAGTAGAGGACGCAAGATTGCTTTTTCAGATTAAAGAGGAAAAGAGACTGAAAAGGATCTACAAACATGTTCCTACTCTCTCACCAGTTCAAGCAAGCCCTGTGCAAGAGATTGTGGCACCACAAGAGCCTTAGTTAGATAAAAAAACTGATAGGATCAATATGATCAACTACCTGAGTGCCACAAATCTACAACCAGGCAGATGCACTTCATTGAGTTTGAGTATCTCAAACAACTTGAGCTTCAAGTACTCAAAGAATGGAAGACAACAAAGAAGAAAATGAGGGAAGAAGTTGCTAAGTCAAGAGCCATCATCCAGAAAAGCCAAAAGAAGTCTACTGATAGGCAGAGGATGATGAGCTTCTTGAAGCTCTATGGATTCTCCGGAAGGAGACTTGGCCCTATGTCTTTATCCATTATGGATGAACACATTAGCGTGATCAAGTAGAAGATCAAAAGAGGAGAACTTGCCGACTTACACTCCCCACCAAGTCAGGTCCGTCAAGAAGTGGAGGTTAAGGTTGAACCTTTTGAGACAACATAACCTGGACCTCCTATTGAGTCTCAGCAAGCTTCATCTTCTAATCCATATCAGGGTCCTATCCCCTCTCATTCTGAACATGTGAGAGAGCAAGACCCAACTAAGAAAGACAAGGACGATCAACAAGGTGCTATAGGCCAGTCTTCTTAGTTAAAGAGTTCAAAGAGGAGGAAAAGGATGGATTCTAAACCAAAGCCTAAGAAGAAGAAGAAGATAGAGTCATCCACCTCCAAACTTGAGGATGAGTCAGAACATCTTGAGGAAGTGCAACAAGAGGAAGCTCCAACAACTCCTATTCAAGTAGCTCCTCTAGCATCAGGAAGACCCATCTTATCTTGGACTTACACTACCAATCCAGAGAGATGGCATGTTATCAGAGATGGAGTTGAAAATGTCTATACATGGCAAGATATGTTCAATCTACCTCTGTATGATCTTTTTGAGATGAGAAGACACTATGAGAGTCTGAGTGATCCTAACCATCTAATGAAGAAAGGATTGGTGATCATCATGATGAGGACTGTTGATATCTAAAGTCTTCAAATGTTTTGGTAGCATCAGCCTAGGGGGAGTTTGTAAGGTTCTGTATAAGGATGATGCATCCAAAATATCCAATAACATCCAAAACTCTATCCTGCATGCATGCACTAAGTGCTGAGTAGAATGCTTCGAAAGTTTTACATGTTTTCTCAAAAAATATTCAAAGTGTAAAATCTTCCGAAACCAAGACCAACATCTTCTGAAGCTTAAAGTGACATCTTCTGAAGCCAAGAAGTGAAGACAGATTATCTTCCAAAGACTTTTGAAGATATACTTTTATCTGATATACTTTACCATAAAGCTGGACCACCTTTTTGTTGCAACTCTGTTGACTCACCACCTTTCACAAGTTGGTGAAAAGGTCCATGCTTTTGGTAACTGTACATTAAGGTCTTGAGTCCTTTCCTTTCTACTTTATGTACTTTCATCCTTTTTGTAATATATTAGGATGTGAGCTATGGCATGTCATAGTCACTAGTCAAAAGGCAATCTGCCTTTTGACTCTACATTGATTTTGTTGTTGTCTAGATCATGTATCCGGCTGGCCTACTGTAAGATGTAGTATAAGTATCTCATGTATTTGTAACTTATCTCAATGCTTGTGATGAAAAAATTTTGTCTGGAAGTTGAAAGGGACAAAATTGAAAGAGAATTCTTACAACTACAGGCCGGGACCATGACACATCGTTAGTATGGAACAAAGTTTGATGAGATGGCTCGACTACTTCCTGAGCATTTAACACCTCAAGCAAAGTGCGTAAAAAGACACGTGTAGGGTTTGCCCCCTCATATCCGACAGTCAGTTAAGATGTCCTCCCTTATAACCTATGAATCTGCAATTACATTAAGTGCGATTGCATACGAAGAAAAAGGCATAATGACTGATAAAAACAAAAGAAAGAGAAATGAGGATGGAAACCAGATACCAAGAAAGGACAGAAAGATCACACGAAATAAAGGGAACTGTGTCAACAAACCATGGTGGAATGAAAAAAGTGAGTCTTAGAGAAAGTATCAAGATTCCAAATGTCTTAAATGTCCAATGGGTGATCATTCACAAAAGAAATACCCGAAAATTAGATGCTTTAATTGTTGGGAGTATGGACATTTTTGAAGTGATTGCAAGATCCCTCCACAAGCATAACCTGTGGAGAATCAAAACAAGTCCAAGGGACGATTGTATGTGTTAAAAGAAGCTGGAGATGAAACTATAGCTTGTACGTTTCTTATTAACAACATATATGCTAGGATTATATTTCATACTAGCGCAAATAGAAGTTACATTTCAACTGCCTTAGTACCTTATTTAAACTTAGTACCACAAACTCTAGATTATGCATATATTGTAAAAACTGCCAGTGGTGAGGAAGATAAGATAAGTTAGATCTTTAAGGATTGTGTTATTACCCTAGTTGACACTAAATTATCTGTAAATTTAATGCTGACCATTCTAAGTGAATATGATTTTATTCTTGTGATGGATTGGTTGAATAAGTATTGTGCTCATCTCGACTATGAACATAAGACGATGACAGTACGTAAGCCAAATGGGGAAAAACTACTAGTTCATGAAAGTGATGGAAATCCCAAGATTAATATCATCTTAGCAGTGAAGGCAATGAAATGTATTCAGAAAGGATGCATAGCCTTCCTCTTGTGCATGATAGATGCTAAAAAGGAATTGCATATAAATGAAATCCCTATACTCTATGACTTCCCAAACGTGTTTCTGGAAGATTTACTAGGAGTTCCACCTAATCATCAGATAGAATTTCAGATTGATTTAGTATCTGGTGCTAAACCAATTGTGAAAGCTCCTTATCGTCTAGCCCCTACGGAGATGAAAGAACTTATGAGGCAAATTGATGAACTCTTAAAAAAAGGGTTTATTAGACCGAGTTCCTCACCTTGGGGAGCACTAGTATTGTTCATCAAAGAGAAAGATGGTTTAATGCATATCCGCATTGATTATCAAGAATTAAACAAGTTAACCGTAAAGAAGAAGTATCCTTTACCAAAAATAGATGATTTATTTGATCAACTTCAAGGAGCCAACTACTTTTCGAAATTGATCTTCGATCAGGTTACAATCAGTTGAAAGTGCGTGAGGAAGATGTTCCCAAGATCAAATTCCGGACGTGTTATGGGCATTACGAATTTGTACTTATGTCATTTGGACTAAGTAGTGCTCTTGCAGCATTCATGGATCTGATGAATAGAGTTTGCAAGCCATATTTGGGTAAGTTTGGTAGTGTTTATTTTTTACCAAAACCTCTTCCCCACCTCTTCATCTGCGCGCACGCAGATGTAGGAAGAGGTTTTGATTGCGTAGAGTGTTTTTTTTTGGAAGACGTTTCATTAAAAAACGTCTTCCTGAGGTCTGCATGGAGAAGATATGGATCTATGACTTCTAAGATCTTCTAACCTCTTCTCACCTCCCCCACCTCCCTTACCGGCCGCCCCACCACCCCCCACCGGCCGGACCACCGCCGCCCTCGCCTCTCCCTCCCTCACCTGCTCCGGCCCCCTCCCACCGGTTGCTTGTGTATGGATGTGTGTATATGTTGTATGTACGTATGGATGTGTGTGTGTGGTACAAGTCCAAGGAAACAAGTGTTAAAAAATAGGTTTAATTTAATAGGTTTAAAAAATAGGTTTAATTTAATTACATAATATTTTTTTTACCATTCTGCAGATGTTAAAAACAAACAGTCTTTTTCTTGCAGACTGTAGATGTGTGCTCCACCTCTTTGCTGCAGATGTCTGTAGATATGATACGCAGACTGCAGACGTTTTCGTGCGAAAAAAACAAACAACACCTTTGTCATTGTCTAATAGACGACATACTTATTTATTCTAAAGACCAAGACGATGATGTTAGACATCTTAAAATGGTTCTAGAAACCCTTCTACAAGAAAAGATTTATGCAAAATTATAATGTGACTTCTGGAAAAGAGAAGTGCAATTCCTCGGTCATGTGATAAATGAGAAGGGAATACAAGTAGATCCAACCAAGATAGAATCTGTGATGAGTGGGAATCACCAAAAAATCCTAGTGAGATTAGGAGCTTTTTGGTATTAGCAGGATACTACCGGAGGTTTATTCAAGGCTTCTATAAGATTGCTACCCTTTTAACATCTTTGACTTGAAAGAATGTAAAGTTTGACTGGTGACCAACGCAAGAAGAAGCTTTCAACCTTCTAAAACAAAAGCTTAGCAATGCTCCCGTACTTGCATTACCAGATGGTAATAAAGACTTTGCAATATACTATGATGCTTCATATAATGGTTTAGGTTATGTGTTGATGCAACGAAATAAGATTATAGCCTATGCATCACGACAACTATAAGTTCATGAAAAGAACTATACTACGCATGACCTTGAATTAGGTGCCATAGTGTTTGGTACTAAGTGTGTAATCTACTCAGACCTTAAGAATTTACATCTTTAATCAAAGATGTTAAACATAAGGCAAAGAAGGTGGATGTAACTTCTCAATGATTATGATTGTTAAATAAAATACCATCCAGGAAAGGCTAACGTAGTCGCAGATGCTCTCAGTCGAAAAGAAAGAGTTAAGCTGATTATAGTAAAAGCATTAAAGATAGATGTAAAGCTTGATTGGAAAGACAAATCAAGCATGCTCAAACTGAAGCGTTGAAAGATGAGAATATTCAGGCTCAAAGAATGATGGGTAACCAAAATTATTGACTCAATGAATGGATGGAATCCAACGATTTGGTCAGAGAATTTGGATCCTAAAATTTGGTGGTATTCAGGGTAAAGTATTGGATGAAGCCCACAAGTCCATTACACAATGCATCCAAAAGCAAACAAAATGTATAAAGATATTCAAAATCACTACTAGGCCTAATATGAAAAGATCTATAGCTCAGTACGTTAAGAAATGCTTAACATGTCTTCAAGTTAAGATTGAACATCAAAAACCAGTCGGTCAGTTACAACAATTGGAGTTTTCAGTATGGAAATGGGATAGAGTGACCATGGATTTTTCCACGAAACTCCCGAGAACACGAAAATGATATAATGCTATATGAGTCATGGTTGACTGGCTAACCAAATCACACATTTTCTACCTATAAGTGAGTGTTATCCAATAAAAATATCAGCCAAGATATATATTAATAAAATAGTAAGTAAACATGTAATACCTTTATCCATTATCTCTGATAGGGATAGTCGATTTACACGAAGATTCTGGACAAGTTTTCAAAAGTAACTTGGAACCAAAATCAATTTAAGCACTACATATCATCCTCAAACTAATGATTAGAGTGAGCGAACAATTCAAACCTTTGAAGACATGTTGCATGCTTGTCTTATTGATTTTGGAGGTAGCTGGGATGATCATTTGCTTTGATCGAATTTTCTTATAACAACAGCTACCATTTCATCATTAAAGCTGCACCATTTAAGCCTTATATGGAAGGAAATGTATAACTCTCATATGTTGGACATAAATGGGGGATGATCAGTTGACTAAAACTGAAATTGTTCTTGAAACAATTGAGAAAATCCAACAAATAAGGCAACGACTAAAGGCTGCTCAAGATAGACAGAAGAGTTATGCAAATAACAGAAGGAGGCCTTTAGAATTCCAAGTAGGAGACAATGTATACTAAAAGTCTCACCATGGAAATGAGTGATGAGATATGGTAAACAAGGGATGTTGGACCAAAAGAACCAATGAGCCTGATCAGAGAAACCTCTAAGTCCCAGAAGACATCACAACAGCTGAAGAAGACCTGATCAGCTGTTCTACAAAGTCTGAAGAATACAACTGCTGAAGTACGTCTGAAGTACTGAAGACAAAGACTGACACAACAGCTGAAGATCTAAAGTCTGAAGACTTCAACAAGTACTGAAGACAAAGACTGAAGATCAACAGCTGAAAGACAAAGTCTGATGATCAAGTACTGAAGACATCAGCTGATGTTAACAGCTGATGACAACAGCTGAAGAGGGCTTCTTCAGTTGTTGTGATGGTTTTTCTTCTTCAGTAGTTTTCTTTTCCTTTCAGTAGTTTGTTATTTTTCTTTTCAGTACGTGTAAACAACTGAAGAGGTTGTTCTTCAGTTGTTGTAGTTTCAGTAGTTTTATGTTATTTCAGTAGTTGTAAATAAGATGTTTAACACTTAGGAACATTTGTAAGAGATGTTAGTTGTTGACATCTTCAGTAGTTGTTGAACATCAGTTGTTATCAAACGGTTACATGTCACTTTCAAGTGACATCAGCCTACGTCACTCTTTCTTTATAAGGAAGGATGACTCACCTGTAATCGTGCCTTTGAGGCCGACAATCTTAATGCAATATTCCTTTTGTCGGACAATTCTCTCTCTCTATAACAAAATTCTTTTATCGTTATATATCAATTGTTCTTGTTTGAATTTGTCTAATTCTGAGTTATTCCGCTGCTATATCTGTTGAATTGATTAAACGAAGGGCTTTGATTCTAACAAATGGTATCAGAGCAGGTTAATCATTGATCGATCTAACAATTGATCATTGAAACTGTTCAATCACTCCAAGTTTAATCGAATTAGCAATATTCGCAAGGATCTGTTATAGAGATTGAGAGTGTATCGCTTTTGGCCGTTTCATTTGAGGTTCTGTGTGGTTTTGAGCTAAATTTATTGTGATTTTACTTGAATCTGTCTGATTTTCCACAATGACTACTTCTTCGAATGATCCTTTCAATATTGGATCCTCTACCAAGCCTCCGATCTTGGTGAGGAATGAGTATAACATTTGGCAGAGAAGATTGCTCCATCACCTGTCTGTCAATAGCTCAGGTTGTTGGACATCTGTGGTCATGGACCACATAAGCCAATGGTGAATGATCCGGAACAAACCAGTTGGTTCCGAAGAAGAAGGAGCAATACTCCGATGAGGACAAGAAGTTGTTTGAAATCGATGCAAAAGCCCATGGAATTTTGGCTATGGCTATTCCTAATGAGATTTACTCTGGGCTTCTGCATTGTGAGTCTGCTCATGACCTCTGGAATGCCATCAAAGAACAATTTGGTGGTACTGATGAGGTTTTAGCAAACAACAGGGAAATTCTCGCCCAACAATATGAGACTTTCTCTCATAGAAAGGGTGAGACTCTGACTCAACAATTTGAGCGGTTTTCATGTTTAATCTCTGAATTGAAAATGGTTAAACATGAATATACCAGGAGTCAGATGAACCATAGATTCTTAAGATCACTGCCTGAGAGATGGAACACATATACCATTGTTCTACGCTCAAATGCTGATGTTGATCGCCTATCTCTCACCCAACTTCATGGGAAACTGCTTACATTCGAGAGAGAGATAGAGCAGAAAAGGAAATTGGTTTCATCTGGCAAGCTCACTGAGGATTTTGTCCAAGGGAACACTGCCCTGATTGGACATCAAGAGTCAGAATATGCGTCATCTGAAAACAGTATGATGAGCATATCGATTTCTCTACAAACACTTCTGAGCATGCCTTTGTGAGTGTTGATAGTTATTCTGCTGGTAGTAATAGTGACAATCTATGTTTCATCATGGATGATCTCAAGGGGATTGCTGATGATGACTTAGAAGAAATGGATATTTTGAGCCAAATGGCCTTGATAAATATCAGATCTCAGAAGTTCTACAAAAGAACTGGAAGGAAATTCCCAGGACTCTCTGGCAAAACCAAAGTTGGTTTTGACAAGAGTAAGTTGAAGTGCCATAAATGCCACAGGCTTGGGCACTTTGCAAGAGAATGTAGATCATCTGGATCTAATTCCCCTGCACCCTTTGTGACTTTCCCTGGAATAGTCAACAAAACAGAGGGCAACAACCTGTCAATTCTGGTTATCATCATCAACCACAATCTCCTGCATATTTTGTTCCACAGGGGCCAATGCCATATCCATACCCCTGCTATTACATGCCACAACCAGGCCAGGTTCAAGCACCCACTGCTCAGCAACCACATGCACTCCCTGAGCCTCAACCATCCCAATCTCATCAACCCAATCAACTTCAACAACACAGCTTCTTCACACCAGGAGTTGTTGACTGGAGCAACTTACCAGATGATGTGTCTGGTAATGAACAACTGTTCTCAGGTGCTGGTCAACATGGTGGTGAGCATCCTTTTGGAAATCTGGCTCTCATGGCTTTGGAATCCTCTGATGGATCATCCTCAAATACCTCTTCAACACAGGTATCCCAGGTATCCTCTGAGGCTAAGGCCAAATTATGTTCTGAAACTTGCATAGCAGCATTTGCCTCTATTAGAGAAGCAAATGTGGCTTTAATCAATAAAATGTAGAGCTAGAACAAACAATTTCCAAAAATAAAGTTGTGTTTGAGTCTGTGCTAAAAGAGAAAACTGATGAGATTTACAATTAAAATGCCAAATTTCTGATGATAAGGCTAGGGAGGATGTACTCTTGGAGAAGTACAAAGACCTCAAAGATACTCTTGCTGTCACCCAGGTAGAGTGTGATCGATGGGTACAATCTTGCAAGGGCTTTGAAATGCTTCTTAGTAAGCAAACAGCTTCCAATGTGAAGTTTGGAATTGGTTATAATCACACTGCTCCTCCTACAGTTTTTGCTTCAAGAGCAGGAGTGGAATCTGATGGAGAAAGTAATGACCAATCCACCTCATCATGCGATTCACTACTTGATAAAGCACCATCAGTAGTTGAAGTCAGTAGTAATCCTTCTGTGAACCTATCAGCTGATATTGATGGTTCAACTGCTGACACTCCCATGATCAATGAGTTGATCAACCCAAGTGTTATCCCTACAAGTACTGAGGGTACTGGAGAGCAGGGGATAACATCTGGAGTTCAAATCCTAATGACTGACAGCACTGAAGAGAAGAAAACTGTCAGTAGGAAGGATTTGAAGCCTACTAAGGAAGTTGACAAGAAGGCAAAAAGTGCTTCTAAACTGCTGAAGAGCAAGTCTTCAGTAATTTCATCTTCTTTAGTTGATGATCAACAGAAGATGAAGAAGAAACCATGTGAAATATGTGGTCTATTCAATCATCTCACAGATGATTGTTGGTACAAAAAGGGATCCAAACTCAAACAAAAAGAGAAAATTAAAGAAAACTTGGCTAAAATGAAAACTGAGTTTGAGTCCAAATTTGTACCAGCAGCATCAAATCCTGTTACTCCTATGAACAAAAAGAAATCTAAAAAGGAAGGAGTGCAACAGGCAATAGCTGAGGTTGCTCAAAAGAAGATGGTGCAACACAAGAACTCATCATCAAACACCAATACCAATGTGTCTGAAGAGCTGAAAGCTCTCTCCCAGAATCAGACACAGCTGGTAATGATGGTTCAACATCTGTTGGGAAGAGTTAACCAACTTGATGGCCCTGTGTTGAAACCCCAGAAAAGGAGATCCAAGCCGAAGGATTCCTCTTCTACACCATCTCCTTCATCTCAAGCTATTGTGTCCAATAAACCTGTTAGTTTACCATCTGTTGATGAGACCAGACCAAAACCAAAAAGGTTTGGGTCTCCAAAACTAACTGATTGTTTATTTATGCAGGTTCTTCAACATGCCAAAGTAGCATCTGGTATGTAGACAGTGGGGGATCTATGCATATGACTGGGAACAACTCACTTCTTAATGACTACTCTCCAGGAAGGAAGGGATTTGTTTCTTTTGGCAATGATGCAAGAGGTTACATCATCGGGAAGGGCTTTGTTTCCAATGGGGAAATACAGTTTGATGATGTCAACCATGTGGAAAATCTCAAGTATAATCTTTTGAGTGTCAGTCAATTGTGTGACAAAGGCCATGTTGCCCTTTTCACAAGCCAGAACTGCAGGATTCTGTCATCCAAAGTTTGAGTTTGATTGACAAGGTATTGGATGCTCACACTCTCCTGAAGGCCAACAGGACAGGAAGAGTGTATGCCTTAGATCTTTCCAAGAAAATTGATCTCAAAGGCCATCCTTGCCTATTTTCCAAGGCCTCTCCTCAAGAATCTAATCTATGGCATAGAAGGCTGGGACATGTTAATCTCAAGAACATGAATCAGCTGATACACCATAGTTTAGTAAGGGGAATGCCTATGAAGGAGTTCAAGTGTGAAAACAACTGCACTGCTTGTTTGAAAGGAAAACAGCACAAGGTTTCATTTCCACCTATTGAAGGACCAAAGTCCACTGCCTGTTTACAACTTCTTCACATGGATCTCTTTGGCCCTGTGAGAGTGATGAGCATGGCACAGAAAAAATATTGTCTGGTAATTGTGGATGATTACTCCAGATTTGTATGGACTTTCTTTTTACATTCAAAGGATGAAGCTGCACAGAAGATCATAAACTTTGTGTTGTATGCTGAGAAGCAGTATTCCCTCTCAGTCAAGTGTATTAGAAGTGACAATGGAACAGAATTCAGGAACAATACACTTGATGAGTTCTACCTTTCCAAGGGAATAAAGAGACAGTTTAGTATTCCAAGAACTCCTGAACAGAATGGAGTTGTGGAGAGAAAGAACAGGACCCTCATTGAAGCTGCAAGGTCTATGTTGGCTGATTCTGGACTGCCATTGACCTTTTGGGCTGAAGCTGTCAAACAGCATGCTATGTGCAGAATAGAGTGCTAATAAATCAGAGGTTGATGAAGACTCCATATGAAGTTCTACATCATTTGGCTCCTCTCATTTCATTTTTTAGAGCATTTGGGTGTCCCGTTTCATTCTCAACACAAAGGATCAGCTCCAGAAATTTGATCCTAAGGTGGATGCAGGGTATTTTGTTGGTTATTCATCAACTTGCAAGGCATACAGAGTCTTCAACTGCAGAACAAAGATGGTTGAAGAGACTTTACATGTCAAGTTCAATGAATCTCCAAAGGACAAGATTCCACAAAGCCCTGTGGAGCTCTTTGATTTGGACATACTGCAATATGTTCCTTATCAATCTCCTGCTGTTGCTCCTGTCAACAGTTCACCACCTGGTGTTACTACTGAAGATGATGATGATAGTAGTAATCACCTCTTCAGGTTTAGTGATCAACTGCCTGAGTCCTCTAAACCTAATGCTCCTGTAGCTCCAGCCGCACCATCCACAACAAATGCTGATGAGATTTCTGCATCCTCAACTTCATTTGGGTTGCCACCATCTTCATGGTTTCAAGAATCTGCATCAACATCTGCTGCTGCTGAAGACCCTACAAACACTTGCACAGATTTGATTGTTTACCAAGAGCTGAAAAATCACCCAATATCTCAAATCCTTGGTGATATCAATGCTGGTGTCTCAACCAGAAGCCAGTTGTCCAATTTTTGCTTCTATGCTCTCTTCATCAGTCAGCTAGAGCCGAAGAACTATCATGTTGCTTTGAGGGACAATGGATGGGTTGAAGCCATGCAGCTTGAGCTTCTTCAGTTCAAGAAACAGCAAGTGTGGGAGCTTGTTCCTCTACCCCGGTGTGTGCAATAGGCACTAAATGGGTGTTTAGGAATAAAACTGATGAAATGGGCTAATTGTTAAGAACAAGCTAGACTGGTTGTGCAGGGTTTGCACAAGAAGAAGGTATTGATTATGATGAAACCTTTGCCCCTGTACCAGACTGGAGGCAATTAGATTGTTTTTAGCCTATGCTGCACTCCACAATCTTAAGTTTTCCAATGGATGTCAAAAGTGCTTTTCTATATGGTACATAAAAGAAGAAGTTTATGTGTGTCAACCACCAGGCTTTGAGGATAATAAGCACCCAGAATGGGTATATAAGCTTGATAAAGCTCTTTATGGGTTGAAACAAGCACCCAGAGCTTGGTATGAGACCTTATCAACTTTCTTCTACAAAATAATTTCACTAGAGGCTCCATAGATAAAACTTTATTTATTAAGAAAGTGGATCAGCATAAGCTACTTGTTCAAATTTATGTTGATGATATTATATTTGCATCCTCTGATCCCCAATTGTGTGAGGGTTTCCAACCTTAATGCAACAGAAGTTTGAAATGAGTGCAATGGGAGAATTACAGTTCTTTCTAGGTTTGCAAATCAAACAAAAAGCTGATGGATTTTTATTCATCATCTAAATACACAAAAGATCTTTTGAATAATTTTGATTTACAAACTGTAAATCCTGTTCTACTCCCATGTGCAACACCACACAATTGGATGTTGATCAGAAGGTAAAGGTGTTGATGAAACCCTTTACAGATGTATGATTGGTTCCTTGATGTATTTAACAGCCTCTAGACCATATTATGTTTGCTACATGTGTTTGTGCTAGATTTCAGGCTGCACCTAAGGAGTCTCATCTGATTGCAGTCAAGAGGATCTTTAGATATCTGCAAGGCACACAATCTCTAGGCTTATGGTATTCCACTGGACATTCTTGCAAATAGTTGCTTTCTCTGATAGTGACTATGCAGGATGTAAGTTGACCAGGAAATCAACTTCTGGTGGATGCCAATTCCTAGGCAACTGTTTGATTTCTTGGCAGAGTAAAAACAAACATCTGTTGCTACATCCACTGCTGAAGCCGAGTACATTGCTGCTGCAAGTTGTACATCCCAAATACTATGGCTTCAGAATCAACTTTTGGATTATGGCATAACAGAGACTAAGACTCCATTATTAATGGATAGTGCTTCAGCTCTTTGCATTGTCAAAAATCCTGTCCAGCACTCTAGGACCAAACATAGAAATTAGACATCATTTTATAAGAGATTGTTTTGAAAAGGGTCTAATTAATCCTATGTTTGTGCCTAGTGCTGATGAGCTTGCAGACATTTTTACTAAGCCTTTGGATAGTTCAACTTTCCACAACCTGGTGTTAAGGCTTGGTATGCTGCAGCTAGAATAAGTGACAACTACTGATGATCTCAGTAATTACTGATGATCATTGGTAACCATGTCACATATGTACTGATGCGTTATTTTACCCTCAGTAGTTTTTATAACTACTGAAGGCTAAATGCTTTAAGTACTGTACTTTATCTGTTCTAAACTACTACTGATGTAGTTACAACTACTGAAATCAGAAACAGATAAGTACTGATGTCCTATGAAACAACTAAAAACAGCAAAAAGGCTGATGAGTAAGTGTTGAGGACAGTATGAAACAGCTGAAAGGCTATGAATTGACGATATCTACTGATGAGTACTCTCTCTTCAGTAGTTCACAAACTGCTGTTTCTTTATAAACAACTGAAGCAATACCATGTCTTCAGTAGTTTCACAACTACTGATGACTAACACCAAGTCTTCAGTTGTTTACAACAACTGATGGCAAAACCACGTCTTCAGTAGTTTCACAACTACTGATGTTAATACCAAGTCCTCAGTTGTTTCAACATCTGAAGTCCATCTTGTCTTCAGTAGTTTTTAAAACTACTGATGCCTAAATCAGAGACTTCAGTTGTTTCAACGTCTGATAGTAACACCATGTCTTCAGTTGTTTTATAACTGCTGACCACATCAATACAATCAGTCGTTTCAAACTTAAACTTCTGAAAGTTAATACCACGTCATCAGTAGATTCAAATACTGATGACTAACACCAAAACCTTCAGTCGTTTCTTAACCCGTACCCTATATATTCCCAGATCTCTCTTTCAGATTTTTCATTCCTTCACGACCTAAAAATTTCAAAAGCTCTGAAAACCTTTCATCTTCATTAATGGCGACCATGCAACTCAAGCCTCGACACAACTGCGTTGCGTATCTCACAAAATCGCCCTTCTGGACAAATTTGATACTGCTATAGATCTTATGGTCCAATCCCCACTAAAAACGGCTTTCCTTTAAATCCAATCATTTATGCCGATTCGCTACGTCAGTTTTGGATGAATGCGACCGTTAATGGAGAATCTATCCATTCATCTATCAACTCGCATAAGGTTGTCATCTCTACTGCTACCATCCGCCAGATCTTACTGTTAGATGATGCTGCCTACCCTGTTGGATATCCTAAGCGCCAACTTGATCTTTCATTTGGACAACATGGATATCAGGGTGATCTTAGTGCTTCAAATCCTGAAGAAACATTTTCCAGATGCTGAACGATTAACATTTCATATGGTAAATGTTTGCCTCGCCCCGAAGACTTCCTCTTGGGATCAACTGTCTTCCAGATGGCAACAGGTATGTGTTCTCTATCCTTGAACAAACCACTCAACTTTTCTGAAATAATTTTTCTTGAACTCAAGGATATGGCCACAAAACCACTTTCTAACCGTTGGATATTATATCCTCGTTTATAATGGCCATAGAGAATCAGCTTTCTGCTGAGGGACTAGTTGGTCTGGGAGTCCCTGCTTTGGCTGTATTGCCGGAGGTATACTCCCGACACAACACTGACCAAACTCTCAAACAGGCTGCCAAGCTGCGAAAACCCACGCAGCTGGAACCCACAGCCTCCACCTCCACATCCAAAGTCCCCTCCAAACCCACAAAGAAGAAGCCTAAGAAAGCTACTCGGGAATTGAGTCCCCTGTGGATGCTCCTGCTGCACCAACGCAGGTTATCTCTGCTGGAACTAACCCCCAAGTAGAGACTATGACTCCACCAGCTGAAGCCGCTCAGGTTGCCTCTCAAAAGGAACCTGAAGCAACCACTCAAGGGAAGCCACACTGCTGGGATCCTCCTCACTTGAGGGGATTACCATTGAAGAGCACCACTGTCCCGGGTGCACACTGCTTCCACACCCTCTCCTGATGCAACCGCCCCTCAAAGCCCTACAATAATTGTTGCAAAGGTGCTGACACAGTTGCATTCCTCACCCCCCACCCAGACCAATCCCACTACTGGGATAACCTCAACACCTGAGGGGAGGATCCAATGCTTCTGTCAACCCACAGTACAGGGGTTATCATGTTTCATCTTCTAGTGTAGATAAGGAGGTGCAAACTTCTGGTGAGGCTGCCACTGTCTCTGCCTCAGCAAATGACCAGGTGCAGTTGGTAACATCTCTAAGACCTCACCAGTGGCAACAGCTGATGAAGGACATAGTCCTGAGGCTGGAAGTCCCCAGAACCAAGAACAAGGGGCACATGCTATCATTGATCTACACTCAGGCATGTTCATCCTGACTCTGTCAGGAGGTCAGGTGATTCAGTATCAACTGATGATGACCTGAGCTTCTTCTATGATGTAGTTGCTCAAAACACCATTCTCGAGGATGAGGTTAGCAGACTCAAAGAACTGCTGGCCAAGATGTCTCAGGATGCAAGTCCATCTGCCACCACCATACACCCACAGATGGCACCTTCTTCTGAAGGTCCCCTACACACTGAGCCAGTATATACTCCAAGCCACCAGCCTCTGCTTTCGGCACTGATTCTCAGGAACAGAACCATCCTGATCAATCAGTTGCTACCCTTCAAAAATCCCTACCTCTCATCACTCCCATGATCACAGATATCGTGATCAAAACCCTTGATGAGAGGCTTCCTACAATAATACAACCCTTGGTGGAGAGTTGGTGACTAAATCCCTTTCTACTGCTCAAACCCTTGCACCCAATGCACCAAAGGGGGAGAGTCAGTTAGTTAAAGGAAAAGGAAGAGGATAGATGGGGAGAAGGCGAAAGAATCTGAGGTTGTAAATGAGAAGGAGAAGGAGAGTGTGAAGGGAGCTGAAGTGAATGAAAGTCCAAAAGACTTTCATGTCACATATCAAAAGAAAAAAGGAGAGTCTGAGAAGAGAAGGATAGAAGGATATGGTGAAAGAAGCTGCGCCACCATACCGTTCAATGGATAAATCATTGAGCAGTTGTATAGGCAGGGTTTTGACATCAAACAACTAGACTCCGAGATCAGAAGGATGGAAACAGAAGATCAATTCAAGATGGGCTAGCTATGATGCCTTAGAAAGAAAAGGCTGGAGATAATGATCAGATTTATAGCTAAATACTTGGAAGATCTCTAATGGAAATAAGGGCCTGGACCAGGGACAACATCTTGGCAATAACCACCAAGATTTGTTCGTCTGAAGAATACTCCAAAGGTTTAGTGATTGAGGTACTGAATGAAGCTGGGTTGGGAATCGAAAAGAACTGACAAAATTTCCAAGCCTCCCTTACAGCCAAAATGCTAAAACAGTCTGAAAAGCCTCAATCCTCAAATCACTATCTCCACAACCCACTAAAACAACTCCTTTACCCTCTAAACCAACCATCCAACCCAAAACCAAATCCTTTACCCCCCAAACCCACTGCCAGTGATGTACCTAGCCAAAAGAAAAGAAAGGTACTGAGGCCTGATGAAGATGAAGAAGGATGAAGACAGACTGCCACTCTCTGCAGTCATTACTTTGCCTAAGGCTAAACCATGTCCATCACTCCTGCTTCTCAAATGCATGATGTTATGATAAAGATTGAAGAGGAACAGATGCAAAACATGATGAGGAAATGCTGAAAAGCATTGACAAAGCATATGCTACATCCTCTTCAATGATCAGCATGAAGAAAGAAATATTAAGAATGTACACCCTTGCTAATACCTTTCAATCAAAGGGAAGAGTAAGGATATGGCCTGATCCTAGGGTGGCACACGGTTGTCAAGAAAGAAATTCCTTCAAGATACAGGGCCAAGTGAAGAGAGTTGTCGACGAAGACATCACTGTGGTACTTGTAGTGTCCCCTTGGGAAATTGTTGAAGAATTCAAGAAAGCCTATGAAGCCAAACAACACCTCAAAAGATGTTAGAGAACAAAATTATAAAGAAGGGATTGGTTTACAAACGACTTGAAAACTTCAACAAGAAGAGCTCAACCTGCTTTTAGAAGGACTCATCCAGATGAGTTTTGCTTATAGACAAATAACCACGGTTGAGCTCAAAAATGGAAAACAGGCCAAGTACATATCTGAAGTGTATGGCCGAGAGGATTATTTGATGGTGTGCCCGAGGTGCTGACAATGGATGAGCAAATCATGTTTTTAAGGGCTTACACCAGGAATCATATAGGCTGATACACGGGAAGTAGATCTCATGGTTGGGCAACAGCTCGGTGTCCAAGTCCCCAATACAGAGCTCCCAACCATATCATGCCAAACAGATCATCAGAGACTTCTTCCCAGGCCGGTGCTGAAAAAGGGTCACTTCTCATCTGATCAAGAGGATAAAAGACCAATCTATCTGCCAAAATAAGTGGACTTGTCAATAACTTAGAGGTTTTGGCTGCATTGGTTCAGGGGGAGTTTGTTGGACCAAAAGAACCAATGAGCCTGATCAGAGAAACCTCTAAGTCCCACAAGACATCACAACAGCTGAAGAAGACCTGATCAGCTGTTCTACAAAGTCTGAAGAATACAACTGCTGAAGTACGTCTGAAGTACTGAAGACAAAGACTGAGACAACAGCTGAAGATCTAAAGTCTGAAGACTTCAACAAGTACTGAAGACAAAGACTGAAGATCAACAGCTGAAAGACAAAGTCTGATGTTCAAGTACTGAAGACATCAGCTGATGTTAACAGCTGATGACAACAGCTGAAGAGGGCTTCTTCAGTTGTTGTGATGGTTTTCTTCTTCAGTAGTTTTCCTTTTCCTTTCAGTAGTTTGTTATTTTTCTTTTCAGTACTTGTAAACAACTGAAGAGGTTGTTCTTCAGTTGTTGTAGTTTCAGTAGTTTTATGTTTTTCAGTAGTTGTAAATAAGATGTTTAACACTTAGGAACATTTGTAAGAAGATGTTAGTTGTTGACATCTTCAGTAGTTGTTAAACATCAGTATGTTATCAACGGTTACATGTCACTTTCAAGTGACATCAGCCTACGTCACTCTTTCCTTTATAAGGAAGGATGACTCACCTGTAATCGTGCCTTTGAGGCCGACAATCTTAATGCAATATTCCTTTTGTCGGATATTTCTCTCTCTCTAAAAAAATTCTTTTATCGTTTTATATCATTGTTCTTGTTTGAATTTGTCTAATTCTGAGCTATTCCGCTGCTATATCTGTTCAATTGATTAAACGAAGGGCTTTGATTCTAACAAGGGAAGTTAAGATCCAAGTATATTGGACCATTCACACAATAACCGTAAGAATCTGGTACAGTTTCATAAAAGTTAGAATTACCTGAAACATTAAAAGGTATTCATGATACCTTTCATATATCAAACCAAGGAAATGTCTGGCCGATCCAACTCAAGCAGTGTCATTAGAAGACGTGCAGCTAGACGAGAAACTAAATTTCATAGAAAAACTGTTAAAGATTCTCGATTCTTCAGAGCAAAAATTAAGAAATGAAAGCCAAATATCCTAAATTTTTTTAGTAGCCTATGAAATTCGAGGATGAAATTATTTTAAGGGGATGAAATGTAACATCCCGAGCATTTGGGTCATATTATAGTTGAATGCAAGTAATATAACTTCCATTTCATATATTATCAAACGAGTAAGTAATGATGGATTGTCTATTAGTTTGAAGTTTTTAGATAAAAAATTTATATTATAAGAGACCGTTTAAATATAATAATAATATATTAGATTTGAACCTGCTCCATTTTTATATAAACTTAGGTTAAATCGTAGAGAAATATAAGCTCGTCATGATACATATTCGTAATTTTTATAAAATATTATAGATTAAAAGTTATAAAAGGAAAACAAAGTAAGCAGCTGAGTTAGTTATACTAAGTAAGCAAACAGGTAGGCTGCTTAATTCAAGACCACATAGCCTGGGCAAAACTTTCACCTACCTGCTTAATTCAAGACCACGCAAAACTTTCACCTACCTGCCTGCTACCTTATAAATAGAAACCTTAAGGTTGAATTTAGAGTATAAGTTTTTTTGGGAACGCTCTATATAAAGAGAATCATGAGTTCTCAATACCCCCTTGGGTGTTGCTAGTAGTCTTTTTGATGCTTGAGTAGGAGCACGAGTAGGAGCTCGAGTAGGTGAGACTCTACATTAAATTGTCGTAGATAGTTTTCAAGTATGTTCTCATTCAATTATATCTTTAGTTATGATTTTTATTATAGTTATTATCGTTGTTGTTGTTGTTATTATTATTATTATTATTATTATTATTACTATTATTATTATTACTATTATTATTGTTGTTGTTGTTGTTACTAGGCGTTAGGGTTATTAATTGGGAAAGTATTGGGTAGCCCGAGGGTTGGCATGTGAATTATAGAAATATTTGAGACATGCCAACTAGTAAGGGTTATACCAAATGTTTGGCATAGGGTAAGAGAAAGTGCCAAATAATGCCAACAAATAGAAAAGGATAACAAATTATCCTGGAGATAGTTGTTAGCTAGAATGTAGCTTAAATAATGTTATTTTATGTATAGGATAATACTTCATAGTAGTGAACCTGGCAGACATATCACCGATCGGATTAGTTAAGGTGAGTTCCTCTTAACTGTATTCTAAAATGGGATGTGATGTTATGATACTTGGTAATAATTGAAGAATTGACTATCAATAGCATCTGTGATATGTGGCAATGCTTTACTGGAAGCTTGAGGGCTGCTTGTATGATTGTACTTTAGACAGTGGAGTCTGTATACATAGCCTGGTGATGTGAATTTATATTGTGCTTCTTTGTTCCTATTTGTTTACCATTGTTGTATCTTCTTGATGCAATAGTCAATATTAATATGTTTTAAATTTTGAAAAGTGCTATGTTCATGAACTCACAAGCGTTATGCTGAGTCCCAAATATTTTTATTTTATGGACACACATACTAGTGCCAGCTAATTACAAGAATTAGAGATTATAGACTAAGCATAAAAGAAGATAAAGGACTAAAGTGTTGCTGAAGATTGGATCTCCAATATAGTTAAACTGATGTAATATTAGTATTGTATTAGAAGACTAATGTATAATATGTTATAATGTATAATTATAGTTATGTATTCTCTGATTACTATGTGTTCTGTATATACGATGTGTAACGCTCTCTATAGTGTGCCTTGGGAGGCGGGCGTTACACTAGAAGACCACCTTATTGTCTTTCGGATAATTGCCAAGAAATTTCTCCCACCTGAGCTTCTATACTTTGCATAGTAAAATTCAGTTCAAATTAATTTAATTATATATCATTATTGAAATCATGAAATAGAAAAATATTTAAACTAAACTTCTAAAATAAAATGACAATAATTTCGTATGTGAGTTCGTGAGGAATCTTAAAAGTATATTTTATACCATTTTTGTAAAAATATAATCAAAGGGTGTTGCAATTCCATAATACATTCCATAGCAACCTATTAATGGGTTGAGAGTAAAAAGAATATTCGTTGAGTGGGATGTATATAAAGTTGAGTAGTTTTTCATTTTTTTACTTTTTATTTTTATATCTATTTATTTTTTTCAACGGCTATTGCATCACTAACGGACCACTGACTCATCCGATCATATGCGTTACTCAAATATGAAACCTTGGGACAGTAAGCTAACACGACCTCAAAGGAAGCTCTTACATCAGTCTGTCCCATCAATCTCGAACCTAAGACCACCATCATCAGGAAACCCATTTTAAGGAAGAAAACCCATTGGTCTAACAAGAAACCTCTAAATATTTTTATTTAAATAGGATTCGAATGCAAGACATTTCTTATTTTTAATAAAACCTTGGGGTATCTTTTTTATGAACAAGTAACTATTGCGATTTTAATATCAGTTAAAGAGGATGCAAAACATAGTTATAAATTGTTGTATTTTAATATCAGGTAACTAATCAAGCGTTGTAGTAGTTGATGTAATTTAATGCTAAAATGTGACAGTTAATATTGTTTAGGTAAAAATTAAACTAAAAACCTAAATAGTATGTACATAAAAAATCATTTGATTAAAGACCCTTTTAAAACAAGAGTCATAGGATAGAGTTTAGAGCCGTGTTAAACAATAATATATGAAAAGTTATGTTTGACCATCACTTAAGGGTATGGCATCCTTTTTTAACTATGCTGTAAGATATTGGGCTCCACTTACGTCATACCATGATGTTTGATGCCCCTAAATGTTAATGGTCCAATTCTAATCATGTCCTTGTTGGCTATTATTTTTCTAACAAATGCCATTGTAATATGGCAACAAGATCGAAGTGGATATGCATAAAACGACAGTACATGCATACATAATTAGATATTTGTGTTTATTTTTATTTGATATGTTTGTGTTTGAATTTTTTCGTAAACTTTGCATAGGTTTGTTAGGACCTGGTATTCGACGAAAATACCTAGAGATCACGTGTATACCGGATCAAATAGTGCGGAATCCTATTTGATTGGCGATCCAATCAGTGAGAACACACGAAGAATCAATCAAGGATTGAAACTAACGTTAGAAATCGATAAGGAATCGATCTAATGTGTTCTATGAACTTGGAGAACGATTTGGAAGGTTTCTGGACGGCTAGGGTTCGTATGGAATTGAACTTGAACGAATCTCCTGTTTTTCACGAATTGAGTTGTATTTATAGGTTGGCACTTCAATCGTGCGACTGAACCTTAGTTTGGTTCAGTCGTGCGATTGAACCATGCGGTTGGTTCATTCGTGCGACTGAGTGTTCAGTCGTGCGATTGAGCCAATCTTATGTTACAGTCGTACGACTGATCCAGTCTCCTGGTTCAGTCGTGCGACTGAGTCAATCGTATGAGGTTCTTCATGCTTATGGTTCATTCGCATGAGCCATTCGCATGGGAACTTCATTAAGTTAAGTTTGAATGTTTTAGTTAATTAATATAATATTATATGTAATCATTCAAGTAATCATACACTCAATCAATTCATTTACGACTCATTAATGAACTATTAAACATTATAACCAACAGACTATCAACATCAGTTCATTAATCATACCAAACAAGATCTATTACATCACATATCACGATCTAGGGACATACATGTATCAACAAACTCCCCCTTGGACCTAGATCTCTCTAATGTCTTGTTTTCTTCATTACCTTCTCATATTTCTTGTACTTGTCCTCTTGTGTGACTCCCGCGTGAATATCAAACGCAAAGCAAAGTCGTATAACATTTTGGAACTGGAGGGCTTGTACAATGTCTTGTGTGTCATAGAACAGTGGCCACTTGTATAATGTATAGACATCATTAGCAGACAAGTTGGTTAGCCACATTGGGTCGAATACCCTGACAGTATCCATTTGATCCCCTTTGTTAGAACTATGACAGCTTCAGCAGTTCTCCAATCATAGTACCACCATTTGAAGTGTGGAGTGAAGTCCTGTGGCATTTCCCTGAGAGGGATTCTCGACATAGTGCGAGGAGGACTCCACTTCAACACAATCTTAGGTTTTCCAGTAATGGCATCATCTCAGACCTTCTAATATACCTTGTAGGTTGTTGAGGTCTGAAGTTAATCCATCTGGTGTGGTACTCTTTCTTGAGGGCAGCCTCAAACCAGCCTGACATTTTTCTCGTGTCAGCATACAACAGCTTCAACTTGGCCAGCTGGTTGAGCTCAAATCCAGGTAGAGTCTTTAGATCATGTGGAAATCTAAAGTACTCTATGCCCTTTTCCCTCTTAACGGCATAAACGTTAAGATCATCAAAATATGCCCATGCTATAATCCTGCCTGACACCGTAAGATGTTTCTTGACGCTGTAGAACTTGGTGTAGGCATCCCTCTTCGGTGCATCACGTTGGGCTCTGACTTCTTTAAAACATTCAGCCCATTCAGCCTTTCGAATGTATACATCTTCGTTTGAGGCTTGGGCTGTTCCTTCGATCTTTCCTGCTTCCTGCTCCATCTTGTCCAGTACCTCAAACATATCACTGACTAGGGACTCACCCAGATTGGGGACCACATTACCCGCGTTGTCAGCGTATTGAGGGTACTCTTCAGCAGTATATCTTCAACCTCAACTTCATCAACGTCGTGTAGTTCGTCGTCACTGGTTGAATCAACTGTTGGAGCATCCTTGACAATATCATCAGGATTGAGTCTGAACATTTCTGCCAGTTGCTCGTTAGATAGGTCGTGAATTATTTCACCTTCTTCAGGTGTATAACTCACTGACCTTCTGACAATCCCTTGCAGATCAAGAATCATTGTGAGTTGAGACTTGACCTGTTGAAGGGGAGCAATATCAAACTCATCTCTGTGGTACTTTGGATCTGTTTGATTTACACATTTCACATTCAAATCATTAGTAATATATCAAACAAAATGCATTAAGTTAATATAAACATTCAGTACATCGTTTTTCAATACAGAATACAAAAGTAATTAAATACATAAACATCCACTATTTACTTTTATCCTGTATGCTAGTCTCTTCGTGTGAAGGTGCAGAAGTAGAAGCTGACTGATCCTGTCGGTTCTTTGTTCTCTGCTCTTGACCGGGAGCTGAGACAGATTCAGCTGCTTCTCCTTCTTCAGTCTCTTCATCAGCACACCACTCTTCTGTTTTCTCTTCATCAGAATCACTGTCATCATCATCATCATCATCCTCACTCTCTCTTTCTCCATCCTTTATCTTTAGAGGTTCCTCCTTTGATCCTTTTAACTTTAACAAAATGGACCTCTTTGCCTTTTCCAACTCTTCTATCTGCTTACCTGATGTGACGCTTTGTGCTCGGAGTTGGTCCAACTCAGTGTTCTGAGCAGCCAATTTCTGGGCCTGCTCCTTAATAGCTCGATCCTGCTCTGCGATTTTCTGCGATTGTGCAGCAGTCAGGTCGGTGAGCTGGCGGATCTGAGAGGTCTTTTCCTCATCAGCCGCCAGCAGTCGTAACACCATTCTGTTTAAGGCTGCCAGCTGTTCCTCTACCCCTATTGGAGGTAGAGGAGATCTAGAGGTGTGTGAGGGGTAGGCTGAGGGCTCGGTTTGGTGGCTAGTGGTGGTGGTGGAGGTGGTGAATATCGGGTAAGGTCTGGATGATGGTGGTGGTGAGTGTGGGGTGAATGTAGTAGTGGTAGCAGGGGTCTGGCTTGTGGTGATCGGTATGGTGGTGGTTGTGGTTGCTGTGGGGAGAGGTATGGTGGTGGAAGGTGTGTCTGCAGAGGTGGTAGTGGTGGAAGGTATGGGGGATGTGGTGGTGATGAAGGTTACCTTACGCTTTTTCTTTTTCTGGCCATGGGGTTGAGCCATCCGTTTTCTCCTCGTTCCCCTCGAGGTGGATGCTCCCCCTTCAACCCCGCCTGAGGACTCCGGAGCATATGATGGATCAGTCTCTGTATCTCCGGATCCTCTCGGTTGTTCACCGACAACCCTCAACCCGTGCTCTGTGGGAACCACTTTCCTTCCACAGTCCGGGTCAATGGCTCCTCATCAGATTCATCTTCATCTTCCTCGGTAAGCACAAAATCTTGATGGAATCCTGCTGACTCAGTTACCTCAGCAGGTGAGCCAGACACCGAGGGAACAGAGGCAGACACGGTGCCTCGGGATGGAACAGCCTCATCCTCAATGTCATCCTCCTCAGAGTCATCAGTAGGGAGGACAATCGGCTCCACGTCGGAGTCACTGTCCTCGTGACGCCATAGGCGTCTCCCCGGTGCCACATAGCTTTCATCAGCTAAGTGGCCAATCAGTCTCTTTTCCTGGGGCTTAACTTGCTTGCCCCTATATACACCATTCTACCCAATGTGGTATCATCCATATTCCAGTTCCACGCATGCATCTTGACTTTCCTTTGGGAGCTGAGGCAGCTTCTCATTGAATATCATCTGAAGGAATCGTGGGTACATACAAAAACCTTTTTCCCTTTAGTTTCAATGTTCTCTATCAAATAAGCGAAGATCATATTAGAAGCTGAAAGGGTGGTTCAGCACTAGAGCCACGAAGCATTTGTATCTGATCTGATAGGTCATCAAAGCCACCCTTCTTGAAGCGATGCATTTAGAATCACATGTGCCAGATATTTGTATTGAGGGCACAGGTTGCTCTTATTAGCACCCCCGAGTTGATGTCTCCTGCATACTTGATTCGAGAGAAAACACCTCTCACAGTCAATGGGTGTAACTTAGTGGGGTGAGTAGAGTCATCCCCAAACTCAAGGATTCTTTGGATGTCCGTGGCGGTGATGTCGATAGCTTGACCCAAGATGGTGCTTCTGATGTATGGCTCGTAGGCTCATGAGACCGATCCCTGAGGCATTCTCCCAGAATGCCTGGTGTAGTGATTGTAAGGTGTGCAGGGCGTAGATATAGCCTTATGTATTCGTGAACGTTTGAGGAAGGCTATAATATCGGAGAACTTGGCCCCGTTCCTTGTCGTGTGGTCTAATGGGCACAAATGTTGTGCTTGGATTTAGAGACCATCGGTCAGCCATTTTTCCTGTAAACACACAAGACTTAGAACCATTAGTATATAAGACATGAAAGCTTCTGTTCTAAGTGTAAAGTTGAAAGTCAGTTTGATTCATTCGTGCGAATGAATCATGCGACTGAAGTCAGTCGCCTGTTTGAGACATGCGATTGAGTTCAATCGGCTGATTGAGGCATGCGATTGGGTTCAATCGGCTGATTGAGCCATGCGATTGAGTTCAATCGGCTGATTGATGCATGCGATTGAGTTCAATCTGCCGACTGGACTCATTCGGGTGGTTCAGTCGGTCGAATGATCCAATCGCAAGGTTCAATCGTGCGATTGGAGTTCATTCGAACGTCCAGTCGCTTGCCCCACTGTTCGATCCCTGTGGGTCGAATCTTGACCCTTCTAAGTCTTTTAACAGTGTGTAATGGTCCATTAGTCTCGTATACTTGTCACTAATAACCTATTAAACTCAATTTTAACATTTTGCTTCATTTACATAGGTGATTAGGTCGATTCGCAGTTCGGTTCTTGATTTAATCCAATGTCGCTATTGTAGTTCGGTGATGTACTGATTTTGATAGGATTCAAGGAGTAGTGTACCTGTAAAACGTCACTGGAATGAAGAATCTTAAGCGCAAAGTATATCAGAATCGGAGGCAATTTCGACAGGTAACGGTAATGAGCGCGATTCGGGGTGTTTTGGGAGTGATGAGTGATATGCGATCGATTAAGACCTTTAAATACTAAACCTAGGTTCATTCGGCCGACTGGCCTCAGTCGCTCAGTTCAATCGGGCGACTGAGGTTCAGTCGTACGATTGGCCTAGTCAATCGCATTCAGTCGGCCGACTGAGTCTCAGTCGGTCGACTGACTCATTCGGTCTCCTTCATTCGCCCCTTTAGTTGACCGACTGAGCCTCAGTCGGTCTCCTGTTTCATTCTCCCCCTTCCATTCGGTCGAATGAAACAATTTCATGTCCATTCGGCCGATTGGAAGCCATTCGCATAGTTGGTCGATAACCATGATCCACTAGTGCGAATGGGTCACACTTTGTGAGTTTACAGTCATTTTTAACATTTACTATTCAGACCCTTTTCACTTTTGATAATAACATTGTAAGCTCTTAACCAATTCAGTCACTTCAGACGTGACCTTTTAAATTTTAAAACCATGTGGCCATCTCAGACATGACCTTTTAGGTAAGTTAATTCCCTTCTGATTTCCCTGATGTAGTCCGACAGACACACAACTTAAAAAAAAACATAGTAACTTAAACTAACTACACAACTAAAGTTTATGTTTGGACTTTTTGTGAGAGATAAAACCCTAAGATGAAAATCTAAGGGATTTGATTAGGAGTAGACAGCTTTAACTTAGATTGATCATATCTGGACCAAATCAATTTTGGAATCATACAGGAATATCAAATCATTTTGGGACTTGTTATTAAAGCTCTTTGACGCTTAAATTCTCGGTATTCATCCAGAGTCGTTAGCAACTTAAGGAAATCATACTGAAACTCTTAGATCTTCACATTGAGTTGAACTTTTGAGAAGGTAGCCACTAAGATTGTCAGTATATTTGTCCACTTAAATCCATACACAGACTTTTGACGCAGACTGGTGACTGATTTAGGTTTAATTATTTCAGCTAACATTTGTGGATCCCACACTTATATGGTAATCAACATTCCTCAGAGGTTTTGAGCGGTCTACGGGTATTATTACAAGAAGAGACTATTCTTAGAGCTTTCAAAGAGAAGCCTGTCCTCAGGTCAGTGCCATCGCACAGCAGAGAGGCGGCAAACAACAATGAATTCTAGAATATCTAGTTATGCTTATCCTCAGGTCAGTGCCATCGCACAGCAGAGCACACAACCTATCTCCTTGTTAGAGCAGCTTACTTTTATTTTACACAAAATGCACCAACAACATGAGCCATTAGCTTTATTGCATTTGTCTTTCATTTTTCTTGCTTTGCTCTATTTTGGTCATCCGCACACTTTTGTGGCGTTTAAATGCTCATTCCCTATTGGAATATATTTGATTGTGTTAACCAGTGATAAGATGGAAGTCCACAGTCAGTTGAACAGCTTAGTTTGATCTTGAGATCACCAATCAGGTCTAATTGTCTATTGTGTTGAATCTACCAACATATCATTTGTGGTCTAGCAGCCTCTAAGTCTACTTTCTCTGTGTCACCTTAGGAGTTGCCAGTTTTCTATCATTTTCCCGTTTTATATTGCTTAGACTACGCAGACTTATACTTTGAACTTTTGCATCTTTTCAAACCTTAAATTTAAAATCCCTCTTGATTTGTTCCTGTGTACTATCATATTCCAAGGTATTGAATTAGTATCACAGACACAATCTACCTTATTTCAGCTAGTTACCCTTCTCCCTCTTTTTTTTTTAATATTAACTTGCTGACATATTCTCCCCCTAAAATACTAAAATCATTTCGGATTTAATTATTTTGGATTTTAATAAACAGCAAGGTAACATGAGTTAAATGTAACAGAAAAAAAAAGATAACATAAGATAAAATAAACTTTAACGAAACTACATCGGACTACACATTATTCTCATCAGGAATTACCTCACTTTTCTTTTTAACGCCGTTGACCTCTAGCAAGTATGAAAACGTGGTTTATCAAAGGCTTTTGTATAGAGGTCAGCACGTTGAAAATCAGTATTAATTTTAACCACATCTATTAAGTTCTTTTCAAAACAGTCTCTTATGAAGTGGTATTTAATACCGATGTGTTTGGTCTTAGGATGTTGAACCGGGTTTTTGGTTACTGCAATTGCAGCAGAGTTATCAACAAAAATAGGAGTAGACGAGAATTTCAAACCGTAATCCCGCATTTGCTGTTGAATCCAAATGATTTGGGAACAGCAACTTGCAGCAGCAACATATTCGGCTTCACAGGTTGACAATGCAACCGATGTCTGCTTCTTACACTGCCATGTAACTAATCTTCTCCCAAAGAATTGACACCCTGCTGATGTAGACTTGTAGTTCATTTTGCAGCCTCCATAGTCCGAGTCACTATACGCTGTGAGCTCAAAATCGTCATCATGAGGATACCACAACCCCAGGGTGGGTGTACCCTTTAGATAGCGAAAGATCCTTTTGACCCCGATTAGATGATTGACCTTAGGTTTAGCCTGATATCTGGAACATAAACATGTAGCATACATGATATCAGGTCTTGAGGCAGTGAGATACATGAGGGATCCAATCATTCCTCGGTACATAGTGGCATCTACAAGATCTCCACTCTCATCAGGTGCTATATCATGATTCGTAGCAAGTGGAGTCCCAGCAGCAGAAGCATTCTCCATGTCAAAGCGACTGAGAATGTCTCCTACATACTTGGTCTGATGTAGAAAGATCCCATTAGGTGTTTGATCCACCTGTAACCGAGAGAAAGAACTTCATCTCCCATTGCACTCATCTCAAACTCTTTCTTCATCACTGCTTCAAACTCTTTGCATAACTCTTCGTTCTTTGACCCGAAGATTATGTCATCAACATAGATCTGTACAAGCAGTAGGTCACCATCCTTTTCTTTAATAAACAGTGTACAGTCAATGACTCCCCTGCGAAAGCCGTGTTTCACAAGATGAGTCGAGAGTTTCTCGTACCAAGCTCGAGGAGCTTGATGAAGCCCATATAAAGCTTTGTCGAGCTTGTAAACTCTATCCCGATGATAAGGGTCTTCAAATCCCTCGGGTTGACTGACATAGACTGTTTCCCTTATTTCACCATGAAGGAATGCACTCTTCACATCTAATTGGTAGACTTTAATCTTCATGTACGAGGCATAGGCGAGGAAGATACGAATAGCTTCCATCCTTGCCACGGGTGCAAACACTTCGTTATAATCAATACCCTCGACTTGGCGAAAACCTTGAACCACCAGTCGAGCTTTGTTCCTTATGATGACTCCTTGGTCATCCTTCTTACATTTTAGTACCCATTTGGTGCCAATGACTTTAGCACCTTTAGGTCTATCTACCAGTGTCCATACACCTAACTTCTTAAACTGCAGAAGTTCTTCTTGCATGGCACTCACCCACGCCTCATCATTTAGTGCTTCACTGACATATTTTGGCTCAACCTGCGAGACAAAACATCGATAAGCACCATCATGAATGTAACCCTTCTCCATAACTGAGGCGTAATCAGCTGAGTATAGCTGATTTCGGGTTTGTACTCCTGATCGGACATCTCCAATAACATTGTCAAGGGGATGATAGACGTTTAGTCGTGATCCTGGAGTAGTCGGCACAGTCACCTCCGAACCAAGATTGTGCACATTTTGGTCTGCATCTGAGGAGGTTGGAGTTTGAGGTTCCGAAGTCGAGGGTGCATCACTTGTGGATGCTTGTGGACTTTCAGGAACTGGAACCTGTTCCTCCTGACCGTTCTGGTCATCTGCTTCAGTTTCATCTTCAGAGGAGGAGTCACTTTCATCGACTACCCCTTCTGACTGAGTAGATGACTCTCCCTGTGTGCTGGATGGAGTGTTTAGTATATCATACATCATCCTAGTAGCTAACTCATCATCCGAGGGAGAGAGAGAGATGTTGAAGGATTTGAAGAATCCATCATAATCGAAGAAGTATGCAGGTCCTTTGCCTGTAGGGGGTGTGGTATATCTCTGAACGTCGACATTACACCACACTTCTACAAGACCCGTTGAGTTATTGTAAACTCGCTTGTTCGGTATGTTGTATCCTAGAAAAATTCCTTCAACTGCCTTCTCGTTGAATTTTCCTTCTTGTGTCTTCTTCAGAAGTGTACACGGTGCGCCAAAAGGTTCAAGATACTCCAAATTCGGTTTGTCTTTGAAGTAGCTCATAACATGTCTTTCCGTGGCGCTTGACTATTAGGACTCTGTTCAGTGTATAGCAAGCATTTGCCACTGCCTCGTTCCAGAATTGGATAGGCAGTTTCGAGTCTGCCAGCATAGTCCGGGCTGTTTCTATCAAGCTCCTGTTCTTTCTCTCAGCAACTCCATTCATCTGAGGTGTGTAGGCAGAGGTGAATTGATGCACAATTCCCTTTTCCTTGCAGTATGCCTCCATCCCTTGATTCTTGAATTCTGTCCCGTTGTCTGAGCGTATTTGTCGAACTTTGAGCTTGTAGAGTGATTCCAGTGTGGTTACTAATTCTTTGAATGTCTCCAAAGTTTCTGATTTTGATTTCAGAAACATTACCCAAGTGAACCTTGAGTAGTCATCAGTGACCACATAACAGTACGCGTCGCCTGCGATGCTCCTTGTACTAACTGGACCGAACAGATCCATGTGAAGAAGCTCAAGAGGAAGTTCTATTGAATGAACTTTCTTTTCCTTATGAGACTTCTTTGTCTGTTTGCCCTTCTTGCAAGCTACACAAAAGTCAGGAAGTTGGAAGTTCTTGACATTCACTCCTCTAACTAAATCCTTCTGAATCAAATGATTCATCTTCCTTTGACTAATGTGTCCCATTCTCCGATGCCAGGAGATGGAATCCTTCTCAGTAGCTTTAGATAAGAAACACTGAACCTCATGATCCGTTGTGGCAGCTGTTGACAGATCCAAGACATAAAGGTCTTTATATCTTGAAGCAGTCATCAGAACTTGGTCTTCTGGGATCATATATTCTTTCTTCAGCACGTAACACTTCTGATTATCGAAGACGACTTTAAATCCTTTATCACAGATTTGGGACACAGAAAGTAAGTTGTTCTGAAGTTGTTGAACGTAGTTCACTTTATCAAACTTAACTTTCTGATTTCCCACTTCTCCCTGAGCTGTGATATATCCTCCTTTGTTTCCTGCAAAGGAAACATGCCCTCCTTTTATTTGTTTGACGTTAGATAAAAGGGCGCTATTTCCTGTCATGTGCCTGGATGCTCCGCTGTCTATAATCCACGTGTTAGTGTCAGCGCTATATCGAGCACCCTGCGCATACAAAGTGAAAGGATCAGTTTAGGTTAGGAACCCAAGCTTTGACTGTCTTGGGTTTCCCTGAGGCATCACACATCATAAACTCCACCCATTGACCCTTAGAAGGTGAGGGTAGCTCAGGTTCTTTCTTGTTATCAGTATCAGACACGAGGGTGGATTTTTCTTTCCATAAGCCAGATTTGTGCAGTGCCTGTTTATGATAAACAGTCGTCTGGCTTACAGGTTGGACTTTAGGGTCACTAGCTCTTCTAGGTGGAGTTAGAGAACTCCGCTTAGAAGACCTAGGTCTAGAGTCCAGAATATCAATCTTCTTCCTAGGTGTCTGATAGAAATGACAGTCAGAAGCAATGTGTCCACATTCTCCAGTTGTAGCATGACCTGCTATCAACTTTATGAGTAGACTTTCTTTGTGGAGAAGTGCGTGACACTCTAGTAACATCAATCACTTTAGTTTTTGACTCTTGGATGTTTGATGTTTTCTCTGGTATAACAAATTTTACTGATTTAACCTGTTTTCCTTTTTGGTTAGCTGGTTTTTGACTTGAAGCTTGTGAAAAAGTAACATTTGAAGTCCTTTTAGGTTCTGATTTGACTCTATTTGACCCTGACTGTAAATTAACTTTTTCAAATTCATTTTCCAGGTTAACACATGGCATTTTACCCTTTGCCTTTGAAGTGGCCTCCTTTTGTTTCTTACCAGATTCAGTAGATGAACATGAGGTGTCTGGATCAGTAACAAGAGGAGTGGTCACCACATGATCCTTGATGGGGTTATTATTTACTGGTCTAGACTTGGTGTTCATCAAGGTCTCAGGTGGTGGTGGAACCACTTTGTAGCCTAATCCCTCCCCGTTATTCCTTTCTCTTACTAAGTGTTGAACTATGTGTGAAGAACTAGTCCAACTATGCAGTTTCTGTTTTAATGAATTAACTTCGACTTCTAAAACTGCTCTTTGTTTCTTAGTGTCTTCTAGGGAGTTAAGATAGTACCTAATGTCGTTTGCTTGGTTAAAAGCCACTACTTCAGTTTCCCTAAGTTGTTTGGTCAATAGGTCTATCTTTTCTTTATAACACTGCTCATTTTGTTTTAGCACTCTATTTGCCTCAGTACACAGACGTAAATCTTTTACTAAGTTATCATTATGGTCTAATAACCTAGCAAATTTGTCATCTATGCTCTCCTAAACGTGTCACAATCAGAACAAGCATGGTTATTAAAAAGTCGGTCAGTGGTAGCCAGCCAAGTGCTGCATCAGATGATTCTGGTTCTGTCGACTCTGGCTTTTCAGTCTCTGAGGTGGAGACTTCCTCATTTGGCTTGTAGCTGACCTCGGCTGCAGTTGTTTCTTCACTATGTGACATTGCAATTTCAACTGCTATATCACCTTCACTCGCAGAATCATCGTCAAATCCTCGACACTGGCAATGTTAGATTCTCCTGGTGAGACAAACCTGAAACTCCAATCCTGTCCTTCATCATCATGAGCAGTTAGTGCTTTAGGGTCCTTGTTTGATGAAGTAGAATTAGAGGGTTGCTTGTCCTGGCGAGTAAATGATGAGAACGGGTTCCCATTCCCCGTCTTCTTTGGCTTGACACATTCTCGTTTGAAGTGCCCCTTCTCACCACAGTTAAAGCAGGTCACTTTACTCTTGTCGAAGCCAAAGGTGGTGTCCTTAGTAGCAACCAAGTTCTGTCCAGTCTTTTTCACAAACTTTTTCGCCCTTCGAACAGCACTTGCTAAGGCCCACATATATCCATTCTTTCGAGCTCCATCTCATCCACCTGCTCGTAGTCCTCATCTGCCAGATGGCAGTTTCCAATCTTTCCACGCAACGAGTCCATCATATGAATGAACCACTGCTGCTAGGAGATCCATATGCTCTCGTGCTACTTCCACGGTCACATTCCGAAGTTCTCGGTCTTCAGTTTAGTAGCGTTAGCTTCTGATCCAATATGATGGGTACATGATGACCCAGACGTGTCTGATCCAGAAGTAGAGGCATGTGAAGGACCTGACGAGCTAGACACAAAAGCAGTCTGGAGAGGTGCTCCAGATGCCTTTGCTTGAGGTGTGGCGTTGTATAAAGCTGGATTTTGTGTGTACGAAGACTTCTGAGCTCTATACTTCATCCTTAGTGCTTCTTCGCGCAACTTAAGAATGAAGTCATTTATATCCAGCTTTACAAGGATACCATTCTGTCTCAGGTTAGACACGAATGTAGCCCACTTATCCGGCAACCCGTCTGCGAAGTTGCTTACTTTTTCTTCCATGGTAGTAACCACTCCATGGGTATGCAATTCGCTCATCAAGTGGTAGAATCTATCTATGACGTCGTCCAAGCTTTCATTACCAATTGAAGAGAAGTTATCGAATTCCTTCTTTAACTCCTTTGCTTTGATTGCCTTCAATGATGCATTACCATCATCTCTTCTCTAGCGCATCCCACAGTTTCTTGGATTGCTTGTTCTCGGAATACTGGTGGAATATGTCTTTGGGGATCGACTGAGTGATCAATGCATATACTTTTCTCTGCATTGTACTTTACTTTCTGCGCGTCGGTCATCCCGCTTAATGTTAGTTTAACCCCATCAGCTCCCACCGGTGTACTATAACCTGTCTCAATGGCTTCCCACAGATTAGGATCTACTCCATTAAGGTAGATCTCAAAACGTTGTTTCCAGTGGGGAAACTCATCTAAAGTCAAGAGCTTTGGTGGTTTATTGTGATTCCCCACCTCACTCTCAAGCAGCAACAGATTCTGTATCCTTGAGTCTTTCCCAGCAGTAAAGGCTGACATCTGATCTTCCATGATGAATAAACTTATAATCTAATCAAACAAACTTTTACTGATGCGACTGAAGGAGGCGACTGAGCTAATCGTGCGTATAAGCTCGATGCGTGGTTCAATCGTGCGAATGAACTGGGCGATTGGTTCAGTCGTGCGAATGAATCTGGTACGTATGAGCTATGCGAACGAATGGTTCAATCGGCCGAATGAAGGTGCGACTAGGTCCAATCGTGCGTATGAGTAGTACGAATGGAGTCCAGTCGTACGAATGAGTCAGTCGTGCGATTGAAGCCGCTGGTTTGCGAAAATTTCTAGGTTTGACGGTTTTCAGCCGTAAAAACTCGAAATTTTACAAGTTCTGATTGCCTGAGTCCGTAGAAACCAAACGTCGATGAGCAGGGAACTTCCAAGATCACTTTTGATGCCAAAGATTGCGTTTTTAGTGTAAAAAAACACAAACTTTATGCAATCTTGATTGAATCAACACGTAATCACGAGCCAAAGCTCTGATACCACTTGTTAGGACCTGGTATTCGACGAAATACCTAGAGATCACGTGTATACCGGATCAAATAGTGCGGAATCCTATTTGATTGGCGATCCAATCAGTGAGAACACACGAAGAATCAATCAAGGATTGAAACTAACGTTAGAAATCGATAAGGAATCGATCTAATGTGTTCTATGAACTTGGAGAACGATTTGGAAGGTTTCTGGACGGCTAGGGTTCGTATGGAATTGAACTTGAACGAATCTCCTGTTTTTCACGAATTGAGTTGTATTTATAGGTTGGCACTCTTCAATCGTGCGACTGAACCATTAGTTTGGTTCAGTCGTGCGATTGAACCATGCGGTTGGTTCATTCGTGCGACTGAGTGTTCAGTCGTGATTGAGCCAATCTTATGTTACAGTCGTACGACTGATCCAGTCTCCTGGTTCAGTCGTGCGACTGAGTCAATCGTATGAGGTTCTTCATGCTTATGGTTCATTCGCATGAGCCATTCGCATGGGAACTTCATTAAGTTAAGTTTGAATGTTTTAGTTAATTAATATAATATTATATGTAATCATTCAAGTAATCATAAACTCAATCAATTCATTTACGACTCATTAATGAACTATTAAACGTTATAACCAACAGACTATCAACATCAGTTCATTAATCATACCAAACAAGATCTATTACATCACATATCACGATCTAGGGACATACATGTATCAACAAGGTTAAATAAAGGCGTACTTATTGATATCCAATCCATTGATGGTTTGTAATTAAGAACGGATATTGGAATTATCGATGTCTAAACTCTATGGCATATTTTTTCGGAGGCCTAAAGCAAAATCCAAATTGAGGCCTTTTGTCAAACTTATCTATATGACACTATGACAGAAATAATAAACTAAAATTTTATGTTTCTTCTTGTGCTAATAATAAACTAAAGAATTTATACTTTATTTTTTTAAAGGAATAAATTTTGACCTCTAAATTAACAATGTTATACTATTGTATGTTATATATATATATATATATATATATATATAGATATATATATATATATAATATATATATATATATATATACATATATATATATATATATATATATAATATATATATATATAGATATATATATATATATATACATAATATATATATAGATATATATATATATGTATATATATATATATATGTATATGTATATATATATATATTATATATATATTATATATACATATATATATATATATATATATATATCAAAAGAGAAAGATATTACCTAGATACCTCCATATTACATCTCTATGGCCATCTACATGTTTTGAAGTTTTTCCACAAGAACTATATTCATGTTGTCTTTAAATCTCTAATTTTGTACAATACGATCTCCTCATAACCTAGCTATGTTAAAATGATTAGAGAATTTCACAAAGAAAGGCAAGATGCAACCCATAAGTTAAAAAGTAGCTTGATTACCTCCTTCTTTGGTACCACTTGTACCGGACTAACCATGGGGAATTGGAGATCGGACAGATCAAGCCCGCATCAAGTAGCTTGATTACTTCCTCCTTCACCACTTCTTCCATGTTAGGGTGGAGGCGATGTTGATGTTGCACCACTGGCTTGTAATCTTCTTCAATTAAAGTCTTATGGGTGCAAAAGGAAGAATGTATTCCTTTTATGTCCATAATCTTCCACATCATAGCTTTCTTATGTGTCTTTACCACATCTAAAAGCTTCACATTTTCATCATCTGTCAAATCAAAAGTGGTAAAGATGGGTAATTTGGAATCATTATCCAAATATGCATATTCCAAGTGAGATGGTAGTTCTTTAAGTTCTAAAGATGGTGGTTCCTCAACCGATGGTCTGGCCTTCATTACTTCATCCCTTTTCATTACCTCAGATACTTCCAGGCTTGGGAGTTGTTCATTGGTCGACAAGGAAGCCAATTCATCAATAATTTGCATGTGACAAAGTTCAATGTTTTCATCATCAAGCAATTGTGTATCCAAAGCATTTTGTTCACAACTTTCCTGCAAATAATCATTCACGCGTGAGTCTATTGTATCAATAAAGTATAATAAATCATCATAATTTTATGAATGTTGCATGGAATTTTTAATATTAAACACAACCTTTTCTTCATCTACTCTTAGAGTTAGTTTACCATTGCATACATCAATTAAAGCTCTTGTGATAGCTAAAAGTGGTCGACCTAAGATAAGTGGTACATTTTTATCTTCATCCATGTCAAGAATTACAAAATTAACAGGAAAGAGAAATTTATTAATTTTATCCAACATGTTCTCAACTATGCCTCTAGGGTACACACATCGATCAACAAGTTGGATGCTCATTCATGTCGGTTTAGGCTCACTTAAGTCTAGTTTTGCAAATACCGAGTACGACATCAATTAATGCTGGCACCTAGGTCGGCTAATGCATTACTAACAGATAAGCTACTAATTAAACAAGGAATAGTGAAACTCACTGGTTCGGTTATCTTAATTCTTAGGTAACTAGTTTTGCAAAACCATCGAGGATTCTTCATTTAAAGGCACATGCGAATGCTTCTCTTGTTTCTTCTTGTTTGTAAGAAACTTAGCATACTTTGGCATCTGTGACAAAGCTACAACAAATGTTAAGTTAATATGTAATTGTTTGAAAAGTTCAAGAAATTTACCATATTGTTTTGCCATCTTTTCTTTTTTCAATCTACTAGGATAAGAAATGGTGGCTTGTATACTCTTAATGGTTCTTTGACTTCTGTAGTACTTGATGGGCTTTGCCTTGAATTTCACACCTCGTCTTGAACCTCAACATCATCTAAAACATTGGTTCGGACATAGAAGCTAAGTTATCCGAATTAGTGGTCTTGCCAATTCTTGTTGTGACCGCCTTCAAGTAAGCTTTTGGATTGGGCTCGGTGTTACTTGAAGACCACCTTGTTGTCTTTTAGATAATTGCCAAGAGATTTCTCCCACCTGAGCTACTATACTTTGCATAATAAAATTCAGTTCAAATTAATTTAATTATATATCATTATTGAAATTATGAAATAGAAAAATGTTTAAACTAAACTTCTAAAATAAAATGAAAATAATTTTGTATGTGGCTTGGTGAGGAATCTTAAAAGTAAATTTTATACCATTTTTGTCAAATATAATCAAAGGGTGTTGCAATTCTGTAATACCATTTGTAGCAACCTATTAATGGCTTGATAGTAAAAAGAATATTGATGGAGTGAAAAACGAGTAGTTTTTCATTTTTTAATTTTATTTTTATATCTATTTATTTTTTTCAATGACTATTGCATCACTAACGCCCGCTAGCTCACCCGATCATATGCGTTACTCAAGTACGAAACCTTGGGAATCTAGGTTGACACGACCTCAAAGGAAGCTTTTACATCAGTCCGTCCCATCAATCACGAACCTAAGACCACCATCCATAGGAAACCCATTTTAAGGAAGAAAACCCATTGGTCTGACAAGACGCCCTTTAATTATTTTTGTCTTAGATAGGATTTGAACACAAGACATTTCTTTATTTTTAATGAAATCTTGGGGTGTAGTTTTTATAAGCAAGTAACTATTGCGATTTTAATATCAGTTAAAGAGGATTGATGCACATAGTTAATTAAATGGTTGTTGTGTTTCATATTGGTAAACTAAATTCAATCTAGTTTAGTAGTTGATGTAATTTAATGTCCTACAATGATTGATGGTCTAATAGTTGTTTCGTTAAAAATTAAACTAAAAGCTAAATGTTATGTAGATAAAAATCATTTTACTAAAGACCCTTTTAAACAAAGAGTAATAGCTAATTAGAGTTTAGAACCCCTATTAATACAATAATATATGAAAAGTTGTGTTTGACATCTCTTAAGGGTTTGGCACCCTTTTTAACTATGGTGTAATGATATTTGGTGTTCCACTTGTGTCTATACCATGATGTTTAATGCCCCTAAAATGTTTACTACGTCCAGTCTAATCATGTCATTTGTTGGCTTTATTTTTCTAACACATTGCCATTGTATATATGGAAAAAAGATCCAAGTAGGATTATGCACATACACCAATACATGAATACACAATCAGATCATTTTATGTTGAAATTTTGCTTTGATATGTTTGTTGTTTGATTTTTTTCGTAACTTTGCATAAGGTTAAATAATAGGTGTATTTATTGATATCTAAATCCATGGATGGTTTGTAATTAAGAACGGATATTGGCATTATCGATATCTAAACTCCATGGCATATTTTTCGGGACCTAAAGCGAAATCCAAATTTGAGGCCTTTTATCAAAGTTAACTATATGGCATTTTGATGGAAATAATAAACTAAAATTTTATGTTTTTTCTTGTGCTAATAATAAACTAAAGAATTTATAGTTGATATTTATGGAAGGAATGAAGTTTGACACCTCTAAATAAATAATGTCATACTATTTGTATGTTTTTTATATATATACATCACAAGAGAAAGATATTACCTAGATACCTCCATATTACATCTCTATGGCCATCTACATGTTTTGAAGTTTTTCCACGAGAACTATATTCATGTTATCTTTAAATCTCTAATTTTGTACAATACAATCTCCTCATAACCTAGCTATGTTAAAATGATTGCATAATTTCACAAAGAAAGGCAAGATGCAACCCTTAAGTTAAAAAGTAGCTTGGTTACCCTTTTTCTTTGATACCACTTGTACCGGACTAACCCATGGGGAATCGAAGATCGGATATATCAAGCATGCATTAAGTAGTTTAATTACTTCCTTCTTCATTACTTCTTGCGTGTTAGAGTTGAGGCGACATTAATGTTGCACCACTGGCTGTAATCATCTTCCATTAAAATCTTATGGGTGCAAAAGGAAGAATGTATTCCTTTTATGTCCATGATCTTCCAAGCCATAGCTTTCTTGTTTGTCTTTAGGACCTTTTAAAGCTTCACCTTTTCATCATCTATCAAATCAAAAGCGGCAATGAGGGTAATTTGGAATCATTATCCAAATAGGCATATTTTAAGTGAGATGGTAGTTCTTTAAGTTCTAAATATGGTGGTTCCTCAACTGATGGTCTTGCCTTCATTACTTAATCTCTTTTCATTACCTCAAATGCTTTCGGGCTTGGGAGTGGTTCACTGGTCGACAAGTAAGCCAACGCATCAACAATTTGCATGTGACAAAGGTTAATGTTTTCACCATCAAGCGATTATGTATCCAAAGCATTCTATTCAACACTTTCCTATAAATAATGATTCACGTGTGAGTATATTGTATCAATAAAGTATAATGAATCATCATGATTTTATGAATGTTGCATGGAATTTTTAATATCAAAGACCACCTTTTCTTCATCTACCCTTAGAGCTAATTTACCATTGCCTACATCAGTTAAAGCTTTTGTGGTAGCTAAAAATGGTCGACCTAAGATAAGTGGTACATTTTTATCTTCATCCATGTCAAGAATTACAAAATCAACCAGAAAGATAAACTCATGTTCTTAACTATGCCTCTAGGGTACTTCATAGATCGATTGGCAAGTTGGATGCTCATTTGGGTAGGTTTTGGCTCACTTAAGTCTAGTTTTGCAAATACCGCATGCAGAATCAGATTGATGTTAGCACCTAGGTCAGCTAATGCATTACTAACGGATAAGCTAGCAATTAAACAAGGAATAGTGAAACTCCCTTGATCGGTCATCTTAATTCTTAGGTAACTTGTCTTACAAAACCGCCGAGAATTCCTCATTTAAAGGCACGTGTGAAAGCTCCTTGAGTTTCTTCTTGTTTATTAGAGGATCTTTAAGAAACTTGGCATACTTTGGCATTTGTGACAAAGCTTTAAAAAATCGTAAGTTAATTTAATATGTACATGTTTGAAAAGTTTAAGAAATTACTATATTGTTTTTCCATCTTTTTCTTTTACAATCTACCAGGATAAGAAATGATGGTCTTGTATACTCTCAATGGTTCTTTCACTTGTGCGGTACTTGATGGGCTTTGCCTTGTATTTTGCATCTCATCTTGAACCTCAACTTCATCTTCGAAAATTGGCTCGGATGTAGAAACTAAGTTATCCGAATGAGTGGATTTGCCACTTCTAGTTGTGACCGCATTCACGTAAGCTTTTGGATTGGCCTCAGTGTTACTTGGAAGACCACCTTGTTGTCTTTCGGATAATTACCTAGAAATTTCTCTCACTTGAGCTTCTATTCTTTGCATTGTAGCTCGATGGTTTCTCAAGTCCATCTCATGTTGTTGGTAACGAGCTTTAGAACTTAGATAACGACTTTCGCCTGCAGACGGGAATTGTTCCATTATCTGTTCTAAATTGAATTTATTTTGCGGTTGTGAACCACTACTTGTGCTTGGATATTGGAATTATTGATAATGATTTTCATTTTAAGGGCGAGATTGATTGTGGGTTTGTTTTTGATACGGTTGATGGCTTTCTTGTTGATGGGCCTTCAGCCAAGGTTTCAAGGTTCCCAAACTTAACTATTGGGCCTTCTGCCAAGGTTTCCCCTTCGAAGCTATTCTTAGGGTCTACTTTAACATTCAGTTGACCAGCAGTCTTACATGCTAGCCTCTGTCTATATAGCTTGGTTCTCTTTTTGAACTCTTCAAGCACCCTGTCTTGAATCCTATCAGCTAACCTTCAGCTTGCCTATTTTGTTTTGGGTTGGAAAGTGGTAGTTCAACAAAATAGGTGCTTTCATAGTATCTCTAGTTGTAAAAGTTGAGAACTTTTTGTTGTCCTTGAGACCTAGAGATTACCATGGCTCTTCAATCAGTAGCATACCTCTATCCCACTATTGGATTTTCAGTAGGGTGAGATGAGATAAAACTTTCTCATGGTATATCTTCCTCCAACAAGATTTGAATAAGTGATTCCACATATATTTGGACCTGAGTAGGTTGTTGAGTATGAACAACTGCAAGCGAGGGTGGTGAGTCCTACATGTCCATACTTTAGGAGGAACTCCCAGGTTTTGTGATTATAAGTAGAACTTTCTCCCCTTTTTTGGTAGTATAACCTTCTTGCATAGGGAGGCTAAGGGTTAGGTCCACCATATCCACATGTTCTTATGGACTTGGTTGAGTTCTCCTACTAGGTCTCTCAACTAACTTGTCCTTGAGATTGGTGATCTTAAGTTGTTGGTTATTGACCTTTCTTTGTAAGGTAGCCACTTGAAATTCTAGATGACTAACATTTGAAACTAAATAGGTGTATGTTTTCTATAGTTCTTGCACCTTTAGTTGGGACTACCCTTATCTTTACCAGAAGAATCATGGGGACCATGACAGAATAGAATCACCAACATGGAGTTCTTGGCTGCTGGATTTTCCCTGTACCATGACAGCTTCAGGAGAAGTGTCAATGGGCAGGGTTGCCATGGTTGAGGTCTTAGTGATGTAATCACTTCCAGAAGTGAGAGCCTCTTTCATATGGACTTCCTGAATAGGTTTAGGGAGGTCTACTTCAGTTTAGGTTGGATGATGTGGGTTGGATATGGGTGATTCAGGAGCACTTTTCTCTCCTTGAACAGGGGTGAAGAAAAAAGACTCATGGTACTCACCAAAGCCCAAATCTTTATCATCATAGAATTCAAGGTTTGGGATGATGTAGGCTGGATATGGGCGTTCAGGAGCACTAATCTATCCTTGAGTAGGAGTGGAGAAAAGAGACTCATGGTACCTACTAAATCCCATATCTTCATTATCGTAGAATTTAAGGTTATTGGTTGGTTGAGATCTGAAGGATGGGGATGGTAATGTTTCCCTAAAGGTTGATCACTAGACTTTTAAAGACTCAGAGGAAGGCTTAAGCCTAGGGTAGTGAGCTCATCAGGCTGAGTATGAGTAACCTTAGCATTGATAATAGAAATGATGGGAGTGGTTTGTTACTCATGAGTAGTGGGAGCTCTAGTTTCCACTTCCTCCAGCGTGGGTGAGTGTATGGGGGCCTGCACATCTTCAGTAGTTTGTGTAGGGGTTTGTTTGGATCTTCTAGACTAAGTGAGGCTAATTTGTGGTTGTGTGGGAAGTGCAGATATAGAAGGTGTGGGTTCAACATTAGCTTGTGTTACCATGTTGTCACCTTGAGCAATGAGCTTTAACATTTTTAGTACCAGGACTGTTTCTACCCGTGAGAAGCCAAAGGTGTACTTTTATTATCTTAAAGATGCTAGGCTTCATCTGTCCTCGTTTAAAAGTGTTACTTGTTCCCCTTAACTGTGAGCCCAATTCACGGTTACGAATGTTTGAACATATCTAGGGAACATGTAATACACTAAGGAGTGTAAGTTTGTAAGCAAGTTTGTATAAAATATTAAAAGTACCAGAACTTGATCACTTGGACCATTCCGTGTACTATGTAGGATAAGTCCTCGGAAATTTAATCCCAACCTCCATAGTTATTGGGCATATAGTGGATGATCGTATAGAGGAGGTACTTTTATGTGAGAAAACCTACCCTTTTTGAAGATTCTAACTAAGTAGTCCCCTTAATAGCTCATCTGCCAGAATGACTTTCTTACAGCAGATTTAGAGAAGGACAATTTGCCTTCGTAATCATCCAGCCTTATATGAGAGTTGATGGATAGAGTGATGAAAATTGTCTTCCCTTGCACTGTGGCAAACAATGCCTTCTCACCATCCAAGGTGACATCTTGTTAGGTCCTCCAGAACTCTAAAAGTTGATCTTTATATAGAGGAGGTTCTATGGTAAGTGAAGTGAGGTAGTTGGAATGAGAAAAGAATCGGTGGACATTTGAGAAACCAGGATCTTTCTCAGATGATAACAGAGCAACTTGGTTTTGTTGCTTGTGTAACTACATGGAAAAATCTGGTTGGTTTTGATGATCAGGATTGGCCATTTCTTAGTAGCTTAGAAGTGAACGAAGGTAAGAACAAAGGTGTTTTGTGGGTGAATTTAGGTTATGAACTTTTGCAAATGAAGGAGAAGGTGAGAGAGGGGTAACTATTATAGGCATATTTATATGGTCGGATCTCAGACAAAGTTAATGTAAAAGGATAAACTTTGTAATCCAGATGTTAGTCCCACCTTTAAAAAAGTGCCCAAAAAGTAGTTTTCTTGGAAGTCTAAGATCTTCTGAATGTAATTTTTCTTCGAAAGTTTTGATAAAAACTTCCAAAACCTTTTGACTTCGTAAAATATTCCTTAGCTTGATAAAAATTTGCTTCAAAAGAAAAACACTATAAGAGAATTTTTACTTCAGAGATATATTTGGTTTTGGAAGATATTAAACCTCCAAAGATTTATTCAAATGATGAATAAGCTTTAGACACTTAATTGCTTTCAGAAGAAAATCCTTCAAAACATGTAAGTACTTAGAAGCATATTTAAGCTTCAGAAGATATATATCAATGTTTCTTCCAAAGTTAAATTCCTTAGTAAGTAGTTATTAGATTTGAAGACATAATGTTCTTTAGAAGACAACTTAGTGTCTTCCGAGAGAAAATATATCTTAAATTTTCAAAATTCTAAGAAATATCATTTTAACAAATTTCTTGTAAAGTAAACTATGCTTATATAGGTGATGATACAGACAAGTTCAGATACACATATTTGATAAAATAATCTTGAGTTTAATTTAAGAAAATCTACTGTTCATCCGTGTTAACTTTGACTAGTTTTATCAATCTCTTTTCAAAATTATCTTTATTCAAATGATACGTGATGTTGATGTGTTTTATCTTGGAATGTTGCACAGGATTCTCTGTAATAGAGATAACACTCATGTTGTCTATGTGGATGTGAGTTTCTTTGAAGTTGAATCCATAGTGTAGCATCCAACTCTGAATCCAAAGCACTTAAGCACAACAGCTTGCAGCAGCAATGTATTAAGATTCAGCAGTTGATGCAGACACACATGATTGTTTTCTTGCATTCCATGAGATTATAATTCCACTAAGGTATTGAAATCCCCCAGATGTAAACTTTGCAATCATGTTGTAGCCACCATAGTCACTATCTGGATGCCAAAGGCCTAGTTTGGGAGCACCTTTAAGATATCGAAGAATCCTCTTAACAAAAACTAGGTGTGACATCTTGGGGTTGGCTTCGTAGCAAACATGATATTAGGCCTACTAGCTATGAGGCACATAAGAGACCCAATCATAGCCCTGTAGAGATGCTAATCAACACACTCCCCCTCAAGATTAGGTCCTAGAGAGTGATTTCTAGCTATGGGCAACTTAGCAACCTTACACTCGGTCAAATGAAATCTGGTAAGTATGTCTTGCACAAATTTGTACTGGTTTATGAAGATGCCATTTTCAACCTACTCACTTGAATTCCTAGAAAAAAATTGAGTTCCCCCATGTCACACATTTCAAATCTTTTTTCATCAGTTTCTCAAAGTCTTTGTAGAGCTTTGGATTAGTCGACCCAAAGATGATGTTGACTACATAAATTTGAATTAGAATCCAGTCATTTCCAGTTCCTTTCGTGAAGAGTGTCCCATTAATAGTACCCCTCTTGTAGCCATGCTGACAAAGGTACTATGTTAGTGTCTCATACTGCTTCCTTGGAGCTTGGTTTAGCCCATAGAGAGCTTTGTCAAGCTTGCAGACAAAATTAGGATAATATGGGTATTCAAAGCCTAGTTGTTTTTTTACATACACTTGCTCATCAATCACCCCATATAAGAAGGCACACTTGACATCAAGCTACTAGAAATCAATCCGCCCTTCTTGTGTGTACCCTTGAATAGGTAGTCTTGCCTTATCTTGATGACAAGTCCTCTATGATCTTCTTATTTCTTAAAACCCAGTTGGTAAGTGATCTTTCCTTGCGGAAGAGGACATAGGTTCCTAACCTTTTGCCTTTTGAATTGAAGTAGCTTCTCCTGCATTGCTTCAACCCAACTTCCATCCATTAAAGCCTCAATAATCTTCTTAGGCTAAATCTAGGACAAGAAACAAAATTAAAGACAAACATTTTTATCATAGGTGTGTCCTCTTGTTCTTATCCATATCTTAACATCTTCAATGACATTTATGGTGGAATAAGACATTTGGATTCTTAGTTGAGAAATCATATCAAGTTAGTTGGACAGATCTAAATTGGTGAAATTCAGATCCGGTGATTGAGTATCACCCACCACATCAGCACACTTATCAAAAGAAACTTGATCCAATGAGTGTTTGACATCATTGATGTTTTTTCTATAGAGTGGTTATCAACATCAAGGAATTCTTGATCACTATCACCACCACCATCTCATCCTACATTGGAAATTCCTTCATTTGAGTTCTTTGCCTCTATGCTGGAATATGTGGACACCTTAGATGTGTCAACGAAAGAGTTTGTCATTGTTGTACTGATTGGATTTCTAACTGTAAGGTTTCTTACCACTTGAGTTGAATTAGTTATCTGATATGGTCTTATCCGCTCAAATCTTGGATCAGGATCTCTTATTGATAAGATGCCTGTAGATCCTCAAACATTTTTATAAGATTTGTTAAGTTGATAACTAAACCAACATCAACAACCAATCAGGACCAGAATCTTTCACACTGGGTGTGTGCTCATTGAAGATCATATTGACTGACTCCTCAACTACTCTAGTTCTGAAATTGTATACTTTATAAGCCTTAGCTTAGGAGGAGTATCCACTATAATATTCATCATCGTATTTCTCAACGAACTTGGCTATCTAATCTTTGGTATTCAAGATGATGCAAAGACATCCAAATGATCTACGAAAACCAATAAAAGGACTTTTTGTACAAAAACTCATAAGGAGTCTTACCATGATTATTGACTACTAAAACTCTATTTTACAAATAGCATGCATTGTTGACTGACTCTGCCTAAAAGATGATGAGCAATTTAGAGTCGGATAACTTAGTTCTTATATCTTCAACAATTGTTATGTTTCTCCTCTCAGCAACATTATTTTGTTGAGGAGCCCTAGGAGCATTATATTATCTTGTAATATTTTTCTCATCATAAAGTGCATCAAGGATTTGGTCCTTGAATTCAGTTTCTTGATCACAACTTATGATTTTGACCTTGTGGTCACATAATTCTCAATTTTCAAAATGAAGCTCTTCAAGATCTCAAGGGTCTCATCCTTAGTTCTAAGAATGAAGACCCAAGTGTATCTTATGAAGTCATCTATAATCACTAAACAATATTAGGTCCTTCTTATACTTATTACATTGGTGAGGCCAAAGAGATCTATATGTAATAAGTGTAGGAGTGTGGTGATAGTGTTCCTTTCCTTTGGCTTGTGAGAAATTTTATGTTGCTTCCCTTTCAGGAATGCAATACAGTGATCATCACTTGTAAACTCATTCATTGGCATTCTAGTTACTAAATCATTATTAATTAGTTTCTTAATGTTTTTAAAGTTTACATGGCATATTCTTTTATGCCAGAGGAAAGACTCATTAGTATTTGCTTTAGATAAAAAGCAAGAAGCTTCTCCTGAGGGTGAGGTTTCCTACAAATCCATCTTGCACATGTTCCCCGTCTCGAGTGCTTTAAGCAGCATATGCTCCTAAGGAATAACCGCCCCAGGCTTGAGAACAATGCACTCATGCTTAGTAAGAGCATGTGATGTTTCTGGTCACAATATTTGGATACACTCAAGAGATTATACCCAATCTCCTTAACATAGTTTACCTTCTAAATGTTGAGTTACCATTTGTGACTCTACCCCTTCTAGTGATCTAACCACTTGATTCTCCTCCAAAAGCAACTAGACCTCCATCAAATTTCTTAAAGTTCTAAAGCAAAGACCCATTGCCTGACAAGTGCCTAGAACATTCACTATCAATAATTTGTATATTTCCTCTGGTCTTCAGCTATTCCCAAATAGAAAAAGATGGTTAGTTACATTTAGAAACCCAAGCTTTGTTGGTATTGGGCTTGTCAAAGTGAACTGAGGATAATGCAATAGTAATTGATTCTATATTCAAGCTCTAATGATCATTTGCTATTGTTGATGAAGAACTTTTAGTCATATGGCCTTTCTTTATCTTCCACACCATCTTTGGAGGATTAGAATTTTCCTTCAATACTTTGGAAGTTTTATAACTTTGGAAGTTTTGGAGACTAAACCTTCAAAAGTTTTTGTATTCACTTCAATAGACTTCAGTACTTCAGAAGTATTCCTTTCTTTTGAGACCAAATTTTCTTTTGAAGGTAAGATTTCACTTATCTTGTTTTTCACTTTGAGGCTTCTGAAAGGAAGATATTTTCTTTTTGAAGCTATATTCTTCTTCTTCGCAAAAGTTTTTTCCTTGGTCATATGGATGGTACTTTTGGGATTGTAGATGCAGTCCTTAGCAAAGTGAGAAGTACTACCACACATGATGCATTTAGTTTGCATCCTTTTGAGAGTCTTTTTCTAAGTAAGAGGTTGAGCTTGATCTTTATCCACTTCTATCTTCATCTTCACATATGATGCATCAGACTTCTTAGGGTGAGGTTTGCTCTTAGAACCAGATGGTTCAGACTATGCAATAGTGGTGCATATTTGATCAACCTTCCTCTCTTGAACAAGATGAGTTGGACATGAACTAGGACTCTTGGTACTAGAGTTCATAGTTGAATTTTCAGTCTTTACCACCTCAAACCCAGCAAAGATAGAGACTTGTTTCTGCTTGGACTTAAAGGTGGAATTGAGCTCTTGGGCTTTGTTTGACTTTCTCTTAGCAGCCCTAATCAAAATTCTTCCTTGTAGACTTGGTCATACTTGGTTCTTTCTTCACTCTAGGACAATTGTGACCCTTATTAGGATGATCTTATTCACTCAAATACATCATTCACTCTCTCCTTTTTATCTTCATCTTCTTCTTGGATGGGTTCTATGAGGGGGCGTCTCATCTTGACAAGTTTCGCACCTTGAAGGTCTTACAGATAACAATATGTACGGAGGAGCTATCTCATTTGACCCTAATCCCTGCCTATTCTGATAAACAAATATTTGAATGCAAGGATAAAGATATGATGTTCATGAAAGTTTCTCCTTCAAGAATACATTTTTCTACCTTAGCTTTGCTAATCACAAGCTCAGCCTGGTATTCAGATAACTTGGTAATGAGATCATTTATTTGAGTCCTGTATTTGTGTACTCATACTTAAGAGTTGAAATAATTTTCTCTATATATTTGATTCTAAGTTTATAATCATTTTCAACTATTTTAAAGTCAACTTTTAAAATATTCAAGGACTCAAGGTCAGATCTTACTTCCAAGTTATAGGTCATGTATACATTTACTTTACCAATGCATTTAGGAGTACAAAGATGTTATAATACCTTGACTTATCGATGATCAGCCATCAGTTCTTGGTTAGGAGGCATATCTTCTACCTGGAAGCTAATGTCAAAGCCTCCTCCTTCAACAACAACAACAACATCTTGTTGTTTTGATTGGCTTGGCTTCTCAGGTCTGGGAGCACCATTAGTGTAGTTTGGCCTGGATTGTGCTTGGCCATAATTTGTTCCTGGTGCCTTGCACTCCCTTGTAAAGTGTCCTATTTAGTTATAGTTTTAACACTTCACTTTGCTTTTATCCAACCTAAACTTCCACCGGATATATTGTTAGGAAACTTCTTTTCTATTCTTTTGTAGAACTTCTTAGATCTGTGAGTAAAAAGAGCCATTTGCTGTAATATCTCAATGTACTTCAGATCAGCTGGATGGATACAATTGAAGTCTTCAAGGGTGAATAGAAAGTTGTCACAACATTCATCGGCGTACATAAAGGGTTGAGTAGAGCTTATCTCTTAGAATGGGCTTCCTTGGATGTAGTTCTCCTTTGGTGTCTCAAGAAAGGTGATGAAAGGACCCTTTTGTGAGGTGTTTCTTTTGATCACACTTGGAAACATCTTATTACTTCATATTGTTTATCCTTTCAAAATGATTGATGTATGGTTCTCTACTATCCCTTTCAACCACATGAAGGGCCAAACTCTATTGATTGTTAGAAGAGCTACTTGATGGATTTTACATGATCATCTCCATCTAGTAACCACTAAGGATACCATACAGCTCTGTGAGAGTAAGGGTAGTGAGATTTTCAATTCTTTTAATGGCCACACAATAGTAAGTCCATTGTCCGGGAAGAGAAAACATAAACTTCCTCACGATGACCCTATTATCAAGTTTTACACCAACAACCATTAGAGTATCCATGATCTCAATATACCTACAGTATTGTTAAGTCATCGTTTCACATGTTTTGTAGGTGAATAACTCAAACTGCTGCTTCATGAAGTCTTCTTGTTTTCCTTTGCTTCCTTAGACCCCTCATACATAAGCTTAAGTGCATCCCAGAGCTGCTTAGCAGTTTTGCACCTCTTGAAGGCTCTGTAAATCGAGTTTGGAAGAGCAGTTTGGAAAGTAGGCATGGTTTTCTCATCTATATCAATTTTCTTTCAATCTTCTTTAAAATAATCAGCTATTTCCTTTGGTATCATCCCACCTCTAGTAGTGGCTGAAGAGGTGCTTGGGATATGAGGTTCTTCAATAATAGATCTCCACATCTTGTTGTCTTGTGACTTGATAAACCCTTCCATACGTTGGCCCCAAGTATCAAAATCATCAGGAGTGATCAATGGAGACTTTATCATGGTACCCATTTCCATATCAGCCTTTGAGATAGTTGTTATTTGAACTGATAAGTGTTTTGTGAAACTGAAGAGATCTAAGATGGTGAGATCTTACAATCAAGAGACAAGCTCTGATACTAATTGCAGGACTCGTGAAGGGGGTCAATGTAATAATTTCACAAGGTCGAGAAACTTAGAACACTTACTAGATCAAATAGGGAACAAGCTTAGATGAAACAAAGAACACAAGTTAAAGAACAAGAACAAGATAACATGGTTTTCAAGAATAATGTATATTTCTCTCAAGTTCTTGCAAGTGTTACAAAGCTTAAATCTATATACAAGTACTTGAGATAATTTATACTACATCATACAACCGACCATACTTTGAAGGCCAGCTAAAAACACTAATCTAGATAACAAGATCAATATAGAGTTAAAACCTTTTGACTAGTGGCTATAACATGCCATAGCTTAAATTTTTATCTACTACAAAAAGGATAAAAGTACATAGTTGGAAAGTTATAGACTCATTATAATCTACAGTTGACAAAAGCATGGACTTTTCATTAACTCATGCTAGTTGGTGAGTCTTCAGTGATGCCAGTGGAAAGGTGTTTCAGCTTTTGTCAAAAGTATGTTAGAGAATACATGCATTCTCTGTATTCGGAAGAAATCAATCTTTGGCTTCGGAAGACTTCATCTTTTTCTTCAGAAGAATTGGTTTATGGCTTCAGAAGATTTGATACTTAGTATAATTATTGAGTTAAATCAAATCTTCCAAAATACTTTCCTAGTACTTAACATGTGCATGTTATCAGAAAATTTGATACTTAGCATAATTTATTAAGTTAAATCAAATCTTCCAAAATACTTTCGTAGTACTTAACATGTGCATGTTGATAGTTCTTTGGGTTGCTTTTTTGTTGTATCAGCCTCTAAATGTAATCTTAACAAAAATATTGATAAGTATTTTATTTCTGTAACATAACACAACCCCAAGAGTGGCGCTGGTGGTTCAAGTCTTGTGTTTATTGATAGGAGAGCAGGTTCAAGTTGCGCTTCCTATTCTTTAATTTCTTTTGTTGTTTTGGACCTTTTCTAGTATTTGTTATACGTTTCCATTTAAACTATCTTTTTAAAATTTTCTAATTTGTATTTTATCTAAATTTGTTTTTTTAGTTTTTAGGTTGTATGCACATAACAAAATTTGAGTACGCCCCGCAATGACACCTAATCACATTACTCTCATCACATGACTCCGTCTAAGGCATAAATCTTTCTTTTAGATTTCTATGTACGTTACAATGCTAATGTCCACACTCCATACTGCAACACAGATAACGTGGTTCGCAAATACGAAGCTACGTGCAATCTCTCTGCAACGCATGGACAACATTACCCGGTATCACCCATTTTGTAAGGTTAGAGGGAGCTTTACAGCCTTGCCACGTGTCACATAAGCACGAGGCCTCAACTCAATATTTTTTATTTTTTCTCCTAAGTGTAGACCATGTTAAATAATTTTCTTTCTAGTATCAGCTTTAGAGTTTGGAGTGGTTTAACTACTTGTCTTGTCTAACTAGATGTGGCAGGTCTCAGGTTTGAACCCCCGCTCTATGCATTTTCTAGTCTTT